>JAODAL010000117.1:0-436165 GCA_025379985.1 Phyllomedusa bahiana | reverse complement strand
GGAAAACATTCTTTAACCACCTTTTCAATGGCCACACCAAAGGAAAAACTAATTACGATCTTATATTATATGTGTGAATAATAGCTGAGAATGCTGTCCAGCACATTACAGTGACAGATCTTCCTTCCTTTTGACCCAAAGAGTATAAAAAATATCAGGCAATTTGGCTGATAAGACTGAAGAATACAGAGAACTTATGCCATAGACTTTGATGGCACATAGATAGGACATGTCATTGAAGCTTAATAGGTGTGGGTCCCAAATTTGGGTCTAGCACCTATTTCAGGAACGAGCCCCCAGAGTCTCAGCTCAGAATGGAGAGTTGGGCTTGCTTGCGCATGATTATCCATTCTGCTCTCTGGGGTGTTTCGAGTATGGCCGAACACACCGCTCACCTGTACTCGAAACTCCCATAGAACAGAATGAAGAGTTGTATGCAAGTGTGACCGGTTCTCCATTCTGAGCCGCAAGTTTCAGGGGCCTGTTTCCAAGACAGGATCAGGTCCAAGAGGTGAGATCCGCACCTATCAGACTGACGGCAAATCCTAGCAATAGGCCAACAAACTCTGTAGTGGGAAAGGCTAGATCCACTGCTGCAAATCCAGTTACAATTTAAAGGGGGTGTGTGTGATTTGTTTGAACTGAATATCATGTGACCCAGCAGGATGACATCACCAGGCCTTTCCTCTCTGTAGTCAAAGAAAGGTCTGTTTATGTAAAGCATTGTGAGTAGCTCAGAGGTAAAATTTTTGCCTCCAAGCACAAGGGTCCTTGGTTCAAATCCCCTGCAGGAACCAAACCTGTTTTTTTTTTCTCTTTTTCAATGCACATACCTCATTGAGGTTTCTTTTTATTTATTTGCACTGTTTGACTAATTACTAAGGAGTATAGAGGATGGGAGTAGAGTGACAGCACCTGGGGTTTGAACACTCAGTAGCTGCCTGAGAGGAGAGGTGATGTCTGAGCATGTGCGACCAGTACTGAGAAGCTCTCAGCCCTGGTCGTATCCCCTGGAGACGAGCTGTAAACAGTGGATCACTGAAGGAGCAGCTAAAACAAAAACGGCGCAGAATTTTTAATAATAATGAATGGTGAAAATGTTTATTTCATTTGCAAACTTCCCATGTCAATTTTACTTTGTGGCAAAACCCCTTTAAATAGATGAATTTCGCTTGAAATCCACAACACGACTGGTGCACTGCAGACTAGAAAATCCTACACGACGTCAAATTATTGTGCAGAAAACGTCTGCAGCATGTGGATGGGATCTGTAACATCTCATCACTTAGGTCTACTACTGTGACTGCAGATATCGCCAGGGCAAATCTGAAAAAAAAAAATTTTTTTTTTGTACTTCCCGAAAAATCCTTTCTGTCCAATTTCTTTGGGGGGACACGCACCTTGGTATAGGCAGTTGTTTTGGGGGGGGGGACATAGGGGACCAAAAGGGGGGGGCCCCCCGGGGGCCCCCGCCCCGGTGTTTGGACAAAGGGGGCCTAAAAAAACCCCCTTTGAAAAAAAGATATGAGGGCGGGACCTTGTCCCCAATAAATTGGACGAGAAAGGGTTTTTTACGGTAATTTACAAAAATCCATTTTTCTCCCAAAAAATCATTGGGGGACACAGTACCTTGGGGCCAAATAGCTTTTCCCCGAGGGGGGGGGAAAAAAAACAAAAGAAAAACAATTTTCAGCAGTGATAAGCCCTCAACTCTCCTGAAACCTTGGGCCCCGGGAGTTGCATCACCGGGCCCAAAGGTTGTATCTGATAGAATGTAAAAAAGGGTAGGACGAAGCCGGGTGGCCGCTTTGCACATGAAACCGTACGCCTGAGCCAAACCCCCCAGAGGCCCCAACCGACCGGGGGGGAATGAGCGTGCCCCGAAACGGAGGGACCCCCCCTTTGAGGATAGGCTTCCAAAATCGCAGACCGGTCCAGTGGCAATGGTGGCCTTAGAGGCCGCGGGCCCCTGCGGGGCCCCCCGGAACAACAAGAGCGATCGACGCCTAAAGGATCTGTGACAAAAGAGGATGCAACACCCCCGCCAGTCCAAACAATGCACGCCCGTCTTGGGGGTGAAGGGCGGGGGCAGAACGGGGGCAGAACTAGTCCTCTTAATGTGAAAGACACACCTTGGGGAGAAACAAAGGGCCGGACGCAAGCCCACCTTTCCTTAGAAAAATCAAAAAGGAGATTTGCATGATAAAGCCGAGTTCGACATTTGGGCAAAAGGAAGTAATGGACCAAAACCCCCACCTTTCCAGGAAAGAAAAAAGTAGGGAGATCCCCCCGTAGGGCTCAAAAGGTGAAGACGCATGCCTTCAACACAAGTTTCAAGCCCCAGGGATCTTAGGCCTACAACCCGGGGGACGAATGCGCACCCCCTGAAAAAATTTTTTTTAACCCTGCGGCAGGAGGTAGCTTGCCTAAAACAAAAAACCCTGAAGGGCAGAAATCTGACCTTCAGGAAGACAGCTGAGCCCGAGTCCGGGCCTGATGCAGGAACGACAGCACCCTTGGAACCAAAAAACTAAGGGGGAAACCTGCGGGCCCTCAGCCCGGGTGAAAAAGACTTCCGGTACGGTAAAGATCCGGGGGGACTGGGCTTGCGTGCCGAACAGGGTTTGGGAAAAACCCGCCTGAAAAGACCGCAAATTTTCATATGCGGTCTCAAACCCACCGTAAAAAAACGCACTGCGAAAAGGTAGGGTGCACAGGGACCTTGAGGGGATCTGGACCAAACGGGGGGGCCCAAGGGCGTCTCCAGCGGGGCCGAGATGCGTACCAGGCCTTGGAGAGCCGGGGGGATGTGGATAGGGGTCCCCTGGGACTTGGGGCGCTTGAGCACCCGAGGAAGGAGAGGCCAAAGGGGGAAAAAAGATAGATAGGGGGGGACTCCCTCCAAGGCGGGACAAACGCATCTGCTGCTGGGCCAGGGGATCCCTGGTTTGGACAGTAGTTGGTAGCGGGTGATTCAGGGGACGCAAAAGGTCGACGTCTGGATTTCCCCCTTTCCGGCAAAGGTGGTGAAAATTTCCGGAAAAAACGCCACTATTCGGGGTCGATTGTCTCCGACTGGGGGGGTCGGCCAACCATTTTTTCTCCCCCTGGGATAAAAATGTGTTAACCCCGGGAACGTTTGTTCTCCCCAGCGAAAATCCTTGCGGTTTCCTGAAAAAACCCACCCGACTTCTGTGCCGCCGGGTGATTTGATGGGCGATGCTGGGCATTGTTGGACT
Source organism: Phyllomedusa bahiana (assembly GCA_025379985.1). NCBI lineage: Eukaryota > Metazoa > Chordata > Amphibia > Anura > Hylidae > Phyllomedusa > Phyllomedusa bahiana. The sequence continues at coordinate 432,926 of JAODAL010000117.1, read as the reverse complement.
GAATCGATGGGTGCCCGAACCGTCGGGGCCAATGAAGGTTGCAAGAAAAGGCCCGGAGCTCCAAAACATTGATCTGGAGGGGTTTCGCTGGAGCCCCAGCCCCCCTGAGTCGTCCGGGTCCCCGAAAAGGGTCCCACCTGTCCTGGATCCGTGGTTGATGACCCCCCAAACCGGGGCAAGAACGATTTCCCCCCTGCACAACGCGGGGGAACTTAGCCCCCAACCCGGTCGGCCCGCCCCCCGGGATGGCACCCAAAACCAAATGCCAGGGCAGGGGGGACCTGTCCCACCTGGCTGGGATCCCCCGCTGCAGAGGGGAGAGTGAAACGCGCAAAGGCCCAGCCTCGAACGAGCCACCTCTGCGAGACCCATGAAAAGTGGCAAAGGTATAGGGGGGGCGTTGCATAGAACAGAAAATCGCCTGCAATTGCCGAACCTTCCCCGGGGGGAGAACACTCTGGCACCTGAGTGTCGAGGTCACCCCCAGGAACTCCACCCTTGAGCGGGGAATCGGGGAAACTTTCCGAATTGACAACCCCCAAAGGTACTGGACGTCTGGGGGACCCGAAAGTCCGGCTGGGACGAGAGGGGTTTTTCACCAGGGGGGTCGTCCAATAGGGGATGAGGGTCACGCCCTAAAAGCGCAAAAATCGCTATGGGGGGTGCCAAGACCTTGGAAAAACCCCTTGGTGCGGTGCGAGCCGAACGGCAGGCTGTAAAATGAAAATGTTTCCCCCTACTGCGAACGCAGGGGAATGCGTGGCCTGGGAAATGGGGAATGGCAATACGCGTCCCTGATGTCTTGGCGGCCAGAAACTTATTGTCCAGTGACACAATCCCGCCCGGGAGGATTCCTGGAAACCCGGAACCTGCAAAAACGGTTGAGTCTTTTTGAATCCAAAATGGTCTTCCCGGGCCGCTTTTTTTGGGGGACCATAAAGAGATTGGTAAAACCCCAGAAAACGCTCAGGTTCGGGAAGGGACAATCACCCCCTGAAAACAGAGGGGGGCGGATTCCTGAAAAAAAACCCCCGCCCCGGGCGGGGGGGAAAAGGGGGGGGAGAAAGAAAAAAACTGTGGGGGGACCCCACCGGGAAACAAATTTTGTAACCTGCCGAGAGACCCCGCGCCCAGGCGCGTCGCTGAACCTGCCGATCTCTGGAACCAGGGGACGGCCCCCCCCCAGAGGGGGCCTCCGAGTGGGGGAGACCCCAGACCGATTTTTGGGGGGGGCCTTGGCGTTCTGCGGGACCGCCAGGATGACGTGGTTGGCTGAGGAACGCTTGCTCTGGAGCGGGGGCCTTTCCCCCCGGCCGGGTTGACGTAAAAATTCCGAAAGGACTGACCGGGGCTTCTTCCTAACTGGATCCCCCGGGCCCGGCCGATTGAGGAGGAGCGTGCACGGGGCCCCTGTGGCCTCTGAAATTAATTTCCAGCCTTTCCAAGAGCTTGCCGCCAGAAAACGGAAGCGCCCCAATAACTTTTGGAGGGTGCATCCGCAGCCCCAAAACTTAACCTAGGGAACGGGTTCGGCCACTACCTTTTCCCATGCCTTTTCCCCCAAGGGGCGACTCAAACGAAATGTCGCCAGGAACTTTGTGCCCCAACAGCTGAGAAGCGAGGCCAAAAACTCCCTTTTGGGGTCCAGCTGAAGACCCTCTGAGCCCCTTAGCCCAGACCATGCAAGCTTTGCTGACCCCAAAAAGCCCCCAAAGCAGGGGCGGCGCGCTGCCCCGGCCGCCCCAAAGGGGGACCAAAAACCTCCCCAAGGGTGTAGTGCGTATAAAGGGCTGCCGCGTCCAGACAGGGATGGCCGTAGATTTTGAGACGTGAGACTGGGGCGTCCCCTGTGGGACCCCGACCACTTTGTCACCGATTCCTCTGGGAAGGGACAAAGCGCATTAAAAGGGTCTGCTGGGGAAACGCGCCTGTCAGGGTTTTCCATTCCCCGGCAATCAGTCCTCAAAAACCCGGGGTGCAGGAACACCCAAACCGCTGCCGCCTGCTGCGCTTAAAGGAGACCTCCTCCTGGAGGCCCGGGCATCACCTCCCTTCACATGAAGGGGTCTCACAGCCCGTATCAGGGCTTGGCCCGCTGCTGCCGTTCCAATCTCTGTTGGCTCAGAGTGAATAAGGAGTCCCCACTTGAACCGCCGGTCCCGGGTTGGAGCGTCCCTCTCCGACCCCAACCCTCAGGAGAGAGCTAGGTGTGGGAGGGAAGCAGTTCTAAAAATTTTAAACCTCCTTTCGGGGTGGGGGGGCTGGACCCTGGGAGTGCTGGGGGGGCAGCAGCAGCGACGGGATGCGCTCTTTGGGTAAACATAAATTTTGACAGTCTGGAAGGGCCCCACAAATAGGGAGGAGTCTTGGCCCATTCGGGGCCCAGACTCCTGACGGGGGGGTCCGGACCCCACGGCGGTCGGTGAGGGGGCCAGAGGGCCAAAGGGACTGGGGGGGTGGGGCCCCAAGAGAACTTCTTTTTTGGCAACGGTTGCAAGCGAAGTAAGTCCCAGTTTAGATGTGCCGGGGTTTACCCCCTTTGTCCCTTTGGGCAGGGGCTGGGTGCAGGGTGGTGGTCAGGGATCGGTGGGCCAAACAGGCCAATTACCACCCCAAAGGGCTGGCCTCCCAGTGGGCCCGGAGATGCAGCAAAAGAGTCAGGAACCGAACGCCCGGAAAAAATGGGTTTAGGTCCCCCCCCAACAAGCCCGGGGTGCGAAGGTCCCGCCCTCCTGGGAAAGGTGCGGCCCTGGGTCAGGAAAGGGCGCGGCCCAAGCCCCCGAAGCCCCCCGGGGGTTTTTAAATTTAACGCGCGGCCGTCGGACAACCGGAAAGCTGCAAAAAGCGGGGAAGGACACCCCCCGCCCCTGGGAGGGGCCATTTTCCCTCCACCCGCAGCCGATAGAAAGCCCCCACGGCGGAAACCCCGGCGATAAATCCCACCGGGGACCGCCGGTTGTCAAAAATGGGGGTCGAAACCGTGCTGCCTAACGCCAGCAATGGTAAGGGGGGGGAATGTGCCCCCGCCCTGGGAAGCCCGCGCGCCGGGGGAAAACCCGCTGGGGCCCAATGCCTAACCGGAGCTGCCGCGCGGGCACGCCTTTTCCAAATCCCCTAAGCGGGGGAAAAGCGCCCTCCCCCCCGGAAAACCCCCAAACCCGGGGGCGGGACAAACGGGGGACTGCAGGAAAACGAATTCCTGCGCCACCAAACCGTAATAAAAGGAAAAAACCCCGATCACCTCAAAAAAGGGGAGGTCGGGTACTACCAAACGATGTCTTCAGGGTCGCGCATCCCCCCCTTCGGGACCATAACAACAAGGTGAGTTACCCGGGTCCGTAAAAGGCCCCCGGAGGCGGCAAGGGGGGGAGGGTGGGCGGCGGGGAGGAAGACCACCACTCTCACATGGTGGGTTCCCCGGGGGCCCCTAGGGGGGACGCGTCACGGTAGATACGCGTTGACGGCCCCCCTGATAGGGGAGAGCCCGGGGTCGTACCTTCCCCCAGGGGAGAGCGAGTGCTCTATCAAACCTTCCAGGTGAGGCCGCGAAAGGGGGACCGGGGGCTCAAACACCTTCCTGCAAAAAGGGAAAAAAAAAACAAAAAACTCTGCAAAGGGTGCAGAGCAGCGTGCCTCCCACAGAACTAGGCTGAAAAAAATGTCAGCCTGGGTCGCGGGGGGATATAGTCACCAGGCGGGCCCGATCGTTTGGCCGCTGGTCGCCCCCGAAGGGCAACGCCCATACCAAGGGCTGTGTCCCCCACTGAATGATTGGCGAGAAATCCACATCTTTTCCATCCCATCTGAATATATCCTTAGGACACATTAGCAGAAGGCAGATCTTGTTGTGGATTTTACTGCAGATTCTCCTAGATTAAGGGTACATTTGGAATAGTAAATCTGCCACAAAGGTCTGGATGTACGAATGTTGTTGCACCAGTTTTCTGGTGGTCACGATAGAAATGATGTTGTGCACTATGTACGACATATTTGTGCCTAAAAGAATAACTCTGTACGGCAAGGCCAACCTATTCAACAGTGGGAGAGTCTATGCCAATTCATACAATACAACACATTTATGTACTAGTGCATCTCAAAAAATTTGAATATCATTGAAAATTAAAGGGGTTCTCCAGGGCTTTTTTTATTTTTTTTGGGCTCAAAATTATTAATTTAAACCTTGTAATTTAAAGTAAGGTCTATACAATAAGACAGTTCCCCGACTACACCGTTCCCACTTACAGGTCCCCCAGTTACAAACGAAACATGGGGCTGGGCATTTAGTTCCATGTTCCCAGGATATAGCTGGAAAGACAAGTTCCGATGCCCCAGCAGCACATGAGGTGAAAAAAAAGAGGTTAAAAACTTTTAAAAAGATCCGACGCAAAACAAATGTAAAAAAAACCCCTTTCCCTTCACTATTAAAAAATAAAAAAAAAATTTTTTCATTTAATAAATCTACCTGTTTTCCGATTAATACAAATTTAACTTAAAAAACCAATTACAGTCCCTACCCGTTCGAACCAGGACGAGTATTGGGTTTCTCTTTTTGACTTAAATTATTGATATCATTTATCTTGTCAGTGATATTCACATTTTTTGAGATGCACTAGTGTCTCACATACCTAGAGGTATTGCAGTTAATGTGTCATTAGCCTTGCCTATTTATGAGTAGTGTGGCTAAGACTACATTTGACACAGCATAGGAAACTTGTTTGGTGCATGGGCAGTTTGTCTTATGATGTGACAAGTTTATGAAGTGACACTTACAAACCTAAGTATGTACTCAACACCATCGCAGCACTGCATTATTATACGCCAAGGCAATTATCTTCACAAAATCCCTGGACATCAAGGATTCCATTCCCCCACTGGAGTCAAGGGAAAAGACACATGCCCATTCACTGGAAATGGGGGAATATTAATTCTCCCAACTGAATCAACAATTAATACTATGAAATACAACCACAGGACACACGAGTGTGATATGCTAGAAAAAGTTTCTGGAATCCACTCATTTCTTAAGGGGGTTGTCTCACTGCAATGATTGCTTTTTATTTTAAAGATCTTGCAAAAACTAGTCCCTTTGCAATGTATTAACAGTGTCCTACTATTCCTAGATATCCCCTATTGTATGGGCTGCATCACCTCCTCAGGTCGCTATAGCTACAGACCTGTTCAATCTCTCCTGATAGGCTGCCAGCACTGGTTGCTATAGCTACAGACCTGGCTTCTACTGCAGCATAGTAGAAGCCAGTAAGCACACCCCTGAATTCAAAATGAAACCAAGAAAACAGGACTGAGGTAAGATGAATCAATGTAGTGAGACAACCCATTTAACCCTGCAACGTCCTGCCCTCCTCATCTTATCACTGCAAGATCCTTCACTATGGTCTTCCATCTAAATCTCTTACCACCAATCCATGCTCAACTGCAATGCCCGGCAGTTCCACCTTTCTTCTCGTTCCTCCTCCGCTTCTCCGTTCACTGGCTACCCATTGCCCAGCAAATTAGGTTTAAACCACTAACCATGACCTACAAAGCTCTCCTTCACCTGTCCCCTCCATACATCTCCAAATACCTCCCCTCACGCAATCTCCGCTCCTCACAGGACCTTCTTCTCTCCCCTTATCAGCTTCTCACACAACCGTCTCCAAGACTTCTCTCGTGCTTCCCCCACACTCTGGAACTCATTATCCCAACAGATGAGACTCTCCACCACTTTCACTAGCCTCAAAAAGCAAAACCCATCTCTTCAGGACTGCCTATAACCGACAATAACCCCACTGCCCCTATACCCTCCACATACATGTCTGCCCCTCACCTTCTGCCTGAAAATAATAATACAACCAAACTATGTCAAGAACCAGTGGAGATAAGATCACAAAATGTAGCACTAACACATTCAGTGAATGCACACAGGACGGATTTGCTGTGGATTTTACTGCAGATATATTTATTATTCTACAATAACTTTAACAGAGAAGGCAAAATCCACAGGAAAGGTTTATCTACAGGTTTTGGTGCAGATTTTGCTCCCCATGAAGTCAATGTAGTAGAAATCTACAGTAAAATCTGCACTAAAACGGTCCCATGTGCATTAATCCTAACACTGACCCCCAAAATAATTTTGTAAAAGAATTTTTGTGGCAATTTTTATCATTAAGGCAGAAGTATGTCCCCACACATATTTCAGAATTAATTCCTATATTATTCACAGTGCAGAAACTGCACAATCACCACTTTACAGATGTTGGGGAGACGTCATTAGTGCATTGATTTCACACTTACTAATAGTTTCCTAAGGGTATGTTCACACGGCTTATTTTGGAGCGCATTTTGCAGTGTATTTCGCAGCATATAACTTAAAGGGGTTGTCTCACTACATTGATTCTCTTACTTCAGTCCTTTTTTTCCTTGGGTTTCAATTTGAATTCAGGGGCTTGTTTATGGCTTCCACTACCCTGCAGTAAAACCCAGGTCTGTAGCATAGCAACCAGTGCTGGTAGCCTATCAGGAAGATAAACAGGTCTGTAGCTATAGTACCTAAGGAGTGATGCAGCCCATGCAAGAGGGGATATCTGGGAATAGGTAGGACACCGTTAATGGACTAAATTGCAAAGTGATTTGTTTTTGCAAGATCTTTAATATAAAAAAACAATCCTTGTGTGAGACAACCCCCTTTAATAGCGGGGAAAGCGCCCCATAATTACGGGAATTCGCCCCCTCTCCCCCCCCTGTACAATACGATTTTATCGAAAACGAGGGGGGTAATGCATTCAGTTATTTTTTGGTGAATAGTGCATTCTAGGGGGTGGCGAGTTGCCGGCCCCCCCGCGCCCCGGGGGTACGTCGATAAGCCAAGCCCCCCAAACCTACGTACCCCCCGCAGTACATCGTGTGAACATAGCCTAATACTGAACCTAAGTTTCCAAATTGCTTTTCAAATGTTTAAGGAATTGTCACACTACATTGATTCATCTGACCTCAGTCCGTTTTCCCTTTGGTTTTCATTTTGAATTCAGGGGTTGCTTACTGGCTTCTACTAGGCCAGTAGAAGCCCGGTCTGACTATAGCAACCTGCTGGCAGCCATCAGGAGTGATTGAACAGGTCTGTAATATAACAAATGAGGACTGAGCAGCCCCTACAAGAGGGGATTTCTTAGAATAGGGAGAACTTTTTTGGACATATATTGCAACGTGACTTGTTTTTGCAAGATCTTTAACATAAAAAGCAATCCTTGTAACGAGACAAGCCCTTTAAAACCTGTACCTCACACCCAGTGTGTAATCTAACTGATGATTTACATGACGGAAAACATACATTACATTCTATTGCCTTTTTAAGGGAACATGTCACAATTTAACAGCTTTTTGATCTTTTTTCAGCTGTTTTTGAGCGGAGGATTAGCAATTGAAAAAATGTTCTTTTTTGGGGGAGATTCAGTATAATTTTGTATTTTTTTCATTTAAAACCCCCTTTTCTTTTTTTAAAAGGGGTTTTTTTTCACTACAAAAACTAAAATTTCAAAAATGAAGACAAAAGTGAAGACTTTTTTCTAAACACATTGGTCTTTTAATTTTAGCGAGGAGACTAAGAGCGACATGTATGTATGGGGCTGCGCTAGCCCTATTCTCTAGATTTAGAATCAGATGCACTCCAAAATTAGGCGAATTATGCGGCGCCCACGGCACTTTGTGACATGCCTGAGATCGGGGGTGTTCAGGAGTGTCGCACCACAACCATATGATTCTACATATTTATGACTGTAGGATGGCAAAACTGAACGCATTACTGCTGGAACAGGCAGATCAGGTTAAAAGTGGTTTACCTGAGCCTGATTTGTTGTTTTGGAGCCAGATAGCACAAAATCTATGACCCGCAGTAGAACAGGTTCACACATTCAGGCGCATTCTACGCTACTAATGCACGCAAAAAAATAGTCGTCTGGGCGCCAAAATACATACATCTCGCCCTACGTGCACACAGTTTTCTATGGTTACCTGACTATAACTCTGCTATCTGATTACAGCAGAGCGCAAGGTGTGATGTCACTACGGTCGGAGGGCTCACTCTATGCAGACTAATTGTCTGTAACAAGATTAGCTTTTGTATACAGATAAGCAATTGGTTTCACTCCTCAAAGCACCTGTAGCTCTGTTTCCCGAAGATTAGCTCTCTTGCACTGCTCTTAGTAATGTCTCAGGTAGCTACAAAGTGTGCACACAAGTTTGTCTAGTTACTGTCCTGCTCTTCCTTCCTGATTAGACAGAGAGCAGGGAGTGACGTCCACATGGTCGGACAGAACAGTCTTTATCTTTAACAGGATTAGATTAATTACCTTGGAAAAATACTTGTATTCACTGCTTGGAGGTTAGTAGCTTTTGTGTAGTACAGATTAAATCTCCTGCACTTATGTCGGTGTAACACTGGGCTAGTTATGGAGGAGCTTAACATGCTAATCACTGCTATAGAACCACCCTCAGCCTATTATGACCAGAGTGAAAGAAAAGCTGGCTGGGACTGTGAAACTGCATGGTGTAAAAAAAAAAACCTTTAAGGAGTCTAGAAGGAGGTCTTATTGGTGATTGACAGCCTTCCTCTTATGAGTGTACATACAGAGACAGCTATCAATTACTGATAACACCGCCTACTGGACTAATTAGCCCAGAATAAGCAAGGATTTAAATGAATAAAATACTAATTCTGCTGAATCTCTCCCCACAGAACTATATATAAATTAGATCCGCTGCTCTATAGCATGCTGCCAACATTTCAAATAGCATGTTTAATGTGACAGATCCCCTTTAAGTCACCTTGTACTTGAAAGGAAACAGAAGACTTGCATTACTCAACTCACCCGAGTCTCATGCTCCATATACAGCTTGGCCACAACCCCGAACATTACTACGTCCACTTTGGTGGGTTCGGTGTCCTCAGGGAGAAGAAAGTATTCAAAGTGGAAAAACTTCTGGGCTTTCGGAGCTTCGATGACATTCTTGTGCTGCTTACCATTGTCCTTTCCTTTACGATCACCATTTGATTTGTAGTCTTCTGTATGAATTATAAAAGAGCTACATAAATTATAGAATAGATCTCAAAGAAACAAATTCATCTTTGTTCATAAAGACAATAGATGGGAAATGGAAAACGTCAACCAGACCAATGGCTGTTTTCTTCTAAGCAAATGGCTTTGCTAAATAACCAGTAAAATTACCTTTTTTGGGAGGAGATGGGATGGCAAAACAGATGGTAACTGTGCAAGTCACTGTGTGGGACTTCTCTTCACGTGCTGACGCGCCCGGACTTTCTTCAGCCTCTGGTCTTGTCATGGTGGTCGTTGGCCTCCTCTCTTTCTCAGACCTTACTTTACATAGCTCTGGGGAGAAGCAGTCAGTTGCATAATCCGATAAATCTTCCCTTTGTGATGAAAATGTTCCTTGCAGGGACCTAGATTCACTGTCAGTAGGAGCTCCACTGTCGTAGTCTTCAGAATCTGCAGCAATCACTTCCTTTGAAACCGCATCTGAGATCATGGTGTCTGCTGTTAGCACAAGGCAAGAGTTGGACACATCAGCGGCACCGAGCACGGAGGATGAAGATCTTGGGATGGAAGAATACTACACAGAATACAAAAAGAAAAAAAATGAAAAAATAGTCTCAATTTTTTTTTTAACTAAGTACTGAAAACTAATGAAGAGGATTGTCCAGTGAACCAAAGCAAAATCTCAGATGTCTTACTTCAGTCTTCATTCATTTCCCAGTGATGTTTTCTGTGTCATTTGTAAATTTCCTATGCTATATATACATACTAGTGCATCTCCAAAAAGTAAAATATCATTGAAAATTAAAGGGGTTCTCCAGGACTATCGTATTAATTGTTATAGGGCTCACAAATATATGATATTAAACCCTGTAATTCATACTGTAATAAGTCTATACAATATATGGGTTTCTCTATTTGACTTAAATTATTGATATCAATTATCTTTTCAGTGAGATTCTAATTTTTTTAGATGGACTAGTAGGTTCCCTTATCTACAGCTGTGAAGCAGCATTTCTTGTTTGAAAGGTATTCCCCTTTACTCTATAAAACTACCAGACCCAGGATCCTTTGCTGCACCTTGTCTATCTTCCTCACTCCCAACCTTAGTCTCAGTGCACATCTCCTGTTTCCTACCTCATGCTGAACGCCCTGGGAGAATCAAAGTGTTGTGGCTTCAGAGACTGTCCTGAAAAAGTCAAAGCCCTTTGATCACCTGATCTCCTGAGCTTGACACAGAGTTGTTTGCTGTGTGTCAAGACACAGTAGTACTGAGCTTCTGATCATCAAACAACTGATGTAGAACCGCAGGAAGCCCACAGAAAAGGTCATTAACTCCTTAACGACCGCCCACCGTCTTTTGATGGCGGGCATTTCAGGTCGTTCGTCTGCAGCGACGTCTTTTGATGTCGCTGCAGACATCGGAGTTTGCGGCGCCGCAATTGTGCTGGGATCGGGGCTCTACTACACATCCCTGATCCCAGAGCATGTCCTGCAGGCATCGGGCAGCGGAGGAAACCTCCGCAACCCGATGCTTCAACCCTTTGATTGCGGCGGTGCGTTAACCGCAGCGCAATCAAAGGATCCCCTGCTCTGTCGGTGATCGGAACACCCAGTCACCCGACAGAGCTCAGGAACGGCTGCACAGTCAGCCCTGGGGACCTAGCGTCGCCCCAGGGCTGCCCTGTGTATGAAGCCAGTGATTAGGACGCACTGTGTGCGTCCTAATCACTGCCTGTGTCAAACTGACACAGATTAGCATGTATTAGATATATGAATATGCTAATACATTACTAAGTGTAAAATAATTGTTAAAAAAAGTTAAACAGTTCTCCCTTCATGGGAGTCAAAAAAAAAAAAAAAAAAAACCCATAAAAATTTGTAAAAAAAATAAAAGAAAAAAATAATAAAATAAAAATAAATATTTAATAAAAAAATAATTGTACATAAATTACACACACAAAAAAACCTACACATATTTGGTATCCAAAACGACCGTAAATACCTGTAGAATTAATCTAACAAGTTATTAAGTGTGAAATGTAATGGTGTAAAAAAAAAAAAAAAATTTTTTTTTTAAATAAAAAAAAAAATACTGCAATTATTTATAAGTGTATTTAAAAACTTTTCCCCCAAAAGTTACAATTTGCCCTCGAATAAAACGAGTCCTCATACAACTGCGTCATTGAAAAAATAAAAAAGTTACAACTGTTTAAAACGCAAGGAGGCAAAAACTAAAAAAATGTTCTGGTCATTAACTACTTTTCAGGCGTTCGGCTTAAGGGGTTAAAGCACATCACTGTTCTGAACTATGGGAGATATATTATTTAGAAAGTCATTTTTCCCACTGGACAGCCCCTTAACCCCTTAAGCCGAACGCCTGAAAAGTAGTTAATGACCAGAACATTTTTTTACTTTTTGCCTCCTTGCGTTTCAATAGTTGTTTTTTCAATGACGCAGTTGTATGAGGCCTCGTTTTATTCAAAACAAGTTGTACTTTATGGGGGAATAGTTTAAATTTGCTAATTAATAACTGCAGAATATTTTTTATTATTTTTTTTTTTTTTTTTTTACACCATTCACACTTCACACCTAACAACTTGTTAGATTAATTCTACAGGTTTATTACGGTCGGTGGATACCTAATAGGGTTTGTTTTGTGTGTAATATATGCACAATTATTTTTTATTAACTATTTATTTTTAAATTTTTTTATTTATTTTTTTATTCATTTTTTTACACTTTTTCTGGGGATTTTTAACTTTTTTTTTTAAATCCCATGAAGGGAGAACTGTTTTACAATTTTTTTTTTTAATACTTAGTAATGTATTAGCATATTCATATATGCTAATACATTATACTCTGTGTCACTTTGACACAGGCAGTGATCTGGACAGTGCGTCCTGGTCACTGGCTTAGTACACAGACAGCTCTGGGGCCACTCTAGGTCCCCAGGGCTGACTGTGCAGTCGTTCACCGAGCTCTGTCGGGTCACCGGGTGTTCCAATCACCCGACAGAGCAGAGGAACCCTTTGATTGCGCTGCGGTAACGCACCGCCGCAATCAAAGGGTTAAAGCACCGGGTTGTGGAGGTTTCCCCCGCTGCCCGATGCTCGCAGGACATGCTGTGTAGTACAGCCCCGATCCCAGAGCTGCTGCGGCGCCCGGGCGCCGCAAACTCCGGTGTCTGCAGCAACGCCTTTAGACGAACGTCCCGCACCAGCTACAGGGTCAAGTGGCAGGGTCCATGTCTTGATTTCAGGGAACTTCTTCTGTGTGTATATATATATATATATATATATATATATATATATATACATACACATATACAGAAAAAAACGCTTTTGTTTAAGATTTACACATTTGTGTCACAGTTGGGACCACCAGCAGTATCCAAGTAACGCGTGTCCCACGGGCAACAGCTACATGGGCTGGGAGTGACTCAATAAGTCCCGATAGATTACCACAGGTATCTGGAGTCATGATGACTGTATCCCACAGCTGCTGGAGGGTGCGTGGGGGGATCCATAGTCCGAACACAACAATCAAGGTGGTCCTAGAGATGCTCAACTATCTGAGGAATAAATGGACCAGGGTAAAACTTGGAAGCCACGTTTTTTTTAACCAATGTTGGACATTTCTATCCGTATGACTTGCTGCATTGTCTTCCTTGAAGGCGTCATCTGCCCCAGGGAAGATAATAAGCATGTACATTATCTTCAACCATGGATTCATACCTAAGTCAATTGAGAGCACCTTCCACTTGGATCACTGGGCCTAGATAATACCACAAAAATATTCCCCAGACCATAACGTTGCCACCACCAGCTTGTGTTCTTCCAGCAATGGCTGCAGGGTGTTTGTTCTTTGAGGTTTCCTAACAGATACACGAACTTCTATCTCTTCAAATAAGCAGAAAATGTGACTCATAAGAGAAGAAAAAAACTTTGAGATTCTTAGTTCACACGTTTTGATCAAAAAATGTTTAAGCCACCCACGGTTTACAACGTGATCTCAAGGCGGGTGGTCCTACGCTATCTTTACCTCTCAATAGAGCCAAATCCAGACTTCTCATTGGGATAACCGACCTCCATTATCCAGAGAGAAAAAAAAAAAAAAAAACCAACCTTGCAAGCTGCACTGATATAACAGCCTGTGAAAGTGGGCGGGGTGCAAGAAACCAAAATGGAGGCATCCCTTCCTCCCTATATAGATTAAAAGCAATATATACCAAATACAACCTATAGTTCTGCACACAAAAAAATTTCTGAAAAACACAATGTGAACCTGGGTGCCACTGGCAGAGTTGCGGCATATATATATACACACGCACACCATTACCAGTGCCACACCACTGCTAAAAGGGCTATACAATACATGGAAATCCCTAAAGAAGCATTTATACTATCTATCATACATGAAAAAAACTTTGAGATTCTTAGTTCACACGTTTTGATCAAAAAATGTTTAAGCCACCCATGGCTTTTTTTCATGTATGATAGATAGCATAAATGCTTCTTTAGGGATTTCCATGTATTGTATAGCCCTCATAAGAGAAGGCAACCCAATCAGAAGAGGTGCAATTCCAATTCTGCTGTAAAAATTGAAGCCTTTTCTGCCAATGCATCTTGATTAACAGAGGTGAAGTGACCATTTGTCTGCTAAGGAGCCTATGCACAGTAGAGTTCACTGACCGTTGTTTTAGACACACATCCGGTAGCCCTCTGGTACATTTTGGCAGTGAGCTGCTCCAGTGCAGTGTGGCGGTCAGCCCTCGTGCACCTTCGTAGCCGATGGTCACCTCTGACATCAATGGCACGTGGTGCACCGCAGATTCCCTGCTTTTTGCCCACTCACAGTACACTTTCATCACAACAGCAGGAACAGTTCACAAACTGTGCAGTCACAGAAATACTGTCACCCTTGGCCAGAAAGTCCTACTGTGGAATAGTAAATCACCCTTTTCCCCCCATGACTGCCAGAAGGCATTTGTGTACAGTCTATCGCACACCTTATATACAGCTCATGATAAGTGACTTCCTTTATAAACTTATGTGCTGCCGACATCGAAAGCGGTCATAATAATGTGATTGGACTGTATATTAAGAGGTGTACGTTTTAGCAGTCTGTGCCCCTGAAACTAAAGCCAGATATGAGATAACGTAGATTTTATCTATTATTAATAGCACTTTCTGGTGGAAATTCTACTAAATATGTCAGGCTACATGAGCCCATCCCTCCGAAGCACCAGCCTAATTTTAAAAAGTTGTGTTTGCACAAAGATTGGTTTGTGCATCTGAAAACTCGTATCATCAATTGATAAATTCCCTCCTCCTCGTTATCTACTGTCTGTCACTTGCATTTCTGCGACTACAATTCAGTAAAGTTGGTGACATTTCTCCTAAACAATCCGTTACTGGAAGTATAAGGTCAGCGGAAGCAGTTTTCTTCAGTTCATTTAAGAAAAATCACAAAAAATGTTGTAAACAGAATTGCAAGGTTAGACCTCTAAATCCATGGACACTGCACACACAAGGTGGGAAATTTACTGACACATAAAATCCGCAGCTTTATTTAAAATTGATAAAATCCAGCTTCCGTCCTCCTGCAGCTTTGACCGAGAGCCGCTACAAGCCTGAACCACATAAGCCCTGGATTTAAATGTCTTGCAAGATGGATTTTATCAATGTTTAAATATAGCCGGAAGCTTTTCTTTCTGTTATCCACGCTGGATCTCTTCTTCTGTTCCTTGTAAAGTTTTGGGTTCTCTCCTAAGGGTTGTTCACACGACGTTTTTGTGATCCGTTTTACGGATCTGTTTTACGGATCCGCAAAACGGATCTAACAGTTGTCAGTGTGATTAACATTGCTTTCAATGGCAAAAGCGCATCGCTGTTCACACAAGTGATCGCCGATGCGCTTTTCGCGATCCGCTTTTCGGATCCGTTTTAAGAATTGACATGTCAATTCTTTTTGCGTTTTACGCAAGAGAAATCCCCATAGGAAATAATGGAGTGGCTTTTGCATTCCGAAAGCGGATCCAAAAGCGCAGCATACATTTGGGTGCGTTTTGGATCCGCTTTCGATGCCAAAAACGCATCCGTAAAATGCATTGGATTTAAATTAAATATAAAATTTGAATATTATGTTTGGGTTATATTTAGTTTATCAATGTATATAAATATCTATTTATATAAATGTATATTAAATATATATATAATTATATATATAAATGTATATAATAGTATATTTATATATATATATAAATATACTTTTGTATAGTATTTATAAATAATATAAATGTATATATTATTATAGAAATGTATATAAATATATATGTATACTAAATATATATTTAGTTTATAAATATTTAGTTTATAAATGATTTAGTTTATAAATGATTGTTATTAATTCATTTATATGGGGTGGGTTTGAATACTATTGGTTGATTTAAAGAAAAAAAATAGGGTGGGGCGGGTTCTAAAATCATAGGTGTATGTACAGTTGATTGACACTAGGTAAAAAAAGGTTTTTTTTCTTGGTCATCAATAGGTTATATTTATATTAAATTTGCAGTTTGATAGTTTGATTTAATAAAGCATTGAAAAAACGGATCCAAAAAACGAATCCGTAAAACGCATGCAAAACGCATCCAATACGCATCCAAAAAAGGATCAGCTGTTGCATTTTCTGGATCCGCTTTTTGGATGCAGTTTGCATCCAGTTTTTGCAGGTTAAAAACGGATCCGTAAAACGCATCCAAAACGGATCCAAAACGTCGTGTGAACAAGCCCCTACACTGCCAGGCAGAGAAATTCAGCAACGACAAGCTTAAGGCTATGTTTACACGGCTGATTTTGGGCCGGATTTCAGTCAGTATTGCGGGCGGTACTGCGCGCAAATACGGCTGAAATCCGTCCCTGTCATTACGGTAATCCACAGTTCTCATAGATGGATTCCGTCTCCCCTACCCGAGCGGGGAGAAAGTGACATGCACATTATCTTGGCGGGATACGCGTCGTGGATAATGAAAGTCTATGGGGCCGAGCTGCCGGCCTCCACGCCCCCGTATACACGGCGTAAATGTACACACGATGTACTGCAGCACATACAGTACGCGCCGCAATACATCGTGTCTTTCGGGAGCTCACGCTAATACGCGCGTACTCCCGTGGAGGAGGGGGGGGTGGCGGCCCGCCGGCCCCATTGACATTCATTACTCGCGGCGCGTATTCTCCGCAAGTAATTGACATGTCACTTATCGTATTATATGAGCAGGGAGAGGAGGCGTGATCCATAGTTCTCCATGAGAGCTATGGATTGCCGTAATTGCGGTGCGCATTGCGGAGCCGTAACTTTTTTTTTTCATCTACATAGAGATATGAGGGCTTTTATTTTGCCTGACAAGATTTACTTTCTAATGAGATTATTCATCTTACCATAGAAAATAGTAGGAAACTGCAAACATTTTTTAAGTGGGGCAAAAATGTGAAAAAAACGTACTTGCGCCATGTTTGCGGGGATTTTGTTTTTACGGCGTTCTATCTTCAGTAAGAATTGGTGTGTTATCTCTATTCTACAGGTTGATACGCATCTGCCAATACCAAACATGTAAGGTTTTTGTTATGTTTTGGCAGTGTAAAAAAATTCAAAACATTTTCTATTTATTATTTGTGACAGATAACTTTTTTGTACCAACACCTACAGACTTGAGTGGCTGAAACGCACTTTTTATTGCTGCCAGTTTGGAATGGATGCAACTTCTTTAAAGTCTATGGGTTGGTTAAACGGTCGGATTTTCTGCTGTTTATACTAAAACTGCTGAAAATCCACCAGTTTTGTGTTCTGTGTGGACATAGCCTAAGGGGATAAAATTGGTGCTGGGTTCAGTAGTTATTTCACCCGCTGGATATATATATTCACACGCACTGATACATGCACAGTTATATGTTTGGCTCCTCCACAGCAGGCATGCTGGGAGTTGTAGTCCCACACGATCTAGAGATCCAGCGATTTATCAGTGCACACTCAGTTTGAAGCCACAGTGAGAGCTGACAAAATGCTGCTTTTTCCATAGAGATCGATCACCCATATTTAGCCTCTGCTAGTAATAACCGTGCGCAGCTTGCGCTCCAGTGTGAACAGCCCCCTGCGTCTTACCTGATCCCCAACTTCTCTGTGTACCAAACTTTGTAGCGTAACTCAGAAGTACAGACCGTCCATCCGCGGCGACAAATAGTCCGCAGCGTTTGTATCAATTATGGCTCATATTAAAAGAAGCCCTCACCCGTTGCTTCTCTATGGCTCAGCACTATGATACTTTACATTGGTGCACGGTGTGGGCTCACATGGCTTTAATAAAGCAAGAAAGAAATCAGCGGAGGGATACGCAGCACGGCGCGAGTGGCGTTGCCAAGAGACGGCCTCAACCTGACTACACTGGGAAGGATTCACAGGGAGGGAGTCAGTGAGAGTAATGCGCGGGGCTACATTATATATCTACATAGGGAGTGGGCACACGGCATATATACTGCATAGAACACAGGGAGAGTGCAGACAGCGCCTATAATGTATAGAAAATAGGGAGTGTGCAGCCGGCGTATATACTGTATCCACAGGGAGTGTGCATAGAGGTATATACTGTATCCACAGGGAGTGGGCGCTGAGAGTGTGCATAGGGGTATATACTGTATCCACACAGGGAGTGAGCACTGAGAGTGTGCAGAGGGGTATATACTGTATCCACAGGGAGTGAGCGCTGAGAGTGTGCAGACGGCGTATATACTGTATCCACAGGGAGTGGGCGCTGAGAGTGTGCAGACGGTGTATATACTGTATCCACAGGGAGTGAGCGCTGAGAGTGTGCAGACGGTGTATATACTGTATCCACAGGGAGTGGGCGCTGAGAGTGTGCAGATGGGGTATATACTGTATCCACGGGGAGTTGGCACTGAGAGTGTGCAGATGGCGTATATACTGTATCCACAGGGAGTGGGCACTGAGAGTGTGCAGACGGGTATATACTGTATCCATAGGGGGAGTGGGCGCTGAGAGTGTGCAGACGGTGTATATACTGTATCCACAGGGAGTGAGCGCTGAGAGTGTGCAGACGGGGTATATACTGTATCCACAGGGAGTGAGCGCTGAGAGTGTGCAGACGGCGTATATACTGTATCCACAGGGAGTGGGCGCTGAGAGTGTGCAGACGGGTATATACTGTATCCATAGGGAGTGAGCGCTGAGAGTGTGCAGACGGGGTATATACTGTATTCACAGGGAGTGAGCGCTGATAGTGTGCAGACGGGGTATATACTATATCCACACAGGGAGAGCACTGAGAGTGTGCAGACGGGGTATATACTGTATCCACAGGGAGTGAGCGCTGAGAGTGTGCAGACGGGGTATATACTGTATCCACAGGGAGTGTCGCTGAGAGTGTGCAGAGGGGTATATACTGTATCCACAGGGAGTGAGCGCTGAGAGTGTGCAGACGGCGTATATACTGTATCCACAGGGAGTGAACGCTGAGAGTGTGCAGAGGGGTATATACTGTATCCACACAGGGAGAGGGCGCTGAGAGTGAGCAGACGGGGTATATACTGTATCCACACAGGGAGAGGGCGCTGAGAGTGTGCAGACGGGGTATATACTGTATCCACAGGGAGTGAGCGCTGAGACTGTGCAGACGGCGTATATACTGTATCCACAGGGAGTGGGCGCTGAGAGTGTGCAGACGGGTATATACTGTATCCACAGGGAGTGAGCGCTGAGAGTGTGCAGACGGGGTATATACTGTATCCACATGGAATGGGCGCTGAGAGTGTGCAGACGGAGTATATACTGTATCCACAGGGAGTGAGCGCTGAGAGTGTGAATACGGTGTATATACTGTATACACAGGGAGTTAGCGCTGAGAGTTTGAAGACGAAGTAAAAACAGTATACACAAAGAGAAATAGCGCTGAGAGAAAGCAGACGCGGTATATACTATATCCACAGGGAGTGAGCGCTGAGACTGTGCAGACGGGGTATGTACTGTATCCACGGGGAGTTGGCACTGAGAGTGTGCAGACGGCGTATATACTGTATCCACATAGGGAGTGAGGACTGAGAGTGTGCAGACGGTGTATATACTGTATCCACACGGAGTGAGCGATGAGAGTGTGCAGATGGGGTATATACTGTATCCACAGGGAGTGAGCTCTGAGAGTGTGCAGACGGGGTATATACTGTATCCACAGGGAGTGAGCGCTGAGAGTGTGCAGACGGGGTATATACTGTATCCACAGGGAGTGAGCACTGAGAGTGTGCAGACGGCGTATATACTGTAACCACTGGGAGTGGGCGCTGAGAGTGTGCAGACGGGTATATACTGTATCCATATGGGGAGTGGGCGCTGAGAATGTGCAGACGGGGTATATACTGTATCCACAGGGAGTGAGCACTGAGAGTGTGCAGACGGCGTATATACTGTATCCACAGGGAGTGGGCGCTGAGAGTGTGCAGACGGGTATATACTGTATCCATATGGGGAGTGGGCGCTGAGAATGTGCAGACGGGGTATATACTGTATCCACAGGGAGTGGGCGCTGAACTTGTGCTTATGTTTTGTTGCTGGGGCTGTGGTCATTTGGTTTATTGTTGTTCAACAAGCAGAACCAACATAATCCAGATATTACACAGTGGCAGATTATTAGTATATTTATGGCGCCATTCTACATAAAATTCCAGTACACATAGCACAGCTGTCTCCTGCTGAAGTGGTGTGATAAACTGCAGTGCCCACATGTTACACCTTACGCTGGTGGGGTATATGTCCTGGGTGGCAGGGGGAGTGGTGCCCACATGTTACACCATATACTGGTGGGGTATATGTCCTGGGTGGCAGGGGGAGTGGTGCCCACATGTTACACCATATTCTGGTGGGGTATATGTCCTGGGTGGCAGGGGGAGTGGTGCCCACATGTTACACCTTACACTGGTGGGGTAAATATCCTGGTTGGCAGGCGGAGTGGTGCTCACATCTTATACCATACACGGGTGGGGTAAATGTCCTGGATGGCAGTGGGAGTGGTGCCCACATGTTACACCTTCCGCTGCTGGGGTATATGTCCTGGATGGCAGGGGGAGTAGTGTCCACATGTTACACCATACACTGGTAGGGTATATGTCATGGGTGGCAGGGGGAGTGGTGCCCACATGTTATACCATATGCTGGTGGGGTATATGTCCTGGGTGGCAGTGGGAGTGGTGCCCACATGTTATACCATATGCTGGTGGGGTATATGTCCTGGGTGGCAGTGGGAGGGTGCCCACATGTTATACCATATGCTGGTGGGGTATATGTCCTGGGTGGCAGGGGGAGTGGTGCCCACATGTTAGACCATATTCTGGTGGGGTATATGTCCTGGGTGGCAGTGGGAGTGGTGCCCACATGTTATTCCATAATCCATGTGTAAGGTTCCCTTTAAACCCTGCAGGGCACGCAAAGTCCTCCTGCTCTCGCCAGCACATGTCCAGACCTGTTTGAAGTTAGCCAATGACCATCTGGAGGAGACATGGAAGAAGTCATGTGGTCAGATGAGACAAAAATGAGTACAACTCCAATAACACCGTCCCAACTGTGAAGCATGGGGGTGGAAACATCATCATACTTTGGGGGTGCTTTTCTGCAAAGGGGACAGGATGACTGCACCGTATTGAAGCGTGGATGGATGTGGCCAAGTATCGCGAGATTTCTCTCAATAAGAGCATTGAAGATGGGTTGTAGCTGGGTCTTCCAGCAGGACAATGACCCGAAACACACAGACAGGGCAACTAAGAAGTAGCTCTGTAAGAAGCATTTCAAGGTCCTGGAGTGACCTAGTCAGGCTCCAGACCTGAACCCAATCGAAAATCTTTGGAGGAACTTAAACTCAGTGTAGCTCAGCGACAGCCCCGAAACCTGGAAGATCTGGAGAAGATCTATATGGAGGACTGGGCAAAAAATCCCTGCTGCAGGAAACATCTGACCTCTGTAATTGCAAACAAAGGTTTCTGTACCAAATGTCAAGTTCTGTTTTTCTATTGCATCAATACTTATTCATGCAATAAAATGCATAATTAATTATTTAATAATCCTACAATGTGATTTTCATGGATTTTTTTAGATTCTGTCTCTCAGTTGAAGTGAACTACAATAAAAATTACAGATGTCTCATTCTGTAGGTGGGAAAACTTGCAAATCACCAGTGTATCAAATACTTATTTTCCCCCCTTTATGTAATACACTGATACCCTGTACGGTGGGGTATGGATATGATCTATGTAATACATAGATACACTGTACAGTGGGGTATGGATATGATTTATGTAATACACAGATACACTGTACAGTGGGGTATGGATATGATATATGTAATACACAGATACACTGTACAGTGGGGTATGGATATGATATATGTAATACAAAGATACACTGTACAGTGGGGTATGGATATGATTTATGTAATACACAGATATATACAGTGGAGTATGGATATAATTTATGTAATAGAAATGCATTATAGTTCATTGATAGGAGATGTTCCCTGAGGCTGTCAGTTGCTCATCTCTATGCTGTGGCTGATAGACCTCCATCTGCATCCTGTTTGGTTTTAATTATGTATCCTTCAGATTACACATGCAAGTAATTATACGGATAAGTAGGAATAGGAAGTAACACAGCCAAATCGTTGCCCCTTAATCATATATTCTGTTGGCTAAATTATAACCTTAACTCCAAAGGCGACCTAAGAGGTCATATGCCTAGAAGGAAGGTCATGTCTTCGATGCTATACTAGGTGATTTGGCTCCTAGTAGAATACTCATACCGGATGACAGCATGTTCAGTATGTCTAGTTCCTGTGAAGTCACCGACTTTATGGCCAATCATGGAAATTATTATCACTAAAGTAGGTATAATGATAAATAATTACATAAATGTCCTTTTTTTCCTAGATGAGTTTAGCATAGACAAAGGTTTGGATGGTCTTTCTCATTGGACCCGGTACATGATGTCATTGTAATAGGTTCTTCCAGTATGGAATGCAAGGCTTTATTGGACGGTCACGGTAACAAATGTCCCTATTATTGTATAATAAGGGCATTTTCATTCCAAAACAATTCAATTAAGAGGAGTGTGCACCTCTGATAAGTAAATGGCCACAGAGTCATTAAAGCTAACCATTTGATTCCATTATACCACATTATGGCGAATTCATCAGGCTTTTCATTGAATTGCACAGTTTTTCGAAGTATAAGCTGAATAAATGTGAATATAATGGCTGTGTTTGTAACTCATTTGTTGTTGTGAAAACATTGCAGCATCCATTTTATTCTTTTAATTGTTAAAGATGATGATTGTGCTGCATAAAGACACATATAACTCTCCTTCTATCCATTGTCCCCGAGTTTGACCTTCATTCACCTAGTGCATAATTCACATTTAAAGTAAAAACTCCCAGCGGTGTAATTTAAAGGGCCCTTTAGCTTTTATAACTCACTCCATATGGTATGTTCACACAACGTATTTGCGGGGCGTACTTCAACGTGTAATTGCACTGCAATACGCCTGAAGTATGCACCGCAAGTACGGTAAAATCATAGCACTCATTTAGTGTCATGATTTTCAGACGCATTCCCTGACGACATGTCACTTCTTTCCAGCGCTTACACGCTGCAGAAAGGGAGTATGGATGGGGGTTGGGCCGGAGAGCTTTAGAAGTACGCAGTGGCAGTATGTACATCTAAACAAGCAGGCATATAGCGGTGCACTCAATATGCACCTCTTTACGCCGGCTAAAGGCCACATGAACATACCTTTCGGGTTCGTCCACATGGCAAGATTTTCAGATGTGAAAACCGACTGTCAAACATCCAAATAGATGGCAATAGAAAATCCACCAAGTAGTCTACACTGGACGATTTTTCTACTAGCACAGTCCAATATCAGCAGCACACTACTAGCAGTAAAAAGCAATCAAAATGCACATAGGAACTATTAAAAAAGCATTTCTGCTACTTCGAATACATGAAAATATGAGGTTCAAAGTGTACATTTTTTTATCAAAACTTTAATAATTCCACTGCCAATCAACAAGGCGACCTCAATACAGGTGGGAACCTATGCTATTTATTATTAGCCTTAGAAGTACGCAGTGGTAGCGCGTATTTCTAAACCAGCAGGCGTATAGTGATGCGCCCAGTAAGCACCTCTTTATGCCGGCTAAAGGCCGTGTGAACATACCCTTAGAGTACGTCCACATGGCAAGATTTTCAGATGGTTTTCGGATCTGAAAACCGTCTGTCAAACATCCACATAGATGGCAGTAGAAAATCAACTCAGTAGTCCGCACTGGACGGTTTTTATACTAGGCGGATTTTCACACCACTGGCCTCCCGACAAAACTGGGAACATGCACATTGTTCCGCCTGGTTTTTGGTCTGAAGGTTTGCCATTCAATGGTTAAGAGGGGGGTGGACGAAACCGCGGACAGGACCATCCCCCAAAAACATTGAAAAGACAATAAAATACCGTCCGGATTCTTAAACAGAATCCGATTAGTATTTTGTCTATATCGCATGGCCGTACCCTTAGTGTCATTACTGCTCGTAGCCTGCATCTGCTTCCTGTCTGCTAATTAAAGGGTTTTACCTAGTGGCAGACCTGCACAACTTGGTAGAGGCTAAAATTAACATAGGCTACACTTTTTCAGGCCCCCGGACTGCTGGTAAATACCCATTTTTGGATGGGGTTGCACAAGCTCCGATCGTCATGCAGACCTCTACCAGTGGCCAGGACAGAGAGATAATGGAAGAAAAAGCCATGGCTCTAAGGGTGCTTTCACACGTGCGGTTTTGGTGCGGTTCTGATGCGTTTTTTTGGATGCGTTTTTTGTGCAACAATGTATAGCATTAATTGTTGTGCCTTCCTGCACAAAAAACACATCAAAAACGCATCGTGTGAAAGCACCCTAAACCAGCATTCCTAAAGTGTGTAATGCTGGCCACTGGGAAAGGGGGAGGCGCCAGAACAATCTGGGAGGGTGGGAGAAGTAGCTAAAGTTGCTGTTGGGGGTGATAGAAGAGTAGAAAATTTTAAATATATCTGTTCGCACACGTTTTATCTATTGTGTAGCATTGAGTTAACCCCTTATCGACAGGACATACTGGTACGTCCTAGTGACTGTAAGGTACTATGTAGCCAGAATAATCAGTAATTCCGTGACATTGAAAGCTGGTGTCAGCTGCTAATTGCAGTTGACACTCGTCGGTAACATCAGAGAACAGAGCCTGCCCTGTTTCTAGCTGTTTAACCCTTTAGATTCTGTGGCGATCGCGGCTATGGCACCTAAATGAATGAGAAACGGTTGTGTGCACTGTTTCATACTCCAGTCCGCACCGCTGCAGCAAGATTGCGAGATGCCAATCAGTTAAAGGGGTTGTCTCACTACATTGATTCATCTTACCTCAGTCCTGTTTTCTTGGTTTCATTTTGAATTCAGGGGCGTGTTTACTGGCTTCTACTAGGCTGCAGTAGAAGCCAGGTCTGTAGCTATAGCAACCAGTGCTGACAGCCTATCAGGAGAAATAGAACAGGTCTGTAGCTATAGCAACCTGAGGAGCTGATGCAGTCCATACAAGAGGGGATATCTCAGAATAGGTAGGACACAGTTAATGAACACATATTGCAAAATGACTTGTTTTTGCAAGATCTTTGACATAAAAAGCAATTCTTGTAGGGAGACAACCCCTTTAACATGACAGCTGGAAGCCTTGTGAATGCTTCCATCATCTCCATGTATGCGATTCTAACAGGCAGGAAGTGCTAGAACCGCCATTTTTGAACTCCCTTCTGCATTGTTTATGCAGTGTTTATACAATTGAACCCCCTAGTGGTCAAATACCCTAGGGGGACTCAATTTTACAGTGTAAAAAAAAAAGAAGATTTTAAAGTATAAACAAAATTAAAAGTTCAAATCACTCCCCTTTTGCCATCTTACAAATAAAAATAATTAAATAATAAAAAAGTAACACAAGGCAACGTGTATGATCGTTGGCACAGACAGGCCAGTTCTAAATAGCTTTAAGGTAGTGTAGAATGCGGCAGAATGTATGAAGCTGTTCTTCTGCAGGTCATACATACAGGCGCAGTATAGAGCCAATACGACAAATCTGGCTCAGGCACCACCTTTAACCTGGTCTGGCTGTTCTAACTGTTCTGTGTCAAAGAATCATAAATGTGTCTACTTCTATGAATGTGGTGCAACACGCCCTCAGCACGCCCCCAACTCCCCGGCGCATTAAAAAGTGTCTTTGGCGCATTACAAAGGCACTTATCGCGCAAAAGTTTGCTGTGCACCTGTTCATACATTCTTTTTGGCTCAAAGTAAACCAGAAAACCAAGCACACCATTGTTTTTCTTGTGAAATTCTCAATAAGTTTGATGTGTTACATGACTCTTCACATTGGGAAAAATACAGTTGGATCCAAAATGGCTGACCTCAAAATGGCCACCATGGTCAACATCCATCTTGAAAAGTTTTCCACCTCCCATATACTAATGTGCCACAAACAGGAAGTTGATATAACCAACCATTTCTATTTTATTTTGGTGTATCCATATAAATGGCCCACCCTGTAATATATATATATATATATATATATATATAAAATATATATATATATATATATAATATTATAATATATAATATATAGTTTATTTATGTTTACTGCCCAGTTTTGTGCTGCAATTAGGTGAGGGAGATTCAGAAGTCCCAGCACCCCAAGTTGAAGCGAGACTGGGCAGGACAACGTACTGGTGACAGAGGCAGGGAGGCACAGTGGGCCCCTAAAGTCAACTTCTGTGGTTGGCCCTAGGAACCCCAGTCCAACACTGTCATTGCTGTATTTCCCCCCCCCATCATTCTTTCTTACATTCTGGCTCCTCTTATGGGTAGTTGATAGACGTTACGGACCTGCGGTGACATCACAGTCACTTGACTTACTATGTCCTTAACCTCTATCAGCACAATTAAGGTTTGATAAAGGTTTGTCCCCATGGTTGTTTCTCTAGGTGTGTGGAGCTCGTGACCACCGACTCTGCTTACCCTCAGAAACGGCCCTGGATTTGAGACAAGTTAAACATGCAGCCACCATGAAGCCATTATCCTCCAGTGCTGTCATATATCAGTTGGACCTTTTTGGGTTGAAGACGGACTCAAAATCAACTCTCAAACCTACTATTAGTTTTTAGAAGACACTTTCTTCAAGCAGTGGTATAGGAAAAAGTCTGCTGTTTTCAAGAAAACCTTGATTTTTGTGCAGGACAATGATCCATCGCATGCATGGAAATACTTCACTATATGGGGAGCCAGTAAAGACCTTAAAGAAGAAAGAATGACATGACCCCTGATATGGAAATGAAAACATCTCCAAGCTTCTTTGTGCGGTAACCCAAAAGTATATGTATGTACATAGACGGAAAGAAAGACATTCACAACAAACTATCAGGACAATCTTCCACAGTTTATTAAACCCTTCCTGATAGATGGTCATAATTAGAGATGGGCGAATTTCTCAAAAATTCGGTTCGCCGACTCCGCCAAATTTTCCGACAAAATTCGTTTCGGTCCGAATTACTTCAGGATGAATCGCGTTAAAAAACAGCTATTTCCTGGCTGCACAGAGCCTGTAGGGTGCTGTATAATGTTGTGCCATGCTTAAATATGCAGAGGGAGCTTGGTTTGGTCTTCATACAATGCTGTGATTTAGTTTTGACACTACATGACTGCCGCCGTATTAGAATCGCTTCACCCTTCAATTTCCCCGGGCACTTACGGGGGCAAATTGACCAAAAAACTGAAGCGGGAATGCAGCCTGATAAATCATGGTAGCGCCACTGGAAAAAAAACAAGCTGAGGGCTAAGATCCTACCATAGCGTCAAAGAAACACAGTAGTAGGTTACTGGAGCCGCCACAGATCGCAAACACAGTAGGGGACGTCACAGCAGTGAGTCACCCTGCGAGGCCACAGCATCCGGTGTCTCTACCGCCATTTTGTTGACCACACACTAGGTCATTCACTTTTTCCCCCGATGACATTTTGACAACCCCAGCCAAGAGTCGGGGTTTGAAACACACAAACCCCATGTTTGGCATTGGCCCGGGAGCAGGTGAGGGGCTCCACCTGTCCTCAACCCACCTCTGTCCTGTTCGCTTCCCACAGCCAGAGAACACTATGGCTGTGGCCTCTGCGCCACTATACAGTGAAGACCAACTATTTGAGGGCAGTGGGCAGCAAGAGGTGGGGAAGACATCCGCTGCTTCTTGCAGAAGCGGCAAAATAGGGGATGATGAGCGTTGCAATGGAGGGTTATGTTGCGAGCGGTCAGGCTTTGTACAGCGGACACCGTTGAGGACGGCGGTGACCGCAAACACAACCCATGTAGCCATCGCAATTAGAAGCCGGTGAAGCAAGCTCCCCTGTGGACCAAACCTGTGTTTTGCTCAGGCCCTTTCATGCGACATTCGTTATTTTTCAGGGCCAGACTACGGATGAATAATGTCATTTTCCACTGCTTCATGTTGTCCCCGACAGCGTAGTGATCCACTGGACCACCGCAAGCGAGGCCAATAAGCCAACGGCAGGGATGGGGTCTAAAAATAGGTCCACGGTTTCACCAGAGCCCGCCGCAAAGCGGATTTGGGCTTGCTGTGGCGGGAGTCTACAGGTTTGCTACCATGACGTGACTTGCTTGCGGTGGCAGGCAAGGTGTAGCGAGGTACAAAAACGTAAGGCAAACTCGGAGCAGGACAGCCGGCAAAGGTTTGTGGTCAAGGGACCCGGAGGCAAGAGGGACCCGGGACACGGATATGAACAGATGAGGCTGAAGGAAACTCTTTCTCTATAGGCTCAAAAAAATTTTTATTAGTATTATTTTAAATTTTTTAGTCTTGGAGGCGGTTGGTGTGAGGAGCCTTTTCCATTACAAATGCAGCTAAAGGATTTCCACAGCTTTCCAAATCTGGACACCTGGATAATAGTTCACAAACTTTTCCTTTATCACCTGTGTTATCTGTTCATGAACAAATGAACGTTTATCAACTTGCTTTCTTAAACCGCTTGAAATCTGTGTGGATGTAATTTGTTCCACCCGTAACAGAGGAAGGCCTTCAGAAGGAATTGTGTTTTTAGTTTCTGTAAGTTGGACATACGATTCACATTCTTCATACTGAAGAAGTTCATACAAAGCCAGTTTTGCAGCATTTGCTTCTTTTTAGTTTTGTCCCATTCCAGTTTTGTACTGAATTCAAACAACATAGGCACAGAATGCAAAATAAGCACCTAAAACATTCGCTGTAGTTATTGTCTTCTTCAGTTCAGGTTCCATATGGTGCATTTGAACAAACTGGTGTAATGCGGGAAAACTGGATTTCAAACCACCAACTTTTTTTATAGTTCATGAGTGTTTGATCGTCACTGCTGTCCTTCTCAACGGTCTTGGTATGCAGAGGCTTACCGCTCGCCCAAAAACCTCCCATGCCACTCTCCACATCAATACTGCGAGAAGCAGGGGATGTCTGGCCCAACTCTTTGTTGCCAAGTAGCTCTTGACTGTCCTCAAATAGTTCGTCCTCGCTGTATAGTGGCGCTGTGGCGCTGAGCCCAAACCACATACTAGTTTTCTGGCTGAGGGACCCAAATGGGACAGAGGCGGGTTGAGGACGGGGTGAGGGCCGGATCTTTTCCCCGGGGCCATGCCAACTAAGAGTTGAATCTGACGAACCCACCGCTAGGGTTGTCAGATGTCATCTGTGATGAAGTTGATGACCTAGTCAACCAATCAAGAACCCTTGGGTTGCTGATCAACACACAGCCGTTACATGACACCGGCAGTTGTGGCCTCACCGAGTGACCCCTGCTGCGACGTCCCCTTGCTGTGCTGCGACCTGGGCCTGCCCAGGAATGTTTAGTCCCTTGCCACTGCAGGTGAAGAGCCGGGCCACCTCTCTGTCTGACATACTTTTTTGTTCAAAAGTTTACAGACTCTGTTTAATGAAGATATCTGTATATGATAAATACACACCCTGTTTTTTTACTCCAAATGAACCCACTAACAAGCTTGGGTAAACCCTTGGATATAAATTGTGCTCACAAAGAGCCAGGAAAAATTTACTTGTATGTGCCGTTTAAAAACACTGTGTATTTTACTGAATATAAAAGCACAAAAGGCTTAATTAAAACCTTCGATATAAATTATTGCTACAGCAAAATTTTCCCTTCTTTGGCGCTGAAAAAACACAGTTTATTTTACTGATTACAACAGCAGAAACATACTTAATTAATACTTGGATCTAAATTGCGCAAAAGAAATGTGCTGCCAACAATTACCAGCTTTGTAGCGTGTTAAAACGGCATGTATTTTACGGAACACAAACAACAGAAAAACTTGAAATTAACCTTCGGTTATGAATTATGCTACAGGCAAAATTTTTTTCTTTTGCGGTGAAAAAGAACGTTTTTTTTAGTGACCAAAAACAGCAGAACAACGCTTAATTAACCCTGGATCTAAGTTGCGCAAAATAAATGAGCAACAAAAAAATTACTGGTATTTGGATTGTAAAAACGCTGTTTCTTTAACTGAATACAACAGCAAAAGGCTTAGATCCCCTTGTATATTCAATGTGCTCCAGAACTGAGCAGATAACATTAAAAGTATATGCAGCTGAATTGGACGCACACTGACTTCAATTCCAATAACCCACAAAATCAAAATTAGAATGTAAGAGAAGCAGTCTCTGAGAAAAGCTGTGACACCCCCCAAAAATTGCTGTATAAAAGGTCTTTCTTTTGTGTGAGATCTCTAATACTGGAGCTGCAGCACGGCACAACGAGAGCAGTGTGAGGAGCGAGCATGGCGTCCGGACTTATATAGTGCGGTGACGTCACAGAAACCCGCCGGAACATGTCATTTAGGGTCCTCCTTTCTTCCTCCCAGAGTTCTTTGCCCCATGTAACGCCATGTGCTTGCAGCCATTTTATCAATTAAAAACGCGCTTCGTTCCCGCGAATCACCCCAAACTTCGACTTCGTTCAGAATCGAAGTTTTCCTGAAATTCTAAACGAATTCCACTTTGTTAGAATCGATTCACCCATCTCTAGTCATAATAATATGGCTCTAAATTTTTTTCCTCTTTGCCTTCTGAAAGCCATAACTTTTTTAATTTTCCACCTACGTAAACACATGAGGGCTTTTATTTTGCGGGACAAGTTGTACTTTCTAATGGTGTTATTCATATTACTATAGAATATACTAGGGAACGGCAAAAAAATTCTAAGTGGGGCAAAATGTGAAAAAAAACGTACTTGTGCCATGTTTGCGGGAGATTTGTTTTTACGGAGTCTATTCTTCGGTGAAAATTATATGTTCTTTGTATTCTACAGGTTGATACGCATCCGGCAATACCAAACATGTAGGGTTTCCATTATGTTTTGGTACCGTAAAAAAATTCCAAACAATTTATATTTTTGAAATTTGCGGCGCGGCGCCGTTTTGTGCGACCAATAACTTTTTTTTGCTAACATCTGCGGATCTGCGGCATTTTTTGCGGGCTGAAGTGTACTTTTTATTGCTGGCAGTTTGGAATGGATGCGACTATTTCGATCACTTTTATTCCACTTTTTATGGGACATGAAAGGACCAAAAAAATGCAATTTTGGCATTTGGAATTTTTGTCTTTTACGGTGTTCAGCGTATTATAATTTTATAGATCAGACTTTGTCGGACGCGGCGTTACCAAATATGTGTAACTTTTTTATGAATTTATCTTTTTTTTGTAAAATGGTGAAAGGGGGGGTGATTTCAACTTTTAACACTTTTTTTTGTACTTTAAAACTTTATTTTTTTTACTTTAACATTGAGTCCCCCTATGGTGCTTGACCACTAGGGGGCGCGATCGTTAATACAGCCTAATGCATTGCACAGACAATGCATTGGGCTGTACCAAGATGGCGGTTTCCCCATTTCTTGCCTGCGGGCGGAAATGGGGCAAACGGGAACATGGCAGTGATCAGAGCATTCACAAGGCTCCCCGCTGCCATGTTAGCCCGTTGGGACTCAGCACGGCACAGTTTTTCAGTCATTTAGACACCGCGGCCATCTTTGCTGCGGCGTCTAAGGGGTTAAACAGCGCAGGCGGGTGACGCTGCCCCCCCCCCCCGCCCCACGGTGAAACCGCCGGGTGTTAGCTGTGATAAGCCACTTGCCAGCGCTATGACGTACTCATACGTCATAGGTCGGTAAGGGGTTAAAGATGTGCAAGAGTTTTTATAGCTTAGAATTTTTATAGTGCCATTATGAAAACTTCATCATTGACCTAACCCCTATTGAGAACTTGTGGGCCCTTTGTTATTTGTGTATTATTCTTGAAGTCTGACGTGTCACTTTAAGTGGGAAAACCTTACTTATCTATGTGATTCAGAAGTTGTTATCTCGTGACACACTGTACTTTAAGGTAGTAATAAGAAATTTTCCAAAAAATCAAAATGTCATGAAAATTTTGAGCAATTTTTTAATTTTTTTTAAAGTTCAAAAATTTCTGTGCAAAACACACTTATACCACACAAAATAGTTTTTAACTAGCATCAACCATATGTCTACTTTATGACATTTATCTGTTATTCACTGTAACACAGTAGATGTTACTAGGTAGACGCAACTCACTATTGATCATACATGCCAACTCTCCCGTTTTTGGCGGGGGGGTCCCGCTATTTGGGGTCCCCTCCCGCCCTCCCGGGGGAGTTGGCATTCCTCCCGCCGCCTGCAGGCTGCGGGGGTCCTTTAAATTACCGCGGCGCAAGAGTAGCGCACCAGCGCTACTCTTGCGCCGCCGGACCGCTCCTACAGGCGGGTTGAAGCGGCCGCAGCGGCCGCTCACCCGCCGCAGTCTCACTGTGCGGGGAGGAGCAGGAGGGATCGCTCCCTCCTCCCTCCTCCCCTGTATGTACGGCGCGTGGTTGTGTGGCCGCACATACAGGTTCAGCGGTGCAGGGGGAAGTGACGCGCGGCTGCAGGGGAGTGACGCGCGGCTGCTACTCACTTCCCCTGCGCCGCTGAAGAGACGGGCAGGAGCTGGCCGCGCATGCAGGTAGCCTGGTAAGGTAAGTGGATTTTATTATTTTATTTTTATTAGCTTTAGGGGGCTTTACCTGGCTAACAGAGAGGGCAACTACCTGGCAACAAAGGGGGCACTACCTGGCAACAGAGGGGGCACAACCTGGCCACAGAGGGGGCACTACCTGGCAACAGAGGGGACATCTACCTGGCAACAGAGGGGGCACTACCTGGCTAACAGATGGGGGCACTACCTGGCTAACAGTTGGGGCACTACCTGGCAACAATGGGGCACTACCTGGCTAACAGATGGGGCACTACCTGGCTAACAGATGGGGCACTACCTGGCTAACAGAGGCAACTACCTGGCAACAGAGGGGACTTCTACCTGGCTAACAGAGGGGACATCTACCTGGCTAACAGAGGGGACATCTACCTGGCTAACAGATGGGGCACTCCCTGGCAACAGAGGGGACATCTACCTGGCAACAGAGGGGACATCTACCTGGCAAACAGAGGGGGCACTACCTGGCAAACAGATGGGGACACTACCTGGCAAACAGATGGGGGCACTACCTGGCAAACAGATGGGGGCACTACCTGGCAACAGAGGGGACATCTACCTGGCAACAGAGGGGACATCTACCTGGCAACAATGGGGACATCTACCTGGCAAACAATGGGGGCACCTACCTGGCTAACAATGGGGGCACCTACCTGGCTAACAATGGGGGCACCTACCTGGCTAACAATGGGGGGCATCTACCTGGCTACAAATTTGGCTCTACCTGGCTACAGAGGGGGCATCTACTTGGCTACAAGGGGGCATCTACCGGCCTGTAAGGGGCACTACCTGGTTATGGGGGGCTACTACTGGCTATAAGGGCATCTACCTGGCTTTCTTCCAAAGCGTTATGCAGTTAGGTGGAGTGGGTGTGGCTTTTTGAAGGGGCGTGGCATCACAACAAGTATGGGCATGTCCATGCAAATTTTTTACTACAGTCTCCTGCTTTTTCATTTTCGAAAGTTGGCAACTATGCTATTGATCCCCCTGATTCTGCCATTTTTAGAGATATCCCATGTGTGGCCATACTTACAGCTCAGTGGCTGAACTAAGGTGCACCTGTTATATCTTTCCCATGTAGCACAGGGGCTTGTGTTGCCTCCTACTGCGTTTAGTCTTTAGTCCAGCCATTGAGCTCTGAGTATGGCATTGTGGTTGTGTCTTTGAGTAAATAATGTCCCATTTTTCTGTGATACCCCATATGTGGCCCTAGTTTGACTCAATCACAAGCCTCAGAATAGGAGGAGCATCTACTGGACTTTAGGGTCTCATCTTCATTATGATTTTCTTTTGGCAACATCTCCAGTTTGCACGCACCCTAAGGTGCTAAAATGTAATAAACACCTGTAAAAAGACCTCATTTTGGAAACTACACACCTTAAGAGATATATCCAAGGGCGTAGTGAGTATATTGACCCAGAGGTATTTCACAATTTTATTTACCGTTGGGCTGTGAAAATGAAAAATAAAATATTTCCCAATAATCTGTAATTTTAGTTGAAAATGTTTAATTTTCACATGGTAAAAAGCACCCCAAAATGAGTTATACAGTTTTCAGTTCAGCAGTTCTTATAGGTGGGTGTAAACTGCTGTTTGGGCATATGGCAGAGCCTACAAGGGAGAGAGCGCTATTTGGCTTATGGAATGCAGATTTTGGTGGGCGCCATGTCGCACTTGCAAAGCCTCCCAAGGTACCAGAATAGGTAAAACCTTCCAGGAGTCACTCCATCTTGGATTCAACATTCCCTAGGAGATGCATCTAATGGTGTAGTGTGCATTTTGGGCCCATAAGTGTCTTACCGTTCTTGGGCTGTGAAAATGGAAAAAAAACACAGAAATTCTGTCTCTTAAGTTTTATTTTTACGTTTACCGTGCAGTATAAATGACATGGTAATTTTACTATGCAGGTCGGTACAATTACAAGAATATCAATTATATATAGTTTTTTATGTGTAACTGGTTTTACACAATAGAAATGCATTTGTAAAAACTTGCATTTATAGGTCGTCATAGTATGAGAACCATAATTTTTTTTAATTAAGGGCTTATTTTTTGTGGGATGAGTTAACGTTATCATTGTTACCATTTTGGATTTCATATGACTTTGATCGCTTTTTATCAATGTTTTGGGAGGTGGGAAGAACAAAATGCAGCAATCCTGGTAATATTTTAGATTTTTTACAATGGTCACCTTGCAGTGTAAAAGACATGTTAACTTTACTCAGCAGGTCGATACAATTTTGCATCGCCATAGTCTGAAGGACATACTTTTTTTTATTTTTCTGTGTACAGCGCTGTATAGTGGCTTGTTTTTTGTCGGATGAGTTGACGCTTTTATTGGTACCATTTTTTGGGGGAAACAACTTTTCGATCACCCTTGAATCCGTTTTTTGGGAGTCAGGATGAAGAAAATACTGCAATCCTGGTAGTGTTTTTGTTTTTAACAGCCCTCAGGCTAGGTCTACACAGAAAATGTCAAAATGCCAACCAAAATCTGATGGCATTTTAGCATTTGCTGGACCATGGTTTTTGACGCGGATTTGCTGTCGGCCCCGAACAATTAAATGTACGGGAAGCCGATATCAATCCGGTGGAATCATGCAGAATATGAAATCTAACCTCAAAGTGCAGTATTTGTGACATGTTAAACTTACTGTGTGGGTTGATACGAATATTGCAATACCCAATTTATATAGTTTTTTTTTTATGTCATAGCACTTTAAGAAAAAAAAGTATTTGGCATTTATATGACTTTTTGATTACTTTTTATTCCATTTTATATGGTGCAGGATGAACAAAAATTGCAATTCTGTCGTTGTTTTTTTTTACAGCGTTCAATCATGCGGGCCAAATAACATGATGAACTTATAGGTTAGGTCGTTACACACGCAACAATAACAAATATGCATACTTTGGGCAGCAAGTATGAATGCGCTTATGCCATTTTCTTGCCGTATCTTGCACCAAAAAAAGATCTAACTCTGTTCTATAGATGCATGAACAGTCGTGCGCCCAAACTTGGTGCAGTTTTCAGCAGACACAACACTTTTGAATATGCCCAGAATGCGCCAAAGTTCAGTGCAAATCTGCCATACAAAGTCGGGCGCTCAATGCGCTAAAATGTTTGGCGGGTAACACTTTCATACATGCATTATACACTCCTCTTTATCTATTTAGAACCAGTGTATCGGCGCCAAGTTGCATACATATTGCCCTTTATTTTTTACCTTTTTGGGGCGGTTAGCATTTGTAATGGGAAACGGGCGGTGTGTATTTTATTTTAATTTGTTTTGTGTGTTCAATTTTTTTATACACTTTTTATTTGTAACTTTGTTTTTTTACCCTTCCCCACAGAGGACTTGAATAAGCGATATTATGATTGCTGGTACAATACATAGAAGTACATAGCTGTACTGTAATGTATTGTTCCTGTCAATCATCAAGATCCCTTCCTCTGTCTTTCCCTTTGTTGCTGTGGTCACAATTGATTGGGGAACATTAATCGGTTGCAACCGGAGGTGGCCAACAGTGCATGAAGCCAGCTTTAATATACAGCTAACTCCATGTGACGATCATGTGGGCTCTGCTTGTGAGCCTGCATGATCTCCTGCACGTACCCATATGTCCATTTGAAGGAACACCTTTCCGTCCAAGATGTATAGATACGTCCAGTGTCAGTAAGGGGTTACCAGATGAAAATAAACAGGCCAGTTTTTATTTAGTTGCATAATAATTCTGCACACTATTACTTGCCCAATAATTATGCACATATAGGTATTCTCCTAAGAACGTCAAAATCTCATTTTGGATTGACTGTTAACACTGGAGTTGTGCAATAATTAAAGGGGTGTAGTGAGACAACCCCTTTAACCCTAAATGTCAGCTCCATTTTTTTCTCTGCAATGCAAGAGCCAGGTGGAGTGATGCCCAATAAATTGTTTTTTGTAGTACAAAATCACTTTTTGTGGACATTTTTATATATTTTTTTAGCCCTATCTATACTATTTTACAACTTTATTTTTTATTTATGATGTACTAGTACACCTGTATGCTAGGACATTATTCTTTGAGTCACTGTGACACAGGCTGCTGTTAGGGAAATATTTAGGGCAACATGTATGAAAACTGGCGCAGACTAGACAGTCGTACTTCTCAGTAGGTTAGTGTAGCATTCGTCAGTATGTATGAAAGTGTCTCACAGCACCGCTCTTTATAGATGTGTCCCACTGTAAAACAAAAACATGTGCCATAATTTATCTTGCCAATTTGAAATCTAGTTTCTGTCAGGTCACTAAAAAAACATGATGACCCAATCAAAGGAGGAAAATTCCCATGGATCATGTTGTTGTCACAGATCATGCTGATGAAAGGTTTAAATGGCCCGGATTGGCGATTCTTCTGCTTGTAGCCATAGTCAGGAGGCTGCTCTAAGGACAGAAGTATATAATAGTTTGTAACAATGCATATTGAACTGTTTACCCTTCTCTACTGCAGTGACTTCAGAAGACATTGGTGCAGACTGAGCACCTGCCCTGCCCACTATCAAAAATGATGGGTGGCTCTTAAGGGTATACTCACACGGCGTTTACAGAAGTATAGCGGCACATACTGTGCGCGCCGCTATACGCCTTCAATACGCCTGTCACTTCAGAAGTACCCGCTAGGGGACTGTTAGGGGAATGTTTACAGGGCGTATTTGCGAGGCATAATTTGGCGCGTAATTGTGCTGCAATACGCCCTGCAAATACGGCAATTCATAGCACTCACTAAGAGCCATGATTACCTGCCCATACAGTGCGTTTTTGGTGTGTTTTTTTTTTTTTTGCAGAAATGAACAGCATTAAATTACCTTTATTGCTGTGCAAAAAAAACCCACCAAAAATGCACAGCAATAAAGGTTCATTTCTGCAAAAAAAAAAGAATGCACTGCATGAAAGCACCCTTACATGTCAACCATTTAAATGCACATCTGTCCAGGTAATGTATCTACATGATCTTGCAGAGCGTCTTTCTCTTCAGGCCTACAAAGGAAAGTCCAAAATGAAAGTTCTCTGTCTGTATGATGTCAGCATGTCCTAATAGGGCATTTGGACAACAGCTGTCCACACTTGCTATAATATTATTATCAGGATCGGCCCCTTGTATGATGTATCAGTTGTATGATATGTGGCCTTAGGGCTTGTTCACACGACGCTTTGGATCCGTTTTGAATGCGTTTTACGGATCCGTTTTTAACCTGCGAAAACTGGATGCAAACTGCATCCAAAAAGCAGATCCAGAAAACGCAACAGCTGATCCTTTTTTGGATGCGTATTGTATGCGTTTTGCATGCGTTTTACGGATCCGTTTTTTGGATCCGTTTTTTCAATGCTTTATTTAAATCAACCTATCAAACTGCAATTTAAATATAATATAACCTATCAATGACCAAGAAAAAACCCTTTTTTACCTAGTGTCAATCAACTGTACATACACCTATGATTTTAGAACCCGCCCCCCCCCTTTTTTTTTTTTTTTAAATCAACCAATAGTTTTCAAACCCACCCATGTAAATTAATTAATAACAATCATTTATAAACTAAATCATTTATAAACTAAATATTTATAAACTAAATATATATTTAGTATATATATATATATATATATATATATATATTTATATAAATATACATTTATATACTATTATATACATTTATATATATAATTATATATATTTATATACATTTATATAAATATATATTTATATACATTTATAAACTAAATATAAGCCAAACATAATATTCAAATATTTATATTTAATTTAAATCCAATGCGTTTTTACGGATGCGTTTTTGGCATCGAAAGCGGATCCAAAACGCACCCAAATGTATGCTGCGCTTTTGGATCCGCTTTCAGGATGCCAAAAGCGCACACCACTATTTCCTATGGGGATTTCTCTTGCGTAAAACGCAAGAAGAATTGACCTGTCAATTCTTAAAACGGATCCGAATAGCGGATCGCGAAAAGCGCATCGGCAATCACTCGTGTGAACAGCGATGCGCTTTTGCCATTGAAAGCAATGTTAATCACATTGACAATTGTTAGATCCGTTTTACGGATCCGTTTTACAGATCCGTAAAACGGATCACAAAGACGTCGTGTGAACAAGCCCTTAGTCAGGTTTATCCTTTACTTCTGCTACTGCTATTATGTTGAAGACGCAAGGACTGCTGTGCTAAACAAATAACTGTGATCTACATGTGAATTTTGCCTCTTGACTTTCAGGGTCTGTGAAATTTGCAATAGGAGGTTAAATGATTTATAATACAGTTGACTCCCCTCTGTTCCTTTCTGATATAGAAATGACAGATGGGCATTGAACAGTTCCACAAAGGACCAAATGCTGTGCCCCCCCATTGTTCTGCCTATGTCATACAGTGAACAGAAGAGGCATTGGTGGCAAATGAAGTGGAAGAAGCAGGTGCTGCTATAAAATTCTATGGATGGGGCAAAGATGTTGAGTTATTTTCACACTTCGTCCTGGGACAGATATCTTGCTAAAATGCAAACCTAGTAGAATTCTGAAGGCTCCAAAAACAACCTAAACATTGAATTTATGAAACATTTTAAACTTCATTACTGCAATCTTTTTATATGTATAAAAGGAAGGTATTTTGTGCACATTTTGATCACATTATGTATGCCCACCTACTATGTCAAGGTGACCTAATCAGATAGGACCCTATCTATAGATTTGCCTCTCCAAAGGCCAAACTCTTCAATATGTAGTAAACTAAGTAAACTATCTGTGGAACAATAATGTAATTGTAGTTTATTTAGCCTCAAGGGGCTATGTCTAACATGTCTAATATCCATTTACCTTTAGGGATAAGGTAATGTTAATTAGCACCAGGAGGTAGTTCTGTTTTAATCTATTTTATAGGGTCTCCTCAACTCTGTGTATGTCCCTAACTAGTCTGCTGAATGTTAAAAACAAATGATAAAAATTATGGATTAAGCTAAAATACATTTCCCTTGAATACTCCCATATGTATGATTTCATAATCCAGTCTCAGTTTACCCCTCTAACCCATTTGTATGTATTGTTTACACTCCATACTATGATTGGGGCAAATTAGTGTGTTGGGTAGAGATGGGCGAATCGATTCTAAGGCTCTGTCTACACTGCACAAAAAAAGTCCGTTTTTTCGTTTTCTAAAAACGCTGTAAAAACGACTGTAATCATCTCCCATAGACTTCTATTGTAAAAACGTCCAGCTGTCTACACTGAGCTTCTTTTTTCTGCTCGTTTTTTTTACTGGACGTATTTTGCAACATGTTTTAAAAAAACGCCAGAGCCGGGCAGAAAATTTACTACAGGAGTCTATGTAAAGCGGCAGACGTTTTTTGGCGCACTTTCGCGGCGTTTTTGCCGCTATTTTTCAATGAAAACCCTCCCAGAGACCCAAGTTACACCTATAATGGGTGGTAACAAAGGTTAATCCTTATCAAATTTGCATACAAGTGTCTTATGTGTCCTTGTCTGTAACTTTTGTAATAAAATGATCACGCTTTGGTCGCTAACGATTTTTGCGCAATTCATATTTTTTTCGCTAAAAATACATTTTTTACAGATTTTGGCATCAGAATCAGTATTTTTTTTTTACAGATTTTGATGCTAAAATCCTTTTCTAAACATATTTTGGCGCTAATAAAGTTATCTCGCTTCTAACGGCAGAAATACGTTTTTTTACGGATTTTGGCGCAAAAATACGTTTTTTTACGGATTTTGGCGCAAAAATACGTTTTTTTTTTTTTACGTTTTTTGGCACTAAAATAATTTTTTTTTACAGATCTTGGCCCCAATAAAGTTATCTCGCTTCTGACGCCAGAAATACGTTTTTTTATGGATTTTGGCGCAAAAATACGTTTTTTTACGTTTTTTGGCAGTAAAATAATTTTTTTTTACAGATTTTGCCGCTAATAACGGTATCTCGCTTCTGACACCAAAAAATTAGTTTTTTACGGATTTTGCCGCAAAAATACGTTTTTTTACGTTTTTTGGCACTAAAATAATTTTTTTTACAGATTTTGCCGCTAATAACGTTATCTCGCTTCTGACGCCAAAAATACGTTTTTTTACGGATTTTGGCGCAAGAATCCGTTTTTTAAGTTTTTTGGCACTAAAATAATTTTTTTTACAGATTTTGGCGCTAATAACGTTATCTCGCTTCTGACGCCAAAAAAGTTTTTTTTTGGGCCAAGAATCCGGTTTTTACGTTTTTTGGCACTAAATTTTTTTCAGATTTTGGCGCTAATAAAGTGATCTCACTTCTGACACTAAAAATATTTTTTTTTACGGAATTTGCCACAATAATGCGTTTTTTGGGATTTTGGTGCTAAAATCCTTTTCTTTACAGATTTTGATGCTAATAAAGTTATCTTGCTGTATGGAAATATACTGTGGGATTTTGTGGATAATGGTGCAAGAATCTGGGGCAAAATTTAATACAGCAGCAGCACACAAACGCCAATGTGCTCACAATGGCAACAGTGATCTAAAGGAAGTGACTACTTAACATGTTAACTCCGCCTGTAGGGTGTAGTTTACATTCAATGGCTTAATTTGTGCATACATTAAAAAGCAGAGCAAAGACGCTCCAAAAAACAAAAAACGCGCCAAAAAACGGACGTTTTTTCAGCTGCTTTTGACAGGCAGTGGACAGAAAACTCAGTTTCATGAACGTTTTTAGTAATTCGTGTAGACATAGCCTAACGAAGTGGAATTCGTTTAGAATTTCAGGAAAACTTCGATTCTGAACGAGGTCGAAGTTTGGGGTGATTCGCGGGAACAAGTGAGTTTTTTACTTTGATTAAATGGCTGCGAGCAATGGCGTTACATGGGGCAAAGAACCTGGAGGAAGAAAGGAGTTAACCTAAAGGGACATGTGCAGAGAGGAAGCCATCAGAGACCGGGGGATTCTGTGACGTCACCGCACTATATAAGTCCGGGCGCCATGCTCGCTCCTCACACTGCTCCACTGTGCTGGGTAGAAGCTGCTGCTGGAGATCCCCACACTAAGAACTAACTTTTATACACGATTTTTGGGTGGTGTCAAAGCTTGTCTCAGAGATTGCTTCTCTTACATTTTGATTTTGTGGGAATTGGAACTGAATTCCAGTGTGCGTCCAATTCAGCTGCATATACATTTTAATGCTATCTGCTCAGTTCTGGAGCACATTGAATATCCAAGGGTTATCTAAGCCTGTTGCTGCTGTTGTATTCAGTTAAAGAAACACGTTTTTACAATTCAAATACCACTTAATTTTTGGCTGTTATTTCTTTTGCGCAATTTAGGATCCAAGGGTTTAATTCAGTTTTTTTTTGTCTGTGTTGTGGTCACTAAAAGAAACAGTTGTTTTTCAACGCCAAAGAAGAAATTTTGCCTGTAGCATAATTCATTTTCCCGAAGGTTAATTACGCTTTTTTTTTCTCCCTGTTGTGCTCAGTAAAAATACAGTTGTTTTAACATGCATACATAGCGGGTAATTTTTTGGCACCCATTTAATTTGCGCAATTTAGATCCAGGTTTAAAAGGTTTTTATTAAATAAGTGTTTTTCCGCTGTTTGGTCATTTTTTTCCTTTTAAAAGGGGAAATTTTTTTGGTGTTTAAAAATTTTTTTCAACGCCAAGAAGAAATTTGCCTTTGCAAAATTCATATCCAAGGTAATTAAACTTGTTTGCCTTTTCTATCAGTAAAATACACAGTGTTTTTAAACGGCACTACAAGTAAATTTTTTCTGGCCATTTTTTGGGGGCCAATTTATATCCAAAGGGGTTTAAACCAAGCTTGTTAGTGGTTCATTTGAAGTCAAAATTCAGGTGGTATTTATCATATACAATATCTCATTAAACAGAGT
The DNA here is from genome assembly GCA_025379985.1 of Phyllomedusa bahiana. NCBI lineage: Eukaryota > Metazoa > Chordata > Amphibia > Anura > Hylidae > Phyllomedusa > Phyllomedusa bahiana. The sequence continues at coordinate 390,780 of JAODAL010000117.1, read as the reverse complement.
CTGTACATTTTAGAACAAACAGTATGTCAGACAGAGAGATGGCAGGCTCTTCACATGCAAGTGGCAGTGGCACAAACATTCCTGGAGCAGGCCCAGGTCGCAGCACAGTAAGGGGACGTCGCAGCAGGGGGTAACTCGGTGAGGCCAGAACTGCCGGTGTCATCTAGCGACCGTGTGTTGACCACCAACCCAAGGGTTCTTAATTGGTTGACTAGGTCATCCACTTCCTCCCAGATGACATCTGACAACCCCAGCCAAGAGTCGGTGGGAACGTCAAACACAACCCTTAGTTGGCATGGCCCAGGAGCAGCGGCCCTCACCTGTCCTCAACCCGCCACTGTCCCATCCGGTTCCCTCAGCCAGAGATCTACTATGTGGTCTGGGCTCAGCGCCACTATACAGTGAGAATGAACAATTTGAGGAGGACAGTCAGCAGCTACTTGGCAACGAAGAAATGTGGCCAATATCCCCTGCTTGTTGCAGTAGGAGGCAAAGTATAGATGTGGACAGTGGCATGAGAGGTCATGTTGTGAGGGGTCAGCCTCTGCATACCAAGACCGTTAAGGAGGACAGCAGTGAAGATGAAACCATAATCGATGATGATGTAGCCGACCGCACTTGGGAGCCGGGTGAAGAAAGGGCTTCATCATCGTCAGGAGAAAGAGGCGTTTCAGCTTGCGCCTCAGGCAAGGGGCGCAGCCAGCAAGTGGAATTGTGTGGCCGTGAGTCAGCAGGGTAGCAGCATGCGAGGTCAGAAGAACAAGCGGCCACGGGGTAGAAAACCCGCTTCGCAGGTCCAAGAAAGTAGCGGCCAGGGGCCCCAGCGAGGCAGTGGCGGTAGTAGTCACTCAATGCGGAGCGTTGGCGGTAAACTCAGCTACTAGGCAGTGTTGCAGTTCTTTGCTAAGACACCGGAGGAGCCGAATATGGGTATATGTAGAATCTGTGGGCAGAAAGTGAAGCGTGGCCAGGAAGCGAACGTTGGCACCACTATCCTGCGTCAACACATGCAGCGTCACCATCCGGTGGCCTGGGAGAACCGTGGCTCAGATGTGGTGGTCCATCCTGCCACCGCAGCAACAGTAGCAGCGCCCAGTGGCTCGCATGCCATTGCGGCCAGTCAAGGCTCCACCACCTCTGCAGAAGGGAGCTTTTTCTCTTTGCCATCATCTCCTGCTTCTCGCTACTCATGGCGGCAGCAGTCGTTCAACGAGGCGATTGCAAAGAGACAAAATTATGCGTCCAACCATCCTAAGGTGCAGAAGCTGACCGCACTCCTGTCCAAGTTGTTGGTACTGCAGTCCCTCCCTTTCTAAATGGTGGACTCAGCACGTTAAAGGAAAAAACTATGGCTTGTGCCGAGCCGAGGTGGAGAGTTCCAAGCCATAATTTCTTTTCCAAAAAGGCAGTACCAGCCCTTCACAAATATGTAGAACAAAAGGTGGGCCAGTCTTTGAGCTTATCTGTTTGTTCCAAGGTGCACGGCAGCGCGGACATGTGGAGCTTAACTACGGTCAGGGCCAGTACATGTCCTTTACGGCCCACTGGGTGAATGTGCTTCCTCCCAGCCACACCAACAACTTGGACAGGAGGACCGCCGCTTTTCTCCTCCACGTTGTCAAAGTGCTGCTCCTGCGCCAATGTCACCACCTCTCCCACCACCATCTCAGCCTCCACAAGTACTGCTCCTCCCTAAACATGTGTAGGGCAAAGCGGTGTCACCGCAGTTCTACACCTGGCTTGCCTCGGCGAAAAGAAGTCACACAAGGGAGGAAATGCTCCACGTCCTGCAGCAAGAAATCGAAAGTGTGGCATTTCTCCGCGCCAACTGTAAATCAGAACCATTGTGATGGCAATGGGAGGAACATGGTGTCCGCGCTGCACCCGGGAGGGATGGACCATGCGCCCTGCTGGCGCAATGTGTTCAATCTGGTTGTGAAAAGGTTCCTGAAGTCTTCCACCGATCTTCAGAAGATTCTGAAAATGGCCAGGAAACTGCATGCACTTCATCCATTCCTACAAAGCCAGTAACACCCTCCTCAAATTGCGGTGGCAGAACGGCCTCCCCCAACACACGCCGATATGCGATGTTTCCACCCGTTGGAATTCCAGCCTGCACATGTTGGATCGACTGTATGAACAGAGAAAGGCCATTAACTATTTTTTTTGTTGATCCAGGTGGACAGGAGTACTCCCCCATGTAACTTTGATGTAAGCCAGTGGCAGCTCAAGCGTGACAAAACCCGCCGTTTGCTGAGGCCATTCGAAAGGGGGCCACGTTATTTGTCAGTCCCAGGACTACGGGATGAATAAAGTCATTCCACTGCTTCATGTCCTGGTAAAGATGCTGAAAAATCTGTCTGGGCAGGGGACTGGAGACGTGGTGACTACATCTCGCGGCCACATGAGTCCAGTGGGGACTGAACTGGAAGAGTAGGAGGACATTGGAGCAGAAGCATTGTCTGGTGAAATGAGTGAATTTTCTACCCAGGTGACAGGAGAGGAGGAGCAGGAGCAGCTGGAGGAGGTGGATGGAGATGAGGAAGAACGAGGGAGATGACCTGCAAGCACCGGGAGTATACAGTTTGGGGATGGAGGCAGGGAGTCCCTCGGAGTCCCCTTGTGCAATGGGCCCGCAGCATGCTGAAATTTGCCTGGCTAGTGACAGCCGAATAGGGCCCCTCCGGCAGAGGGATAACTTCTGGCTCTCCACCCTATTGGACTCCTCGCTAACCCGGGCCAAAATGGGAGCCTTTTTTCCAGCTGCTTTAGAGGGCGGACAAAAATCAAATCTATAGAGAAATTTCCCCCATAGTCAGTTGGCCGCTGCCTATGTGCGGCATTGTCCCTCTCTGACAGGTCTGACAAGGGTTCCTCGCGTTCACGTATTACTGCCGCGGCTGCTGTGGGGAAAGGGGGGGGGGGGGGTCGGAGCGTATCAGCTCCATCAGCAGCAAAACCCAAGTCTGGAGTCACTGATGAGCAGCTTCCTTCACCCACCTAGTGAGGAGGGCACTCGCCAGCAAGGGAAGCGGGACCAGGAGCAGTCCCTGAACCAACAGATGGTTGGCCTACTTGGACAGCACTCTGCCACCCAGTTAGAAGATCCGCTGGACTACTGGGCAGCCAAACTGGATGTGTGGCCGCAACTTGCCGAGTTTGCAGTGGAGAAGCTGTCCTGCCTGGCCAGTAGTGTGGCATCAGAGCAGGTGTTCAGTGCGGCGGGGGCCATCGTTACCCCAAGGAGAACCCGCTTGTCCACGGGAAATGTGGAACGACTGACCTTTGTCAAGATGAATCAGGCGTGGATCGGCCAGGATTTCCACACACCAATGCCGTAGGCGTCAGACTACATCAGCCATGACACCTCACCCAAACTGTGAGAAATGAGTCTGGGTTCAAACTACCTGCCTCAGCCACTATTCTGATGCCGCCACCCGCCTGATGCCACACAACTGCTGCCAGTTTCTCCATCTGCCTACCACCAGGGACTGATATTGCCACCCACTTCCACACTCTGTCATTGTGCCACTCTATGACCTGAGGCTGCTGCCGTGCTCTCCACACTGTGTCATTGTGCCACTCTGTGGCCTATTCCTGTTTTTGCCATCTTCAGAATGTCCTTGTGCCACTGTCTGACCTCATGCTGCTGTGGCTGCTGCCGTCACCTTCACACTCTGTCACTGATGTTGCCACCTGAGCCCTCAGCTTGTTTTTTTTCCAGCTGTCGCTGCCATGACTTTATCAGGCTGCATTCCCGCTTCAATGTTTTGGTCAGTTTTGCCCTCTTAAGTGCACAGGAAATTTTATAGTGAAGCGATTCCAAGAGTGGCGGCAGTCATATGCGTGTCATACTAAAACACAACATTGTATGAAGACCAAACCAAGCTTGTCGGAAAATTCGGCGAAGTCGGTGAATCGAATTTTTGAGAAATTCGCCCATCTCTAGTGTTGGGTAGTTCCCATCTGTAAATCACTGAACTGTAATGGGGCAAATTATTTAATGCTCTGTTATAGTAGAACAGAATAGTTTTAATCATTTAAAAAACAGTGAAAACAAGCAACTTTGCAATTGGATGTCATTAGCAAAGCTGTCTTGTTTTCACAGTGTCCCTTATCTTCAGTTTCTGTATACACAGTTCCCTAGTGCCGGTCGGATTCCTCCTCTTGTCCTGTCGTTGGCTGACGGCTCTACTAATTTACATTCTGTCAGGCCCCCGGTCCGATTCACGGGAGCGAGCATTCCTGCCTCTCTCACTCAGAGTAAGGGACCAGCAGGAATTTCACTCTGCATAGCAAGAAGAAACACAATAACACTGCAGGGCTTCTACAATCAGAAAACAACAGAAATGTGCCTCGATCCCTGCTTCTCTCACTCAGATTAAGGGGCCGTAGCAATTTCACTCTGCACACCCAGCAGAAACACACTACAGCTGATTCTACAGAAAACAGCAAAATTGTATCATGATGCCTAACTCTCCTGCATAGAAGGGAGAACTGAGCCGTTCATAAGAACACTGGATTCAACTGAAACAAACCTCCAGCTGAGAGAGGAGAAGAGACCATGGAAGACTGAGTTCATAGAAGACTGTCTAGATTGAATGTAGGTATGTGGTATTTAAACAGCTCTTACAAAATAAGTCTGCAGGGAGAGGAACAGTGAGATGTGGACTCAGACAGAGGGGGAGGGGGGAACAGAGCTCGGGAGCCAGCATGAACAGTGAAGGGGGGAAGATGTCTTCCCCCCTTAAGTTAAGAAATACCCAGCTGGGTGTGGAAGAACTTCCTCTGGAATTGTAGAGCTGAGAACTTGAAAATACTTTGAAACACACGAACTGAAGAAGCGATACATCCCCTTTAAAGGGAACTTGTCTATTGTTTCATTCTCCCCAAACCACTGGCAATCTAAGGCTTGTTTATCACAATAATGTGAGAAAACATGCCCTGAAAATGAGCCGGGCAAGTACATCGGCCTGAGCCATGGAGTGTGATGGGTGGCTTCTACCCATTCAGCTCAGAGGACAACACAGAAATCTATAAGTTAAGGTTTTCCAATGATTGATATTTATAACCCATGCAAAGGATCAGTAATAAATGTCTGAGCGCTAGTTGTTCCACCATGGAAACCCCCACTGATCACTAAAATGTGGGCCTGAACCCAACATCCACCTTTACTGCGCAAGCGGCTGAACAGCAGCCAAACAAGAATTCTGCTGCTGTCGTACTGACGACAATAGTCTCTGGGACTAATGACAATAATCTTTGGGACTGATGGTGATAGCCGAGTGCTGTACTCTGCTATTTCTGTTGATCCCATAGACTTTGAGAAGAGCAGCAGAGTAGTACTTTATTTAACCCTTATCCGCCGCAGCCAGTTTTGACCTTCGTGACAAAGTCCCATTTTCTAAATCTGACGTGTCGTTTTATGTGAGAACAACTTTTTAATACTTTTAACCAATTCAAGTGATTCAGAGACTGTTTTCTTGTGACACATTGTGCTTTAAGTTAGTAAGAAATTTTTTAAAAGATCCCTTTTTGTGAAAAGTATTGTGAAAAATTTGTATGTGTAAGACAGATAGTTATTCCACTCAAAATATTTATAACTAGCATCTACCACATGTCTTCTGTGGTAGATGCTAGTTATAAATGCTAGGTAGATGTCTTTTTGTTTTTTTGCGACATTAGGGGCTTAGAAATTTAGTAGTAATTTTTCACATTTTCAACAAAATTTGCTATATACATTTTTTAGGGACCAGTCCAGTTCTTACATGGCTTTGAGGGGCTTGTATGTTAGACACTCCCATAAATTACTCCATCTAAGAACCTACACCCCTCAAAGTATTCAAAACAGCATTGAGGAAGTTTATTAACCCATTAGATATTTCACAGGATTTCAAAAAAAATGGAGGTGAAATTTAAAAATTTCTAATTTTTTGCATTTTTTAAATTTTTATCCATTATTCACAAGAAAACGGTTGATGAGACCATGGAAATGCAACTTAATATCGATTCCTCAGATTCTGACATTTTCAGAGATATCCTGTATGTGGCCCTAGTGCGCTATTTGGTTCAACCACAAGTCTCAGAGTTGGATTATCACCTACTGGACTAAGGGGTACTATTTTTAATACAATTTTATTTAGGCTCCATTCCAGGTTTGTGGACACCCTTAGGTGCTAAAACTTAATAAACACCACTAAACAGACCCCATCCAGGGGTGAAGTGAGTATATGTCGACCCAACAGGTTTTTCACAATTTTTTTTGCATTAGGTTGTGAAAATTAAAAAAAAAATTCCAAATAATCTGCAATTTTAACTGAAAATGTTTAATTTTTACAAAGAATCCTGGAAACCACCCCCCCCCCCCAAAAAAAAAAAATTTGTTACGCAATTTCTTCCAAGTTAAGCAGTACCCTATATATGGTTGTAAACTGCTGATTGGGCATATAGCAGGGCGTACAAGGGAGGGAGTGCTATTTGGCTTTTGGAATGCAGATTTTGGTGGGTGCCATGTCGCATATGCAAAGCCATTAAAGTCCCAGAACAGGTGAAAGCTTCCAGAAGTCACCCCATTTTGGATTCAACACCCCTCATCTCAGGGTGCATTGTGTATTTGGGGCATACAGGTGTTCCATAGATTTTTTAGCACTGTGCCAAGGAAGAGGGGGAAAAAAAAGTCAGTTCCGCCATTGTTTTTTGGGTTTCAGTTTTTCAGTGTTCGCCGTGCGCTATAAATATCAAGATAACGTTATTATGCATGTTAAGGATGATATAATGACTATTCAGTTCATTGGGGCCTAAACAGTTAATTTTAATAATTCTTTTCTTAAATAAAGTCAGCCCGACCTGTTCTCTAAATAATCTGCTTTAATTGCAGTTTCGAGTGAACTTTGATGCTAACAAACAGAGCAATAAGCTAATAAATATTACCTTCAATAAAAAAAGCAATCAATAAGCTAATAAATGTTACCTTCAATAAAGGATAAGAAAATGATGAATACTTTAGAAGGCCAAATAAGGCAAAAAGTTCCGGTATAACTTTGTACCTAAATCTGGTGATGTGTTCTTAAAACTTATGTCATAATTATGCAAGTCAGAGGAACGCCCTCTGCTCAGGTGTATAAATATAGGATGCTTCAATGAATAAATTTATGCATTGCACTCAGAGATCTTTTTTTTCTGTGTACTCGGTATCGAACGGTCCTGACTGCTCCACCCAATCTGGCTACCATCAAATATACCTGTGGGTCCCCCTTGAGAGATCACCTTAACAGAAATGGCGCCCAATGTGGGGCTGGAAGACACTCAGTAAGACGGCCAATATCTCAAGCCCGGCACTTCTGCAGACGGTGGATCAGGGACACACAGACTAAGGCACCGGTGCAAAAAGGTAAGATATCATTTAAGATTCTTACACTTAACAACACTTCTCTGTGTCTCCCTAATCTACTACACTGTATGCCGGACTTCTGGGGTATGTTATAGTAAAAGTCTTGCTGTACATCCAGACCATTTTGGTAAAGAACCATAGAATATCCTAGTGATACTTTAAAGTGGTATATTGGATTGGAGTATATGTATGTGTTTCATGTTTCATGTCTGTCTGTCACATATATGTAAACTCATGCTGCTAATAGAGGGTTTAGAGAAAGTTTGGTTCCTATTTGCCTGTTTGTTATTGGTTTTGTTTACTCTCTGGCTGATATATAAGATTTATGGGTATGCTAAGTTGAGTTTTATGTAAGTACCATTTCTCATCCAAAGACCAAGGGCAGATTTAGAGACGTGACTCAGGATAGTCAACATGGCCATGTCCATAAATCATATTTTGGGTCTATACAAATAAAATGATGGCTTTGTGCAACGGTGATTATTATATTTCAGTTGTCAGGGTTACCGCAAGCTGTAGCCGGGAAACGTTTAGGTTTCGAAAAGCTTATAAGAAAAATTTGGTGATTGGGTGATACGTAAAAGAAGGGGTACATAGGAAGAAAATTAAAGGATCAGTCAGAGAAAGAGGAAAAAAACAGGGAAAAAGGGTTTGTCAAGGTAGATTGGTTTGTTTAAACGTTTGTCTGTCTTTTCTTTTAAAAATGTTGCAAACCTGAAGTGTTGGTTCACAGACTCTAAAGAATCGTTATCACGGAGGCGTGAACGACATTTATACTCCCGCTACTATTCACTGCCCACGCCTGTCACTCTCTGAGACATGGGCCATAAAATATCGGTTAAGGTTATACACATGAGAGTCCTTGAGTGACATCTGCTGAATGTTTGTATGCTTGTGGAATAAGGATTAAATAAATAAAATCCTGTTTGAATAAGGGACTCCAGTAGGTGTGTTAAAGTATAAAAAACACTATTGTCGCAGGCTTCACTTCCCCAGTCACCCTCCTTTGACTATTTTATCCCAAAACCCGTACTCTATTATCTACCTCATTCTTTGTTTGTTCTGTTTTTGTCTTGTCTGTGTCTGTCTATAAGTAGTTTTAGGGTAAAAATGCAGGACATACCACCACCAAAGATGGGGGGTAATGGAGACTAGTCGGTTAAGCAAGGAAAGCTGGGGAGGGAAGCACGTGATATCGTTAGGAGAGAAGGGGTGTTGATGCTGTTGAAAAGGTTCTGGTGAAGTTGTTAAAATGCTGGGGATGTGTTGAGGAGCCGTAGGACGCATCACCTGTGGGAATCTGCCCTAGTGACAAGTGGTGGCTGGATCAGAGATCATAAGTTATTTGATCACGCCAAGAGGTGTGCAAGCGTTTGTTGGTAGCGAAAGATATGGAGCGGGGGGGGGTAAAAGGGTTTTTTCGTTTGTGGGGTTGTGGTGCAAGGAGGATACTGAAGAAGGGATCTGGTATAGGAAGAGAGAAGACAGCCCAGAGGTGGGGAAACATAGAAAATTAGAAAGAACACCCCCACCACATAAACCCTGTATGGTGGCTTCAGTAGGAAAAGTATGGACATGTGTATGTGGGCAACAGAATCCCGACTTTCGTTGAGTATGCTTGCTGTGGAGGGGGGGGGGAACCGGAGGCCATGGCAGGAGAAGGGGACAGGATTATATCCTGTCATATACACACAGAGTAGAATATATGATCCAAACTCTAATATACACCATCCTGTTCTAAAACGAGAGGACACCCTAGGTACACAGGAGGAGACACATGAACATCTCCAAACAATAAATGCAACAGGAAACGTTGATGAAGGAGCCACTTATGGGGCCACATCAACCCCTAGGCCATCTACTTCTGGGCAGCGGGCACCAATGGTAAATACAGTAACACAGTATAAACCTTGGAGCCCACAAGATCAGATAGCATTGCTCAAAGATGCCCCAGACCCTTTCGACTTGCCAATGGCTTTTCACAGGTGGATGTCAGGTCTGATAATACTTACAACTGTACCTGGTCAGATCTGGAGTCTATCTTAAAAGGGAAAATTGGTGAAACCCGAGTACAGGCAGTCATGGAAATTATAAGACATGGGTGCAAGACCATTTTACTATTAATTTATTGGATGAAACTATACCCAAACCATACAATCGGGGCAAGACTTTTCAAGAGGTCTAGGAAAAGTTTCGGGGTGCCGGACCGAAGGTAGAGAATCAACTATTTCCCTTTTAGATGTGAGTACAGGGTCCAAAAGACACGGTGGACCTATACTGGGGAAATTTACAATTATGATACATGTGATTTAGGATATGAAGACACAGGGGAGGTGGGGGAGGAAGCTTTTCATGGTGCTTTCATAAGCAGGTCTTAAACCACAGCTTGTAAAGGGTTCAAGCAGCAAACCTGGAATGAGGCATGCAAATATGGAAGAGTTAGTAGGTGTTGTAGCAAAAGGGGTGGAGCTAGACCAAAAGACAAAGGCCATCCCCATGCAGTATGTCTCCGTTGACCTTGGAGTCAAAACGGTCACTTGCTATTGATTGCTCTGAGTGCTTATGTGTCTAGCACATCACCAGGCAGGACCCCCACTGCTTCAATAAACGGTACACCAAAAATAGATGCTGTCCGAAAATGAACGATCTACACGTTATAAACTCTTTCTTCTTTGGTTTATTAATAAATAAATATACATAGATATGTAACGTAATCTTTACGCCAGAATTTTCAAAACGCCGACCATGTATACCAAAATAGAAAGCACAGGGAGCACTTAGCTGAATTCAGCGAGTCCTTTCCGGATTAGCGTAATAAGATGAGCATGGAGACAATAAGCCTGTCAGGCAGGAAGCCCAGAAGATGGTGGAATTGTGATAAAAATCGGACATCAGATAAGACAGTGTAGATGCCCAGACAGGACAAGCCCCCGCGACAGGGACAGGCCCCCAGACAGGAAAAGCAGAAAGAAGAGAGGTCCATCGGCCTCCCAACATAAACAATGCCACAATAGGAAATAGGACAACCCCGTAGACCTCTACCCCCTTCTGCGCAATCACAACATGAAGGGCCACAAGGGATAATCCCAGTGTCACCCTCCCTGATGGGAGGGAAGTTTTCCTTTCCTGGTGATCCGGGGGCTGACCAAAACTGTCATTCGCCAGGAATAAGTAACTTGTTGACATATCAGATGATACTCTTCAGACTCAAGGGTTTGAGGGGTTAGTCCCGGAATGCATGACAAGCATTTACCGCCTACAGTTAGCTGTATGCATGACAAGACTAATTAGTGAGTGGACAAATCACCTGTCAATTTTTGTTGGGGGCAGCAGATGTACTACAGGCCTGCAGGCAACATCTCATTATAAGCCAATGGTAGGTTGTATTAATAGACTGGAATCCTGGAAAAACACTATGCAAAATACTAAGCAGTCCTGCATGTATCTGACTCTCAGTCTCCCCACCTGAGGATCCTATCTTGGATCAGGGTCCTGAATCACTGTGGGAAAATCATAATCTGACATAGGACTTATGCAGTTCCTCCAGTGCTGATACACTTGAAGCCAGGAGCAAAAGCCCCCTCAAATAAAGCAGTACTTTGTTTGCAGGACAAGAGGGAGGCGTTAGGCAAAAACATAACAGCATGATAGTTCTGGGGCGATTGAACCTTACTAAGTCAGTGGCAAACACTCCCCTGTACCAGTCAAGAAGAAAGGGAGATGGGGAAGCCTGTGACTAACTGGATGGTTCAGGAACATCAGGGCAAATGATTGCGGTCACTGAATTGCTAACTACAGTGGTCCCAACCCCCACTAAACAATTTTATCACAAATACCCATCACTGCAACCATGTTCACAAAGTCATAGTTTTGCTATTGCGTTTATTTTTCTGTTCCCACTTGCACGAATGTCTGTATCGTATTTGCTTTCACATTCCGTGGGTCACAATTCCAGGTGGAAAGGTTGGCACAAGGGGGGCAAAAAATTCGCCCAACCCTGTGTTACACAGCTGCATTGCAAATAGTCTTGCAGGATTGGGTCTTATCAGCATGCTGATGTTGTATTGTTGACTCTAACATAGATGACCTTTCCTTTGCGTCCCCTTCGAAGGGAGGTATGCTGTAAGACCACCATTACACTCCTTCCAACACTTGGCCAGCAAAGGGGTGCCAAGGCTTGCGAGAAAAGTTAACAATTTTGTCAGGAAAAGGTTGTGCTGTTTTTACGACATTGCATATCGAAGAGCCGGGCATTTGACCACGGACAGGAAAAACGAAATTGAGAGGTTGAAACCCCATCACAAACAGTATCCAACAACTTAGGACTTGTTCTAGGGCTCAGTATATACTGCAGGGCCATGGGTCAGTTTCCGCATTCATATTGATGCAGCCCCCTCTAAGCATGGTTTGACCATCTGACCCTTTCCAGTTGACACATATAGCACTAGAGTGTTTCTTACTCACTAAAAAGTTTGCAATAATTTCAGCCCAGCCTTGGGTACCAGATTACAGGTAAGATTGTTTTCTACTGTTACTGTATGGAGATAAGGGGGCATGCAACAGGGGTTCTAGCCCTAAAAGCATTGTGTCAACAAAAACAGGCCAGTGGCCTACTACTCTGCAGGGACATGGATTCCTGTCGCTAGAGGATCCCCATCATGTGTTCCGTTGCAGTAGCAGCAGTAGCAATTCTGTGGACAAGCTCAGACATAGTGTTGGATTACCCTATCACTATTTTCACCCCACACGACCTGCATAACATACTTAACCAGGTCACAAGTCAAGCAATCTCTGTTGCTAGGGACAACTCAGACTACAATGTAGCCCCTGCTCATGCCCCCAAATGTGACCCTAAAAGATGCCTGACATTGAATCCAGCTACTCTAATTCATTGACTAGTGGATGACATAGGGGGGGACGGGCAAGAGACACCACATTTCTTCAGGGCTTATCAGTTGTAGAGGTTCAGAAACATACAAAATGAACATGATTGCATAGCCCTTTGGCACAGGAGACTCAGGGATTTTCAATGTTTTTGATTTACTCTCCAATAATCCAGATGTTGAGTTTTTGTAAGATGGCCTTCTAGAAGCATCAGTTGAAGACGGGACGGTTCTACATGGGTATGCAGTGGTAACACAACATGAGGGGTAGTAAAAGCTTGAGCGCTTGCGCCCACGTGTCGGACCGAAGAAGCGGGAAATTACCGCACTCGTTGTAAGCACTTTAGAGAGTCAAAAGACAAACGCAGCGAGCAACTTATACACTGATTCCAGGTATGCTTTGGATTGCCCACGTTTAACGGCCCCATATAGGAAAGCAAGGGATTTCTTACATTAGCAGGCTCTACCATTAAACATGGGCACCGCATCAGCCACTAATGAGGCCTTTACGGCTTCACAACAGAGGTTGCCATAGTTAAGTAAAAAGCTCACACACAAAGCTCGACACAAATGAGGCAGTGGGCAATGGAGGGGGACAGAATGGCCAACCAGGCAGCGAGGAAACCAAAAGGGCTGAGAAGGAAAGGCAAGCTGCCCAAGATCTGGGAAAGAACAAGAAGGGACCGAGCAACCACCCCCACTGATCATGATGACCACTGAGTTGCAACTGCCCTAGATCTAGGTGTCCTGGAAAGCGCTGAACCGGCAGATAATCTGGGGAAGAGCAGAAGGTCTGGTCAAAGGCTGGAGCACAGGAACATTGTAAGGTGCTGTGGAAGGTGGGATTGCCGGGTATGCTTGACCAGGTCCTGTATACCCTGCAATGTTCCAAGCTTTATTGGTCCAACAAACCTGTCTAAAAATACAATGTGTGCTTAGTCGAGAAAACAATGGTTCGCGCCTGGATTCACGACAGTTGCCACCAGGTATGCACAGTCATGTTTCACATGCATACAACTTAACCCAGGTAGAGTAATCAAGGTACCACAAAAACATACACCCAAGGCCCTCTACCATTTCAACTGGATTGCAATTGGATTTCATACAGCTTACAAAAGGTAGGGCAGTATGAGTATGTCCTGGTTTGTGTAGATCTATCCTCAGGGTGGCAGGAAAAGCCTTCCCGATGCCAAAAGCCACTGCAAAAGCTACTGCAAAGAATCTAATGGACAGAAATCTTCTGTAGGTTCGGGTTGTTATGTGAGATATGGAGAGTGACAGAGCTACCATTTCACTGGAGAGGTAATGCAACATGCCTTGCAAATGTTGGGGTGAGGTCTAGCCTTCCACAACCCCGTATCACCCCTATACTGTGGAAGAGTTAGAACGATTTAAATGGGACCCTGAAGCTAAAAAAATTCAAAAGGCTTGGTGAGGAGTTAGAAAACCTTTTGGACAGAGTGCTTCGTTTAGCACTCTTTTCATCAGGTACTCATCCATATGTAAAAACTAAAGTTGTCTCCATTTGAAGTTCTATTTGGGTCAGCTACAGGTTAGGACTTTACTTCCCACAAAACACTACATCTTCAATGTGACAGCTCTCACTAGATATGTTCAAATCTGCAAAAGAGACTCTCTACTGTATATAAACAAGTCTATGAAATTCTATTCCAGATCAGACAAGCATGAGGTTCTCATTCCCTCCAACCAGGGGATTGGGTGGTTGTGAAAAGACATACCGGAAGAAAAACCACTAGAACCAAGATTGTATGTCCTTTCAGGTTCTACTCATACAGACACCTCAGTAAAACTTGAAGGTGAAGCCAACTGGATTCATGCGAGTCATTGTAAACTTCTGGAACGAAAAAGAATGATTCTGCTCAGAATGATGTTGCGATTCCCCTTCAGCCTCAACTGATGGGCTGGAACTGGTAACCCAAAACGAGATGTGGGTAACTATGTGGTTTAACACCTCCAGTTCATCAGCACCTTTCTTTTTGATTTGTGTAAGTTCGGTACCCATGTTGAATGGGATAAACACATGGGATTGACAATGATAAAATGGTTCCAGGTGGTCCAGGGGCTGTAAACATACATCGGTGTCACAGACCAGGGAATGAAAACTGTAACTCTTGGTCAGATGCAGGTTGGAATACAGGGGATCCAAGGGATACACTCTCAGGACAGAAGCTACAACGGGTTAGTCAGACAGGTGCACCCCTCTTAGAAAGCATGACTATCTTAAAGATTCACACCCTCAAATGGAATTGTGATCCAGAAAGCACTGAGGTAAGACAAACCTGTAATCCCCATGTAATAAACATAAACGACCCCTCACCAGGAGATGAAGGCCTATATGTATTAGGACTGTATATTCCCAACCACAAAGTCCGACAAGGAAACCTTTTTTGGTAAAAGCCTTACAGGATCCAGAAAGCAGTGACCATGGAAACCAGACCCCACTAACACCACCACTCACCATTTTAGATTTCAATAAAATAGTACTCGAAACAGGGAATACACAGAAAGGAAAACGAGTGGCTAAATGGATGATGGAACACTGCCCTTCACAAAATAAAGAACAAAAAAATTGTTATCGCATGTGCAACAGCTTAGGCCACACTTAGGAACAGTACCATTTAAAATTGAGGATGGAACCCTAAAAGGGCTTTCCTGTATCCTGTCCCTATATAACGCTTTCCATATGACCTACAGATGACAACGATGTATAAATCCTAGCAAAAAGTACAGCTCAGTAAAAGTAGATAGATACCCCCTAGGGTTGTTGGCATATCCCAGAAAAACTACACCTGTTTCCAAAGACAGGAAATGGAAAAGTAGTGGAGAAATTTAACTTCAGAATTTGTGAAGTCCACTCTCTGTGGACAAGGATAAAGATGGAGTATGAGGCTAATGGTTT
This sequence comes from Phyllomedusa bahiana, assembly GCA_025379985.1. Taxonomy (NCBI): domain Eukaryota; kingdom Metazoa; phylum Chordata; class Amphibia; order Anura; family Hylidae; genus Phyllomedusa; species Phyllomedusa bahiana. Next base: position 375,587 of record JAODAL010000117.1, on the reverse strand, counting down.
GTCAACCAGAGTGTGGCAAGAATGATTTATGGTGGATGTGTGAAGATATGAAGCTAAGAATAGATTATTAACAGAGTAGGGTGGGTAGTTGTACTCTGGTGCAATACTTATGCCATTTCAGATAATTCTTCAGATAAAATACATCTAGAATTTACAAACTTTAAGTGTTTTGAAGGAGTTCTCTAGAGAAAAGAGAGAGGAGGTGACTGTACAACAGGGGTCCTTTGTCACAAGAATTTATCTTGAAAACATAGGAGTCAAAAAAAACCCCAAATAAGGAGGGAGTTGCCCGATAATTTCAAGGCCAAGAAATCAGATAGCAGCTGGGTTTGAATCAGTTCTCTTTTGGTGGGCATACCAGTAAAATAGAAATGTAGATTGGATACATTATATCTACTATACTCTAAACAGAGAATTTATTCATTTTACAAGAGATGCAATTAAGAGGTTTGGGCTGATCAAATAGGGCCCAACTCTTTGATAACATGGGCAAAATAGGATGGCACTAGACATGCTTTTGGCCGAGAGTAGGAGTTTGCAAGATGTTCGGAACTATTGTGGTTTTACTTCATCCCTAATATACGAGCTCCTGATGGTAGCATCACCAAGGGCCCTAAGAAGGGGACTAACGAAACATCTGAGGAACTTGCAGATATTTTGGTATCGAGAACACCTTCACATATGGCAGGATAGGTTTGGGTTAATTGGTGAGCCTCTAGTGTCCAGTTTGCTGATCTCAGTTGCAGTGGTCGCAGCAGTTCTGATTACTTGTGGATGTTGCTGTATCCCCTGTGCTAGAGGATTTCGCCGGGTAATGGTTGATGCCTCCATGAATAATACTATGTATGTGACCCATAGCACCCTGTGATGAATGCCACGGCAATCTACCAATATGTATAGCTTTCTAGACGTTTCCCCTTTGTTGGATTGTGATGATAGAAGTAACATTGTCTGGAACTGATTTCCCCCCCCCCATGACAAGGATAATATACATATACCCAGTGAGTGCACTTACAGATGCTGAGTGCAGCCTGAGTTTTTAAAAGATTTAGGATAATTTAGGGCCAACTTAGGAATTTTCGGGGCCGCCCTTTTCGGGGCGATGACTCCAAACTTCACCAAGGGAAAAAGGGAAAAATAGGGAAGCATATAGGGAAAATATCAGGAAATCCATCAAGGGGGGATGTTTAGATGACAAACAATGGTACTTCATCACAAAAGGGGGGATTGTTAAGGATGATATAATGACTATTCAGTTTTATTGGGGCCTAAACAGTTAATTTTAAAAAATTATTTTCTTAAATAAAGTCAGCTCGACCTGTTCTCTAAATAATCTGCTTTAATCGCAGTTTCAAGTGAACTTTGATGCTAACAAACAGAGCAATAAGCTAATAAATGTTACCTTCAATAAAAAAAGCAATCAATAAGCTAATAAATGTTACCTTCAATAAAGGATAAGAAAATGATGAATACTTTAGAAGGCCAAATAAGGCAAAAAGTTCCGGCATAACTTTGTACCTAAATCTGGTGATGTGTTCTTAAAACTTATGTCATAATTATGCAAGTCAGAGGAACGCCCTCTGCTCAGGTGTATAAATATAGGATGCTTCTATGAATAAATTTATGCATTGCACTCAGAGATCTTGTTTTTCTGTGTACTCTGTATCGAACGTTCCGGACTGCTCCACCCAATCTGGCTACCATCCAATATACCCGAGGATCCCACTTGAGAGACCACCTTAACATGCACGTCGGTACAATTGCAGTGATATAAATTTTATATAGTTTTGTTATTGCTTTTACACAGATGTGTTTAGAAAAAAAATGTGTTTTTATGTTGTCATACTATGACAGTCAATTTTTTTTTATTTTTCTGTTTACAGAGCTGATTATAGTCTTGTTTTTTGCGGGATGAGGTGACGTTTTTATTGGTACCATTATGGGGTTCATAGGATGCTGTGATTACTTTTTGTTAAGGTTTTTCTCAGGCATTTTAAACAAAATACAGAAATCCTGGTACTGTTTTTTATTTTTACTTTTTACAGTGGTTACCATGCGGTATACATGACATGCTAGCTTTACTCAGCAGGTCTATATAATTACAGCCATACCAAATTTGTATATTTTTTATGTTTTACTGCTTTTACAGAATAAAAATACTTTTATTCAAAAAGGAAAACACACTTTTGCATCGCCATAGTCTGAGAGCCATACGTTTTTTTTATTTTTCTGTGTACAGAGATGTGTAGGGGCTTTTTTTTGCGGGATGAGTTGATGTTTTTATTGGTATAATTTTTGAGGGGACAAGACTTTTTGATTGGTTTTAAATCTGCTTTTTGGAAGCCAAAGTGAAGAATATACCTCAATCCTAGTAGTGTTTTTTAATTTTTATTTTTAACAAGGCTCAATATGCAGTATTTGTGACAAGTTAGTTTTATTCCCTTGGTCGAGACAATTACATCGATACCCAATTTATATAGTTTTTTTATGCTGAAGCGCTTTAAAAAACAAAAAAAGTAAAACAATATTTATGCATTGCTGTCTGATAGCCAGAACTTTTTAGTTTTCTGTATACAGAGCTGTGTAAGGGCTTTTTTTTGCAGGATGAACTGACGTTTTAATTGGCACCACTTTGGCATTCATATGAGTTTTGATTGCTTTTTATTCCATTTCATGTGCTGTGGGATGAACAAAAATCGCAATTCTGTGATTGTTTTTTTTTCTACAGTGTTCACCGTGTGAGTCAATCAACATAACAGATTTATAGGGCAGGTCGTTATGCATGCGACGATACCAAATATGATTACTTTATTTATTTTATCTTTTTTGGGGCGATTGGTGGTGTATGTGTTTTTATTTTATGTTTCGTGTTTGTGTTTTACTTTTTTTAAACTGTTCTTTTACATTTTCACCTTTTTTCACTTTTCCCCATAGGGGATTTGTATCAGTGATCTTCAAATCAATGATACAATAGAGATCAATACAGTGCATAACTGCTCCGTATTGGTCTCTATGGCAAATGTCACTCACCATGCCCGGAAATGCCCATAATGTATTTCAGGATACGGTGACGTCACAGACAGCCTGGATCTGGTACCGATTACAGACAGGAGTAGCTCACTTCTCCTGTCTGTTCCTTAGCTGTGGCAGTCGTGATAGCTAAGGATTAATCACCCATGGACGGAGCTCACTCCAGCCACGGGTGATGCACCATGAGCTCAGCGGTAATATATCGCTGGTCCCATGTAACGATCGTGCAGGGCTCACTTCTGAGCCTGCACGATGTTCAGAACGTACCGGTGTGTCCATTTGCGGGAAGGTACTTCCCGTTAGGATGTACCGGTATGTTCCGTATCGGGAAGGGGTTAAGCTGAGGTAGACAGGGAGAAGCCACTCATTCGACTTTCATGATATAGTAATGTCTGCTTTAGTTAATCTGTATATATCATAACAAATGGTCTATAATAATTGTAGATTCCTCCAATATCTTCACATTATAACCATTTCAAAAATACTTTTATATACACCAAAAAGTATCAAAAAATGTTATTTCCACTTCGTGTATGATACAAAATTCTTAAAAACACTTATCTTCTTTTAGCAAGCCTTGCCATAGTCAGGTAAATATGATATATACTTATGAAGATGTAAACAATATCTCACATTCCATAGCTCTCATAATAGAGTAGTAAGGAGCAGCCCGGACAACCGACCATCACACGCACGAGTGCAACGTTTCGAGGGTTAACTCCACCCCCTTTGTCACGCATCCTGTGTCGGGAATGGGTTAAGCTGAGATGGACAGGGAGAAGCCACCCTTTGGACTTCTCTGCTAAAGGTGGTGCATTTCTCCCCAAGACCAGTTTAGTTCCAAAGTATGTTTTCTCTAAAACGCTATAGTGTTTCAGAATAAAACACACCCTACTGTGTTAAGGAAGCCAGTGGTCTTGGTTCCATTTAAGTAATACACATCCTTGTTATGAATGGCAGGAATCCTCCTGCCATTTTGCCTTCTCCTGCTTTCTAGATCAGATGAGGCAGTGTGCCTCAAACAACTCTCACGACTATCAGATGACCATGCCACCTGTGATCTTGATTTAGTGGGAATGGTTGATTGGGAGCCCTCTATAAAGCTGAGGTTCTCTGTAGCGCAGATTATAGTGTTGCTGACAGCTTGTGTCTTGTGAGTTGCTTGCATTTCTTTTTCTAGCATTTAGTCCTGTTGTGCCCTGTTTCGGTTAGCTTTCTGTGCTCAGTTAGCTAGAGCTCTGTTTCTCTTTAATGTGTTGCTTCTGTTTTGCCTTATGTCAGTTTTTCAGTGTATTCTATTCCCGAGTTCCCTTTGGTGGTTCTATGGTATTTTGGTTGGGGTCAGCATAACTGAGGGACATTAGTAGGGATATTGTCAGGGATAAGAATGGGACCTGGTGTTAGGGCCAGTGCTAGGAACAGAGTTAGGAAAAGCTGGTGGTTAGGGGCAGGTTTTGTTTGGTGACTTACTTCTGAGTTAAAGTAATTTATCATTCCATCTCTATCCGTGCCCTCATCATCATCCATCTTTCTGTCTGTCATCTCATGGTAAGTCCCTACATTTATATTTGACACACACTTTGAATTACTTGCATGCGACTGCTGCTTGGTTTTATTCCAGTATAAGTTTTGTTTGCTGTCCATGTCAACCTTCATCATTACAGTCTCACTTCCAGTGCCGTGTTTCTCACTTTTCTTTTTGCAGTAGTTTTAATAAAACCAGTGTTTATTTACCGCGGCATGAACTGAGCCCGTGTGTCCTCTCAGTTACGTGAGCGCTCTATACAGTCATTAGTATTCGTGAGCTTGCACTTTTCATGCTTACCTGCTGCTGACTGACAGCTTTCTCCTTCTAATGTGCATAAGCGGAAAGCTGTCAATCAGCTTAATAGGGAAGCATAAACCCGATGACAGATTCCCTTTAAGTGAAAAATTTGAAAACTAAACATTGGCTTTTGAGTTGTCCTTTTCTGCCAAGTTGCTCAGCGCTCTGTTAGGATATTTATTAGTTTTATCTGTGTCTAAGCTGTAACAATCAATATGACCATGTTTACAGCTCCCATGAGTTGTCATCATTTTACAAGAGTTCTGCTTAGTTATAATGCATACCCTTTTTGAAAATAACTTGCCAAATGTGATGTTCAGGATTCCAAGAAGCTGGAATCCTTAAAGGTTTTTTTTTACTTTTATGTATAATGTATATAATAGGAAATCATATAAGTTTGTTATATACATATATTAAAAATTCTGCTTCTGAACTTCTTGTATGCCCATGCAGTATGACCCTAGCTAGAAACAAAATAATAGTCCTCATTCCTTTTTATAGGCTGCCATCAACTAACTATATGGAATATACATGACGCTAGTAATGTAACCTCCCGCATGCAGGTAGTAACAGTGATACATGACATCTATGAGGTAACTGAAAAGTAATTATTATAAATATGTATTTTCCAGCAAAGTCTTCAATGTGTGTATTTGTATAACTTTTGTCTCTCTAGGTGATGTCATGATGTTAATAAAGTTAATTGTTATAAAAATTAAATAGCCTCAAGGTAATATTGTCATATTTTTCTAAATAAAGTTAACTGAAAAAAAACAAAGCAGAAAGATGAAATAGAAGAATGTGAGGCATCTTCTCTACAGACACTAAGAGACATAAGACACTGCTGGAGGTAGTAATACTGGAGAAGTTCTGCTCCTCCATACACTACTGGTACCTGGATACCAGGGGTCACATGACCTTTTGGTGGTCTCATGATAAGACTCTGCTGGAGGTAGCAATACTGGAGAAGTTCTGCTCCTCCATACACTACTGTTACCTGGATACCAGGGTCACATGACCTGTGTGTTGGTCACATGATAAGATGCTGCTGGAGGTAGTAATACTGGAGAAGTTCTGCTCCTCCATACACTACTGTTACCTGGATACCAGGGTCACATGACCTGTGTGGTGTTCACATTATAAAACGATGCGGGAGGAGGTAATACTAGTGAAGTTCTGATCATCATACACTACTGTTACCTGGATACCAGGGTCACATGACCTGTGTGGTGGTCACATGATAAGACGCTGCTGGAGGTGGTAATACTGAAGAAGTTATGCTTCTCTATACACTACTGTTACCTGGATACTAGGGTCACATGACCTGTGTGGTGGTCACATGATAAGAGGCTGCTGGAGGTGGTAATACTGAAGAAGTTATGCTCCTCTATACACTACTGTTAGGGTATGTTCACATTGCGTGTTGAGTCCGTGTGAACATACGTTATTAGATGTGTATTTGGATCCGTTTAGGGTCGGATAGACGGATCCAAATACGCATCTAGTAATGAGCAGTGCAATTTTATATTGCTTGCAATGTAAAACACGTATTGGCGTTCAAACACGTGATCACCGATGCGCATTCACTTGCGTCTTTCAGATCCGTTCTAAAAATTGTCATGTCAATTCTTGATTCAAAAGATGCAGCAGGAGCCCTATAATAAACTATAGGGTGCGATCCTGCTGTAGCCAAAAACACATCCAAACACGCAACTGGGTGTTGGATGCATTTTGGATCCGATCAAAGCTGCATTTTTGGATGCGATTTTCGGATCCAAAAACGCTGTGTGAACATACTCTTACCTTGATACCAGGGGTCACATGATAAGACGTTGCTGGAGGTAATAAAGTTCTGCAATAAAATACTGTTACATATCTAGACAGTGTTAACTGGCTACCAGGGGATCAAATGACATGTTTAAAGAAAAGATAACTGTTTAGTCGACAGAGATCCTTCATTGGACCCTATGGACAGGAATGTGGGCTATACCCACATGACCAGACATCCCGAATAAGGCGGGACAGTCCCACCTTTGAACCATGTGTCACACTGCCTGTAAAATGTCCTGCTTTCATTCCTCAGAGATTCTCTAATTAGACCCATCTGATTACGGCTTCCTGTCAATCAAAGAGTGGTGTGGTAACAATACAGTTTTCATATCACTTCTAAGGTTCACCTAAACACATCAAGACTACATTTCCAGACGAACAGCATGCAGTTTACTTTTGTCAAGTTCTTAATCAATCACAATAGTGGAGCGCCCGTGTCTGGAAAAGCCTGCCTGATCTGAACTTAGCCTTGCGGAAGTGCTGCGAGGAGGTGGCGGGACTGGCACACGGAAATAATCTGAAGATATGGAAGATTTATGGGAATTGGATTCTTTATTCTCAGCTGTATTTATAACAGCTGAGTGATCACGTGATGTGGGCAGCTGGGGTACAATGATGCCTCTCTGTGCCAGAGCAGGTCCTCTGACTCTTGTGTTCTCCATAGTGGAGATGTCACCACTTCATGTGCTGCTCTTCTTGCTGCAAATTAACAGATGCCATAAAACTGAATAGCACTGAGGACCACTTGTCCCTCGTCCAGCGTAGAGGCTCCCTGGCCCATGCAAGACGATGATGCCTGTGCCTGCTGATGTGGCATCTAGCTTGCAGACCACATTGATGTAAATGGTTACGAATAGTTTGACGTGACACTTGGTTGCCTCTCACCTCCCTCTAACGTGCCTGGAGTTGTGTGGCATTCATCATTCGGTTCAGCAGGGCATTGTTTACAATGAAGTGGTCATCAGTGTGTGATGGAGCCAAAGGACGTCCACTTCTTTGCCTTTCTGTCTCTCTATATCTCTGTTGCAACCTGCTGATGACACTCTAAGCTCAGTGGCCACTTCGGTCTGAGCGCAATGGCGAGGTACCATTGTTCAATTGGAAGGTGTTGTCTTGGTCTCATGATGTCAAAATGTGAACAGCATGATGAGGAGGACTGTTCCGCTAAATTAATTGGGCGATTCAAGGATCAAATACTTGTTTGGATTTTGCCATTAAGTTCCTTGTTAGAGATCAGCAAGTTGTGCAAAAAGTACTGAAATATTGAACAGTTGGAGATGTGATTCTAAAGTTAAGAGATGGTCTTATTTACTGTAGGTCATTTAAAAAAAAATTCAAGAAATGTTATGTTCATCCTGAAATTTCAACCAAAAGCCAAACATACCTAATTTTTTTGTGTATATTAAAAAAAGAATTTCCTACTACTTGCATAATAAATTAAAACATTATAAAGTGGACAACCCCTTGAAGAGACCATTTACTTTGCTTAATAGCCTGGTCCCTCAGTAACAGACATATCTAAGATCTGAGTTATATAATAATTAATATAAAAACTTCACAGAAAAACACAACAAAAACTTCCTAATGCACATGAGTCTTTATGTTTACCAACCTTTAGACTGGGTGCACATGGTACAGCTTCTGCATGTGGACAAAAACATGGACACGTGGAGGCCAATAGCTGCACAATTGCAGGCAAAAAAATTGAAACCATTTCCACCATAGTAGGGCGTGATGTCATCTCCATGTGGCAGCCACAGTATGAGAATCTGGCCTTTAACAAAGCACAGGCTTTGATTTTTTAGTCTTGAAGAACCACATGTATGAAAACTGTCTAGGTCTAAGACTTTCTTTGTTGCCCATAGCAACCAATATATATAATGCAGAACAGTGTAATGCTCCCTGATGTCTTAATTGAGGCGGTTTAGTATCTGGTCCAAATACAAGATTAACCTTTCCAATTCTGAAGCCCTTAATATCTCCCTGGACCCCTCTACTCTCCGTCTTTTAAAAGCTGCCTCTCCCTTTTCTTGGCCCTCAAAGGCAATTTCTTATCTGGGTATTAATATCTCATCTAACCTTGATCAGCTATTTGCACTTAATTTCAACCCCTTACTTTCACAATTTTCCAATTCCCTTCAGACTTGGAGACTAAAGACATTCTCTTTTGGGTTTGGAAGGATGAATGTCCTGAAGATGTCCTTCCTTCCAAAACTCCTCTATTTACTGCAGACTATTCCTATACCCATTCCTTCTGCTTACTGGCATAAGCTCCAACGTCATTTTTCTGAGTTTATTTGGCATCAGGGTCGCCCAAGAAACAGCAGAACAACCTTGAGTAGCCCTAAGGACAGGGGAGGAGTTGGTCTCCCAGACTGTAGGTTATACTACTTAGCCTCGGCCTATCAAAGATATATAGACCTAATTCACGACCCTCAATCCAAGTTGTGGGTTGGAGTTGCACAGGCTCTATGCCCCCTGTCCTTGGTTTCTCTTCCGTGGTACTCTGATTCCACTTTCTCACACCCTGAGAATTTCTCTTTTACTACATACCATACTTTAATCATTTTATGGAAGGTCAAACCCCTGAAATCTCTCTTGGACCTTGCTGGCCCACTTACCCCAGTCACGGACCATCGTCTGTTTCCTCCAGGGTCTTCTTCGAGTTTTTTCCTAGGGTTCTGTAAGACCTGTCCTCTTCGAGCTCATGCCCTTTTGATAAGTGGGTGCCTTCGTTCCTTATCTGATATAGTGGGTGATCTCCCTCAGATGCCGAAATGGTTCTTCTTTGAATATGTCCAGCTCACACACTTTTACTCATCCAGATCTTCCAAACTTAATTTACAACAGGCCATGACACCATTTGAGCGAATATGTTCCAGCACGACTCCACCACGGCATTTAATCTCTATTTTGTATCAATCACTCATAAACCGTAGTGATGACTCTCTTCCATATCACTGCTGGTCATGGGAGAGGGAACTAAATAGGACCTTTTACTTAACTCATAAAGCCGTAATGGCCTGTAAAGCTCAAGAAACCAGTTTTAAAATTTTGTCTAGATGGTACAGAGTGCCAGACTTGTTACATAAATGGGGCCCGCTGTTTCAGATTCTTGCTGGCGTCTTGGTTCCGAGACTGGTACCATGTCCCACATATGATGTACATCTATTAGGTCTTTTTGGACAGCGGTGCTTGCATCAATTCAGAAGTGTATGGGTACCGTTATCCCTGAAACTCCGGAAGGCTACGCTCCTATTCATGTTCCCTCTCCCCCGTCTGGCATACATAAGGTCTCTTACTAAACATTTGCTTCAAGCGGCAAAGACTGTTATCCCACGCAGATGGAAGACTTCCTCTCCTCCGTCTATGGAGGACTGGATAGAGGAGGAGGCCTTTATTTATCAAATGGAGGAGCTAGTAGCAAAATCGGAACCCGACTTGGCTAAATTCATTTTCACTTGGGCCCCGTGGGTAACATATCAAACATCACCAGAATTCCGGACATTAACCGATTAATCTTTATGTGCCCTTTCGCATTTGCCATCTTGTCCTTTACATGGGAACATATGTGGGCTTGGCTGGAGGTGGGGTCCTGGTGGCGCTTGGGGGAAGGGTGAGGGGTGGAGAGAGCTGGAGTAGAATCTGCTGAGAGGAACACCCCCTTTTTTTTTTTCCTCCCTTCCCCATCCCATCTTCTTTTACTGAATCGAGCGTAGGTCACATATTTGAGAAGTTTTTTCAAGTTTTCAAGTATTTCAGGATTTTCTTAGCCTCCCTCTGTTTGTGGAGTTCGCTCATATTTTGTACTGGTTTAACGGTTGAAGACCACGCAAGATTATCTATCGCTCATGTATTCTCATCACCAGATTTACAATTCTATCTGTGTTCTTGTTTTGTGAACTCTGTATTTGCAATGTTTATCACTATATTTGTCATAATGGTCTTAGTTATCTTTCATTGCACTGTTATTGTTATAATTAAACTCAATAAACCTTTTGATACGTAAAAAAAAGTGTAATGATCGCGCCCCCTTGTCATCAAGTACCCTAAGAGGACTAAATGTATAAGTAAAAAAAAAGTTTTTATAATATAAAAAATTTAAAGTTCAAATCGCCCCCTTTTGTCATTTTACAAATGAAAAATAAGAGTTACACATAATTGGTATTGTCGTGTCTGTGTATAATGACACATGTCATAATCCAACACCCGATCCACAGTCACGCCCATTTTCCCATGAGTCCTGCCACGTTCCAGGTCCGTGGTCGGGCCTACTCCCTGTCCTGACTCACCTGTTCCCACTTTGCGCCATGCCTGGCCGACGCTCATGGCGGCTTCCTCTTCCTTTGGCTTCCTCTGCCGCAGTTCTCCTTCTGGCCACTCGGGGTGCACATTGTTTCCTTTGGTTTGAAGGGCCAGCGCACCATATTATTCTTCCCCAGCCATCAAGCTGGGGCCATGGGCTTTTTAGGGATCCTTTTCCCAGCAACCTTTGCCCAGTTATTGGTGTCCATCCTGTACGTCAGCCATTTCTGCGCATTGTTTGCTATTGATTACCAGTTACCAACCTCCTGCTACGTTCCTGACCCTGCCTAGTTTGCCACCTGTCCTGACCACTGGCCTGAATGTGATTTTGCCTGTACGTTGCCTGCTCTGACCTTGTTGCTCATGCCCGGCCCACGTTTCAGCCTCACCCTGCTGTACTTTGGGTTCATCGTTTGTCACCGCTAGTACCTACTTCGGGGGTAGTGACCTGGGGGTTCCCGGCAGCAAAGTCCATCTGGCCTTGCGGCGGGCTCTGATGAAGACCAGGGAGCACCTTAGACTCCGCTCCCAGCGAAGGTTATGTCAACCCTATGCAGTGATTTGCGGATCCACCTTCTGTTCTCAGTGCCCATTGTGACAGTATAATTGGGCTGTGGACCCCACCAACTTACCACTGCCAGAAAAAGAGAGCCTTGTGCGTAAGGGGCCTGGAGAAAAATATGAAACAAAGGTCCTGCTGGAAGAGGCCCACGCGGCGCCAGTATCGTTGGCTGCACTAATAGAAATAGGGGTCTGCACTGTCTGAAGGAGGGCCCGGCCTCCAAGTCACACTCGCAGCTCATTACATTAAATAGAGAACAAGCCCTAAGGCCTGTTCTTGGTTTGAAACTTACTTACACTCTGACTGGAGCTCTCTGTGCGCGGGCGGGATGAGAAATGAAATAAGTGAGGCCCTGCCCTGTGAGCAAGACTCATTGATTTAGACTGTCAGGATATCCCGCCTTGGCAAAACATAGCCCACACGCAGGGAGAGCCGGGCCCTCCTTCAGACAGCGTGGGCCCCTCTTTCTATTAGTGCAGCCACCGGTGCTGCAGGGGCCCATGTGAAGGCCCCCAGAGCTGTGTGAGGGCCCCATTATCTACCTACCTATGAGGGGCCCACTACCTACCTACCAATGAGGGGTCCACTTTCTACTTTCCTGCCTACCGTCAGCGGGCCCACTATCTACCTACCTAACTACCGGGACATCATGGGGCTAATTATTACCATTTGGGGCACTATGGAGGGTGAGTTTGTACATGGGGGGGCACAGTTAAAAGATGATAAAAAAGTGAGGAGTCTCAGATGTTTGAGTTGTGAATTCTGAAGGGATGAGTGGTGGCCATGAGAAGTCATCATGGCAGTTTGGACCGAATGGAGAAGAAAAGGGAAAGTGAATGACACAGAAACGGTTCATTTCTGTGTTTCTATTTCTATATGACCGCAATTGAAAAATTGCTGTGACGTTAAAGCACAGAAGAAAACATGAAAAGATCAATAACTTTTATTCCCAATTAACATCCTAAACTTTTTTAATTAACTGAGGATGCAATACAATGTGTACATCTAAATATTTTTTTTACTTATATAGCGCGGTTATATTCCACAGCGCTGTACAGAGATTGTCATCATTACCATTGCTCCCTATTCCCATTGAAGTTTCCAATCTAAATTCCAGATTACCCTATCAGTATTTTTCTGGAGTGTGGGAGAAACTAGAGTACCCGGAGGAAACCCACACAAACACATGGGAATTCCATGCATATGTCCTTAGTGGGAACTGATCGCAGCACTCCAGCGCTGCATTGCAGTAAGGCTTGGTTCACATATCCATCGCAGGTTCTGTTCAGAACCTCTGCCGTATGTTCCATCTGGAATGACAGAAAAATTAGCGCATCAAGATGCGCTACTTTTTCTGTCTAAATGATGGACACTAAGATTGAAAACGGATGGACCTTATTAATTACAATGGGTCAGTCAGGTTTCCGCCATGGGTGTCCATTGTGAAATGGATCCCTAGGTGTCCGTTTTCACCTCTTTGACGGACGTTCCAAACGGAGCCTCCAACGCAGATGTGAATTAAGTCTGATCTCTGAGCCGCTATTATGTTTAAGGCATCAATGTGTTTATAAGAATTACATAATGAGGTGTGTACATGCTATGATAACAAGAAGCTGACATTAGGAAGATATTTACAGTAATGTGTCACAAAGAATTCCTAAGACTTTAATTACCATGACACGTCGTAATCTACTACTGTCACCAGCACAATGCGTGTCATATTCCACATCTTCCATCTTCATGATGATTTTATACATATAATAATAGAATAAGATGCAGTATTTCTCCCTGTACTGATGGCTTTGGCCATTGATGTTACTCGCGAGCCAGATGGGAGTGACCAGTGTCAGGAGTTTCTTTGCAGTTTTGTCTTTTGAAAGATGGAAGGAACTGCTTATTCTCAACTATATGAATACTTTTGGGCATTTGCCTAAAAACTGAATTTTACTAAATGATTCCTAGATATAATTAGAGGGTAATTTGATTTTTTTCAGTTTTCTATTAAGATATATGGAATACAAGTTATTTAAAATTAAGAAGCATAGAAAGATAACTATGACACATTTCCAAAGTCACAATATACAAGGTGGATGCAAATATTCACTAAAGGATAATAAGTTAAGTGAACAGAATCAGTTAATGACCGCACCTTTTCTCCCCATTCGCGACAAGGAATATTTAAATTTTCATTAGTACACGTGAGTTAGAAAGCTATAATACTTTTTCACACTGTTAAACTTTATTCAATAATTTTGGCATCATTTTTTTCTGTGATACATAGCATTTTATTTTTACATTGTTTTTCCACATTTTTTGTCAAATTGACAAAAAATTAAAAAGATTTTTTTCAGTGGTTTCTAAAGAGTGAACTCCTTTCTGTTTATGGTCTTTTTTTATATGTGATAAACAGATTTGGGTCCTTGGTTGGGACTAAAAACTGTGGTTTCGAGGACCTGTCATCTCTCCGATTTCTCTGTTTTAGTGAATACTTGTTTTGCTTGTGATAAGAATTCTAGAGCTGTACAAAGCTATACACTGAATTGCCTAAAGTCTTGTGGACGACAGCTGTCACTTGATCAACTAGTGCTACAAAAAGTCACTCTGTAGCCCTAGTGTACTGTAATTGACAGATGAGTGTTAGGGTATGTTCACAAGGCATATTTGTGGTACGCGGTTTATGCTGTATAATTATTGATCAGGTCCAGAACTCATAGAGTGCCGTGTAAAATCACTGTTGTAGTTCAGACAACGGTGATTTTAGGATCATATTTCTCGGCGGGTATTGGACGCCCGTAAAAAGAAGTGACCTGTCACTTCTTTCAAGCGCTTAGGTGCCAAGAAATAAATAGAAATTTATAGTTGGCAGAAAGCTGCATCGGGCCATGGTGCGATGAAAGCACGTGTACTTTCAACAGTGGTTATGAAGGCATATTCTAATGCATACCTGTGTGTGCCACAATACGCCGTGTGAACATACCCTTACTATTCCACTTGTCACTTGTGACTTTGCATAGACTAATATTGCCAGTGATGATTTGACTGTATATAGGAGGCAGCACTTTGATAAGGGGAATGGCAACAGCCAGTTGTCAGTTGTTAGTTTAGTCACACGAGTAGGACATTGTGATTGTCAAGTGTCTGTTTTCACAAATGACAAAGTAGGACATTGCCAAGGGGCTGAATAAACTGATAGATTATTGGTGTCATAGTGGGAAAAAAATAGAAAAAAAAGTGATACCTCTCAGTCCCCCAGCACTGCGGCTTTGGAGCTCTCTAGGATCTGCTTATCTTCACTTCCAGGTGCTCATCTCGAAACACAGGATAAGTTCGTGTTCCAATCACTCACTATGGAGTGTGAGCCTCTCCTGTGTCTCGGGATGAGCAGATCTCGGGGAGCTCTGAAGCAGCAGCCGTGGGGGGACCAGTAGGTAAGTTTTTCAAGCACTTTCTTTTTTAGGGTATTTCCACGCTTATACGCCTCAAAATAAGCTTCAACCCATTAAGCCCCAGACCTGAAAAGCAGTTAATGACCGGAATTTTTTTTTAGTTTTTGCCTCCTTGCGTTTCAACAGTTGTAACTTTTTTATTTTTTCAATGACGCAGTTGGATGAGGCCTCGTTTTATTCGGGACAAGTTGTACTTTATGGGGGAATATTTTATTTTCACTTATAATGTTTTGCATAATTTTTTTTAACTTAAAAAATTTTTTTTTTTTTTTTTTACATTTTTTTTTACACCATTCACATTTCACACTTTATAACTTGTTAGATTAATTCTACATTACGGTCGTGTGGATACCTAATATGTGTATGATTTTTTTTGTGTGTAACGTATGCACAATTATTTTTAAATATTTATTTTTATTTTATTATTTATTTTTTTACACTTTTATATTTTTTCCCTTTTTTTTTTATCCCATGAAGGGAGAACTGTTTTACTTTTTTTTAACACTTAGTAATGTATTAGCATATTCATATATGCTAATACATTCTAATCTGTGTCACTTTGACACAGGCAGTAATCTGGACAGCACACAGTCTGTCCTGGTCACTGGCTTCATACACAGACAGCTCTAGGGCCACTCTAGGTCCCCAGGGCTGACTGTGCAGCCATTTTCCGGGCTCTGTCGGGTCACCGGGTGTTCCAATCACCCGACAGAGCAGGGGAACCATTTGATTGCGCTGCGGTTTCCTCCTCTCCCTGGTGCTTGCAGGAGATGCTCTGGGATCAGGGCTGTGTAGTACAGCCCCGACCCGCACCAGCCAACGTCAAAAGACAGTGTGCGGTCGTTAAGGGGTTAAACAATGTACAAAGACACCTTCAATGTAAAATACACAATGTCATTCACACAACACGAATTTTACAAGCGTATCTGCAAACAGTATTTTAGGACGGTTTTATGTGCATGAATTTAAGTGCTTTGTCAATTCTTTTGCCGGATACGCAAGAAAATCCCCATAAAAAAAAAATGGTGGAGTGTATTTTCAGTGTGTAAACGCCTCAAAAACACTTCACACTTTTCAAAATACACCTCTAATTAGGTGTTTTTGAAGCAGATTTTGAAGAGTAAATGTTCTCTTTATTCTTTTTCCCCACCATGATTCAATTTAACTATCATTTTATTCATCTGAACAACCCCTTTAACCAACTTTTAACCTGCTTGCACAACAGAAGTGGTGTTGACTAACGATACAGCTTGGCAGACCAGCAATGGAGAACGAGGGGACAAAGTCTGGGGAAAAGCTTAGAACCTAGGGACTTCTTAATCCTTTACTGACATTTGCCATAAACTTATGTCAAACTAATGTCAGTAAAGATATTTGGAGCGGGCTCACTCACTGAGTTAATTACAGCTGACACCCGACGCTAACAGCAGGGATTGGAGCCAACTCTGATCCCTGTTGTTTAACTCTTTAGTAGCCGTGGCTATTGTCGCTGCAGCGCCTAAATTAATAAGGAATGGTGCTGATTCCCCCCCCCCCCCCCATGACAAGATCACGAGCCAAGCGGATACCATGGCTGCTGGAGGCTTTATAAAGTACACCATTGGTTCAACCTTTTGCATTACCTATATAATGCAGAAGACAGTACAAGCGATGGAACCCCCCCAGTGGTCAAGTACCATAGTGGGTCTTTAAAGGGGTTGTCTCACTACAAAGATTAGCTTTCAACATGTAGGGACCACTATATGGAGACCATTTCCAAATATATTGCTTTGTTCATTTTTTTTGTTTAGGAGCTACAAATGATTTTATCACCTTCTGAAGGCTTTCTGGTTTCTCTAGTTACCGACCTGTTTGTTTGCTCTCCCCTGCTGTTTGTCTTATCTGGCAGGGAGTGACATAATCTCACAGGTCACAGGCACAGAACTGCCAACTGAGAGCTTGTGTGTGATCTGATCTTTCAGACAAAAGACACTAATTATTACTGTTTACTTTAGTTCTGAAGCTTCTCTGGACCTCACAGCAGAAGATGTTTATCTAATCTAGACTAATTAGCAGAAGTCTGGATACATGGAGCTCATATGCTAATTACCCA
The DNA here is from genome assembly GCA_025379985.1 of Phyllomedusa bahiana. Classification (NCBI taxonomy): domain Eukaryota; kingdom Metazoa; phylum Chordata; class Amphibia; order Anura; family Hylidae; genus Phyllomedusa; species Phyllomedusa bahiana. Next base: position 358,497 of record JAODAL010000117.1, on the reverse strand, counting down.
CAGCTTGATCAGGAAGTGACAGGATGCATGAAGGAAAGCTGCTGCTGACTCTATGAAACAGTAAAATGAGAAAACCCTTTTAAGTCTAAGGGCCACATGTATGAAAACTGGGTCTAAAATTCACTTTGTTGCCCATGGCAACCGATCAGAGCACCCCTTTCATTTTTCCAGATCACTATATGAAATAAAAAGGGACACCCTGATTGGTTGCTATGGGCAACAAAGATTGTTTTAGACGTATAACGTTTTCATACATGTGGTCCTAAGTGTAAATCTAAAAAAAAAGTTTTAAAAATATTAATGTAAGACTCCCCTTTTTCCATTTTACAAATAAAAAAATAAAAAAGTTAGACATAATTGAAATTTTTGCAATCGTAAAAGTCTGATCTATTAAAATATAACATATTTTTCCCGTATGCTAAACAGTAGAAAAGAAAAAAAAAATCAAAACCACAAAATTGAGTTTTTTAGTTAATTTCATGTCCCCCAAAAATTGGAATAGAAAGTGATCAGAAAGTCACATTAATCCCAAAATGATGCCAGTATAAACTACACCTCAGCCCGCCAAAAAAATGAGCCCTCACTCAGGTCTACATGTGGAAAAACTAAAAAGTTATTGGTCGCAGAAAATTGTGCTGCAGCGTAGTGTATTTTTTTAACAGTACTAAAACATAATGAAAACCCTAAATATTTGGTAGTACCGGAATTATATTAAACTGCAGAATACAGATAACATGTAATTTATGCCGAAGAGTAAACACCGCAAAAGCAAAACCCCTGTAGTAATGGTAGTTTTCCAGTACACTACATTGTATGGTCAATAGCACCATTAAAATTATATCTTGTCCCACAAAAACATGCCCTCATATCCAGAAGTAAATGGAAAAATAAAATTATGGGTCTTGGAAGACAAGGAGGAAAAAACTAACACGATGTTAAAAAAAAAAGGCGATGGAAGGAAGGATCATGGGCTGCTACATACATATGCCCAGATATTAAACAGGTCATGGGTGAAAACATCCTATTACAGGTGGGTTGTCAACAACCAGTTTTTCATGTAATTTGGGGGACACAGGGGTGCACCAGTCTTCGGGCTTTTCTTTGTCTGTGAGGGGAGAGCATTTTAGAAAATGTGCCATCCTTTCTTGTACAGTCTGAGCAATAAAGATCAGTAATGTTTGCTGCAGCTAAGTTATATCCAGCAGCTATGACTGGCTGCTTGTCTTATAGCGGAAAACAAAAGTACAGGCAGCTTGCGCACCATCTCTACCCATCCCTCCTTATACAGTCTGATCTAAGGGGAGTGTCCATTTACAAGGCAAGAAAAGAAAACTCTTGATAGAGGATTTAAGCTTTTGGATCTATTACTGTTGTATTTAGCAATCATATTGATAAGCTCAATAATCAGTTATGTCAGTAATCGAGCTATGGGCAACATGTATGATTTTTGGCGCTAAGACGGCAATTTTTATGTGCATTATATTAGTCTAGAATACGCCTCATGTATGAACCCGGTCTACAGCGAGTCATAAATCAGGCGTATTCTTGCACACACGTCAATTCTGGCTCAGGTATACCACTTAGAAAGAGGTTTACCTGTTCCAGCAGTAATGCGCCTGGAATAGTCGTACTGAAGCTATAAATCTATAACTATGTACGATTCCAGTGTGCCCCGCCTCCCGCACGCCCCCCGAAATCCGGCACATTAGAAAGTGCCGCGGGCGCTCTGTAATGCGCCTCATATTGGCATACAGGCGCTTTTAAACTATAGCTAACTGGGCTCTGCTAGATGTCAGGCTGAAAAGACGCCAGACTTCTGGAATAGCCCTGTTCATACATGTCGCCCAATGTGTGCATAATTGTCCATAAAGTGACTTTTTAATGTTCTGGTAAGTAAGTGGCATTCAGTATGGGTTTGAATAACAAATACACTGAAAATTTACGAATTAAATTAAATTTAATACTAATTACTAAATGGATGAAATGATTTTTTTTAACTTAAAGGGCTGTTTCCATAAAGCAAAGTGAACTGCACAGGTCGGCTTACGGAGGGCGGTGCTTACGGCTCCCTATTCACCTCTATGGGAACTCACAAATATAGAACACACTCAGCTATACTAGGAACTCCCATAGAACTGAACGGAAAGAACGGCCGCAAGCACCACCATCCTCATTCCATGCGGGGTCGGCAAAGCTAGTGAGACCGCTTGTGCGTACACTTTGCTTGGGGGAAAAAACCCTTTTTAACCTCTTAAGCACATCTCTGGTGTCTAACCATTTAAAGACTGCAGTGATCGCGACCACGGCATCTAAATGAATGAGAAATGGTTCCTCCCATTCTTCCACTCCTATGGCCTCTCGCGTCAAGATTATGGAGTGTCGAGAGGTTGCTTTGGCAGCCAGAAGCTTAAACCTAAGGCTTTGATGACTGCAATCTTGCTGCTCATATGACTTCCTGCCGTTGATGGAAGGAATTGTGAGTTTTTTTCACTTAAGAATAGGCTGCACCAGTTTATATGGTTTGAATCCATTCGGTTCCTATTTTTGCTTACTATAAACATCTATATTTGTCATGTCATTTTTAGTGACACAATATTACTGTATAAACCAAGTGTGATGAAGGGGACATTAAATTCTGTCTAGTCAAGCAAGATACATACAGTACATTATGACACCAGGATAGAAATATCATAAGAATGCATGTGAAACAAGTGGGGACTTAGATGAAGGAGTAAATATGGATTATCCTGTATACTACCTGTAATTTTTATAGTACATTAAGTGTCACTTACATCGATTTACAGACAGATTTAGTCATTATAATGGATTCATGTCTTACAATATTTCAGCAGCACTTTGTCATGCTCAAATTAATGATGCATCAGCTGTGTCAATGGGTGTGTAACAATACTAAAAAGGTTATTACACAATTAATGTATACTGCAAGTTTATACTAGGTTGAAATGTTTTTTTTCCTGTGATTATTAATGGGGTAGTTCAGCAAAATTGTTTATGCAATACAGGCAATCGCATCCACTAGTGGTCAAGTACCCTAGGGGGACTTACAGTAAAATATAAAAAATGTAAAAAAAAAAAAAAAAAAGTTTTAAATTGTAAAATTAAATAAAAAATATTAAAAGTTCTAATAATTCCCCTTTTTGCCATTTTACAAATTACAAATATTAAAAAATAAGAAGAAATTCAAATGGCAAAATTGCAGGGTTTTTTGGAAAAAATAACTTCGTTCCGAATTACTTCGGGACGAATCACGTTAAAAAACAGCTATTTCCTGGCGCACGCCCCCGCGGGGGTGCTGTAAACTTTGTGCCATGCTTAAATTGCAGAGGAGCTTGGTTTGGTCTTCATACAATTTTGTGTTTTAGTATGACAGCAGATGACTGCCGCCGCTTTAGAATCGCTTCACTATAAAAACCCTGGGCATTTAAAAGGGGGGCAAAAATGACCAAAAAATGAAGGGGAATGTAGTGATAAAAGTCATGCGAGCACAGCGGAAAAAAAAAAGCTGAGGCTCAGGTCAACTTCGTGACGAGGGTGGGGGTGAGGGGGGCAGCCAAAGCAGCATGAGGTCAGAGAGTGGCACAATGACATTTCGAGGTGAAAAAAACAGGAGTAGGCCACAGAGTGGAAAGACACAGTGTGGAGGTTACGGCAGCAGCCACAGGCAGAATGAGGTCGGGACAGTGGACAGTGAATTCTAAAAGTGGCAAAAAAAGTAGGCCACAGAGTGGCAAATGACACAGTGTGGGGCATGGCAGCGCCACAGCAGCAGTGGGTAACAGTGGCACAATGACGAGTTGTGGGGTCCAGCAGCACCCACACAGCACATGGGTCAGACATGGCACAATGACAGAGTGTGTAGGTCACGGCAGCACCAAGCAGCAGATGGGTCAGCAGGGGAAAATGACAAGTGGTGGGTCACGGGCAGAGCCACGCAGCAGCATGGGGTTAGACAGGGCAAATGACACAGGTGTGGGTCCGGCAGCAGCCACACAGCAGATGGGGTTCGACACTGGCAACAATGACACAGGTGAGGTCACGGCAACAGCCACAGCAGCGCATAGGTCACAGTGGCACAATAATTTCTGGGGGGGGCAAAAAGGAAAAAGGGCCACAAAGGGGGCAAGGGACACGTGTGAGGTCACGGCAGCAGCCACAGAGCAGCATGAGGTCAGATGTGGCACAATGACAGAGTGTGTAGGTCACGCATCGCCACAGCAGCAGCATGAGGTCAGACAGTGGACTGACAGAGTGTGGGGTCACGGCGCGCCACAGCAAGCGTAGGTAACATGGCACAAGACACAGTGTGTAGGTAAACGCAGCGCACAGCAGCAGCATAGGTCAGACAGGGGGGAAAATGACAGAGTGTGTAGGTCACGGCTCAGCCCCCCGGGAGCATGGGTCAACAGTGGCACAATACAAGTGTGTAGGTCAGGGCAGCAGAAAAAAATGAGGTCAGACAGGGGCAATGACACGTTGGTGTCATGGCACCAGCAACAACAAGCATGGGGTCAAAGGGGCACAATGACATTCGGGAGGTGGAAAAAACTGGAGTACCACAGAGTGGCACAATGAAGAGAGAAAAAGGGAGGGGGGCAGGAGAACAGCATGGGTCAGGAGGGGCCAATGACACTTGTGGGGGCCCCACGGCAGAAAGCCACAGAGCACAGGGGGTTTTAGACAGTGGCACAGAAAGTTGGAGGTGGGGGCAATACCAGCCCCCTGGAAAAAGATGGTTTTGGCGGGGAAAACTGTCAGCAGATGTGTTGCAGCAGGCGGGGGGCGGCATCAGATTAGTGGTGAGGCAGGTATTTGAACCCAACTCATTTCTACATTTTGGGGTGAGGCGTCATGGCTGATGTGTTGAGCCAAAGGATTGGTGGGGGGAAAAATCCTGGCGTTTCCACGCCTGATTATCTTGACAAAGGTCATCGTTCCACATTTCCCGTGGACAAGGGGGTTCTCCTTGGGTAAGAGGGCCCCCGCCCGCTGAAACCCGCTTGATCCACCTACGGGCCCGGGCAGGACAGCTTCTCCACTGAAACCCCCGGAAGTTGCGGCCAACACCAGTTTGGCTGCCCAGTAGTCCCCGGACTTCAAAAAGGGGGGGGCAGGTGCTGCCAAGTAGGCCACACCTGTTGGTTTCAGGGTCTGCCCAGGTCCTGCGTGCGGCGACTGCCCTCCTCACAGGGGGGAAGGAAGCGCTTCATGACTCCAAACTTAGTTCCTGAGGGAGCTGGTACTGCTCCGACCCCCCACCTTTCCCCCCGGCAGCCGGGAGTAGTAGTGAGTGCTAAAAAAACCCCCGGGTCAGACCTGTAAGAGGAGGGCATCCCGCACTAGGCAGCGCCAAATGACTACGGAGGATTTCCCTATAGTATTTGAGTTTGCCCTCCCCCCAATAGCGGGGAAAAAGGCTCCATTTTGGACCGGTACGAGGGTCCAAATAGGGTGGAAGCCAGAAGTCATCCCCTCCCGGGGATCGACTTTTTGGCTGTCACTAGCCGGCAAATCGCATGCGCGGGCCTTGGCCAATACTCCGAGGTGCTCCCGCCCCATTCCACTGTTACGCCAGGTCCCTTGGGGTCATCTGCCTCGTTTCCTCATCTCCTCTCCCTCTCCAGCTGCCCCTCTCCTTTCTCTTGTCCCCGGGGTTTAAAAATCCATAATTTCACCGACAATGCTTCTGCTCCAAATGCCCTCCTCCCCTCCATTTCGTCCCCCCGGACTCAGGGGCCCGCGAGATGTGTCGCCACGTCTCCGTCCCCTGCCCAGCCGATTTTTCAGATCTTTCCAGGCTTTTAAAGCAGTGGAATGAGTTATTCTCCCGTATCCTGGCGATGAAAAATAAGTGGCCTCCTCGAAGGGCCCTCAAAAAACGGCAGGTTACCCATGAGCTGCCATGGTGAATCAAGTTACACAGGGGAGTCTCCTGTTCCCGGGTATAAAAAAAATCGAAATGCCTTTCTTTTTCTACATTGGGTCCAACTTTGGGGGCAGGCGGAAATTTCCCAACAGGGGGGAAACATCGATATCGGTTGTTGGGTGGGCCGTTTGCTTTTGGCAACTCAGGAGGGTGTTCCTGGTTTGTAGGTTGGATGAAGTGCATGCACTTTTTCCTGGCCATTTTCAGAATTTTTGAAGATCGGTGGAAGACTTCGGGGAACCTTTTCAAACCAGATTAAACCGTGCGCATAGGGCGAATGGACCACCCTCCTCGGTGCAGCGGGACCCCATTTCCTCCCATTGCCCGTCACCTTGGTTTCCTTTTTGCATTGGGTGGGGGAAACCCACACATCGATTTTTTGGCATGACGCGGAGCATTCCCCCCCTGTGTGCTTCGTTCGCCGAGGCAACCCGGGTGTAGAACGGTGACACCGCTGTGCCTACACATAGGGTATATGGAGCATACTGGGGAGGCGAGATGGTGGGGTGGTGGGAGGAGGCGGCTTTGGCGCAGGGCCGCGTTTGACAACGTGGAGGAAAAAACGGGCGTCTCCTGTCCAATTGTGGTGTGCCTGGGCCGAAGCACATTCACCCCGGGGCCCAAAAGGACATTTTCTGGCCCTGACCGTAGTTACAGCTCCAACGTCCCCGCTGCCGTGCACCTTGGAAAAAAAAAAACCATAACTCAAGGATGGCCACCCTTTTTTCCCACATATTTAGAGTGCTGGGACTGCCTTTTGGAAAAAAAAAGGCTTTGGAAATCTCCATTCGGGTCGGAAAGCATTAGTTCTTAAAAGGTGCGAGTCCCCATTTGGAAAGGGGGACGCAGTAACAAAAAATTGACGGAGCACGGTCAGCTGTGAAACCCTTTTGATGGTTGGACGCATCTTTTTTTCTCTTTGCAATCCCCGTGAAAAGGCTGTGGCGCCATGAGTAGCGGGAGCAGGAGCATCTGGGGCCGGGGGGATGATTCAAAGAGAAAAGCCCCTTTGCAGAGGTGGTGGAGCTTTGTTTGGGTCAATGGCTGCATGCCCCTACCCTGCTGCTGCGGCGGCAGGAATGAACCACTAATTGGTCACGTTTTTTCCCAGGCCACCGGATGGGGACGCTGATGTGTTTTGGGGGGCCGTGCTGCCCAAATTGCTCCCTGGCCCGCTTCACTTTTGCCCATAGATTTTACAAACCCATATTCGGCTCCCCCCGGTGTCTTAGCAAAGAACTGCCACACCGCCGAGTATCGGATTTTACCGCCAAAGCTCCCATGAGTGACTACTGCCGCCGCTGCCTCCTGAGCCCTGTGCCGCTACTTTCTTGGGACCTGCAAAGCGGGTTTTTTTCCCCGGGGGCGCTTGGGGTCCCACCTCAAAAGTGCTAAACCTGCTGACGCCGGCACACAACCCATTGCTGGGCCCCTGCCTGACCGCAAATGACGCCCTTCTCCCGACGATGATGAAGCCCTTGCCTTTCCCCCACCCGGCTCCCAAATGCGGCGGCTAAATTTATCTTTTATTTGTGTTTCATCGCCTGCTTCCTATCACCCGGGCTTGGTATGCAGAGGCTGACCCCTCACAAATGGCCTCCCCTGCCATCTCAACATCTATACTTTGCCGCCTACTGCAAAAAGCAGGGGATATTGGCCCCCCCTTTTTCCCGCCAAGTTGCTGATGCCCCTCCTCAAATTGTTCATCCTCCCTTTTAGTGGGGATGAGCCCCCGACCACATAAAAAGATCTTTGGGTGAGGGGAACCCGGGTGGGACGAGGGGGTTGAGGCAGGTTAGGGCCCCTGACCCGCTCCCGGGGCATGCCAAATAAGGGTTGGTGTTACGTTCCCCCCGACTCTTTTTTGGGGTTTTTCAGATGTATTGGGAGGAAGTGAAAAACCTAGTCAACCAATCAAGAACCCTTGGGTTGCTAGTCAGAACGGCCCCTAGATGACAGCGGCAGTTGTGGCCTCACCCAGTGACCCTGCTGCGCGTCCCCTTTCTGGCTGCGCCTGGGGCCCGGAATGTTTTTTGCCTCTGCCATCGAGGTGAAGAGCCCTGCCACCTCCGTCGGACATACTTTTTTTTCTAAAAGTACGACACTTTTTGATGAAGATATCTGTATATGATAACTACACACCCCGTATTTTGATCCAAAAGAACCCACTAAGAACTTGGGTAACCCCTTTGGGTATAAAATTCGCTCCAAACTGGGCAGGAAAAATTTTACTTTATGTCCTTTTTAAAAATTGTGATTTTTTGAATATAAAAGCATAAACAGGCTTAATTAACCTTCCCGGATATAATTTGCTACAGAAATTTTTCTGTGGCGGTGAAAAACAAAGTTTCTTTTTGAGTACAACGCAGAAAAAACGCTTAATTTCCCCTGGGTGAAATTGGCCAAAAAAAATTGAGCAGCCACAAACTACTAGCTTTATAGCGTGTTACAATTTCTTTTTTCTACGCTACACAAAAAGAGAAAAAAAAAATTTTAATTTAACCTTTGCTTGTGAATTTTTGGGAAGAAAAAAATTTTGATTTTTGCCGTCAAAAAACGGTTTATTTTTGTCAAACAGCAGAAAAAAAAGCTTAATTAACCCTGGATTTTAAATTGCCAAAAAATGAGAGCCCAAAACTTTAAAATTTGTGGTTTTCAATTGCGTGTTTTCTAAGCTAACACAAAAAGAAAAAATTGTAATTAACCTTCGCTGTGAATTATGGTAAGGAAAATTGTAATTTTTGGGGTGAAAAAACGGTTTATTTTTGTAAAGCAGAAAAACAACGCTTAATTAACCCGGGGTGAAAAAGCGCCCAAAAAAAATTGAGGCCCAAAAAAAATAAAAAGCTTTTAATGTACAAGACGGGGTTTTTCTTCCCCAAAAAGAAAAAAAATTTAAATTTCCTTCGATTTTTAATTATACAGGAAAATTGAATTTTGGCGTTTAAAAAAAAACTTTTTTTTTGTTCACCCCGGGGAGAAAAACATGGAATTTAAACCCCGGATTTAAATTGCGCAAAAGTATTTGACAGCCACAAACTATGCTTTTAGTGTGTTACAATTGGGTTTTTTCTACCTTACAACCCCAACGAAAAAAAAATTTAATTCCTTCGTTGTGAATTTGTAAGGGTTTAAAAATTTTTTTTTTGGGCGGTGGTGAAAAAAAGGTTTATTTTTGAAAAAGCCCGAAAAAAAACGTTTTTCCCCTGGATGTTTTTTTCGGCCAAACAAGAAAACCACAAATTCTAGTTTACGTTACCATGGGTTTTTCAACCTAAAAACGAAAAAAATTTTTAATAAAACCCTTGCTGTGAATTTTTTTACAGGAAAATTGAATTTTTTCTAAAAAAGGTTTATTTTTGCACCCCAGAAAAAAGCAAGCTTAATTAAAAACCCTGATGTAAATTGGGAAAAATTTAGCAACCACAAAATAAGCTTTGTAGTTTTTTACAATGGGGGGTTTTTAGCACCAAAAAGAAAAAATTTTTTTTTCCCCCCTTTTTAAAAATCAGTTCTCAGTAAGAGCTATTACAATCACCGCGGCAGCACCTTCCCAAACCAGTACATTGGGGGAGTATGGCTCCCACTGCGCCCGGACTTATAAGGCGGTGACCACAGAACCCCCGGTTCCCTGTTTGGGCTTCACTTGCACATGTCATCGGCTTGCCCTTTTCCCCCAGTGTTTTGCCCCATGTAACGCCATGTGCTCGAGCCTTTTTATCTCAAAAACACTTCTTCCCCCCAAAGCCCCCAAAAAGTTGGGATTCGTTCAAAACCGAAGTTTTCCAAAATTTCTAACGGGTTCCACTTCGTTAGAATCAATTCGCCCATCTCTGTCATTTCACGCCCAAAAATTTTGGAATAAAAAGTGATCAAAGTGCATCTGTTTCCCTAAAAATTACATTTTACACTCAAAAAATCCAAAAAGTGAATTTTGTAAAAAAACCCGGAAACAGGTTGAAGTGTATTTTTTTTTTTACTTTTACCCCCATTTGAATTTTTTTTCATTTTTTTCCCCGTACAAAATGGGCAGTCTTTTTTCACCCTCAGAAAAAAGTCATCTTTCCCGCAAAATTAAAGTACTAACGACACCTTGAACTGTGGTTTTAAACTTTATTCGTCATTGACCAGGGCATGTAGTTTTAGGTATTTTGACCCTTTTCAGAATTTTCCCTTTTCCCCATAGGGGAAATCGGAGCCCCAATGAGGAAAATGCAGTATCTTGTGTTTTCTCCTTTTTTAATAATTTCAAACCAACAGTTGTAGCTTTTCCCCCAAGGGTTTTCCCCTTGTCCTGTAGCCCCTCCCCCCCCCTTTTGAGGCTACAATTTTGCCCTTGTGCTTAGAAACTCTTTAGTCTTGGGGCCCTGGGGTACTTAAAAACCCTTTTGTCATATTCAAAAAATATATTCTGCTCAATTTTCAAGTCAGTATACCATCCTTAGAAAGGCTTCTTTTGGAGAATGATTATTAAAACATGGTGTTAGTCATATAACGGCCTATCTTCAGTTAGTAATAGTTACATGACATTAGTGGGGTAACGGAACAGGAATAATTATTATTAGCCCGTTTTCCCAGTTTTTAAAATGGGACATCATAATGCTGGTAAGGAAATATGTCTCACTTACCTCCGTAGCTGCCATATTTCTACTCTTTGTACAGCCTGCCAAATGCAAGATGTAATAGAAGGGACAGCTTTGTACACTTTTCTGCAATGCCATTGTATTGCAGGATAGCAGAAAAACGATTATGCCCTCTAATGGTAATGTACCCTAAAGGGAATTAAAGCACAAATATAAAAAAAATAGCATTTAAAATATAAACAAAAGTATTAAAAGTTTAAAAACACACTGCTTTTACCATTTTCAAAAAATAAATAAAAAATGTTCAACTCAAAACTTATCGGACTTCTTAGGTTATGTTCACATGGTGTATTGCGGTGTGTATTGTACGCACCGCAGTACGCTGGGTGTTTTAGAAGTACGTGTGGGGGGAGACGGAGGGAGACCCATTTACTTCAATCATCCCCCACCGTGTAAACGCTGGGAAGAAGAGACGTCACTTCTTTCCCCCAGCGTTCAATACGTGTCGGGGAAGCCGGCCGTAATATATAGCTCTCTATAGCTCTCTATGCGCCCCGCAATTACCTTTAGGCCATGTCCCCATGGCACCGGTTTGTTTTTCAGGTGGCTTGCGGTTTTGCAAACCATGTGAAAAACCGGCCCCAAACTTTTAAACGGGCCGCTATGGAAAACTCGTGCAGCAGTCCCCGAAAAACATTGTGCTTGTTCATTCTTCCGTCTGGTTTTCGGACAGAATATGAACAAGTGAAGGGGGAGGGCTTTCTCCGCTAATCGCGGAGAAAAGCCGCCCCCCTGCAGCCGTGTGCATGGCACAAAAATAAACTGATAAACCGACCGGTATTTGTCCTGTGTCATAGGGACGCGCCCTTATGGTCCGAAAAATTTAAGTGAGCACTAACTACAGCAAAAGGCAATTATTCAAGAAGTGAGGTTCCGCACGCCATAGGAGTTGTCGGTGCTCAGTGGAAAGGGCTGTATACCAAGTAACATGAAATCCATGGCACACCTTTAGTTTAGTGCAAGTTAGTAATTTGTGTATTCAAATAGTTAGACATACTGTACAAAGGAAGGTGTGTATATGTCTCTCCATGCAGATATTATAGAAGTATATTAGATAATTCCAAGGTCCCTGATGTTTTGGGCTGTATATATATCGAAGTGGACCTAACCGTAAGAGTACAGAAAATGAGATGGCTAGTATAGTAGCATGGAGAAAGAGAAGAATGGAAAAAAATTACAGGGAAAATAATTATAAGAGGGGAGAACTGTAAGGCTATGTTCACACGGCTTATTTCAGAACGTATTTACATCGGATTGCCGATCGTAAATCCGTACCGAAATCAGTTGAAAATCAGTTGCAAATAAGTGCCACTAGTGTGGCACGTATTTGTAACTGATTTCCCGACGGATTCACCATCTCCAATTCATTGTAGGTGGTGAATCGTCCGTAAATAATTGACATGCACATTGTTTTTCCGTCCGGATTGCCGTCGTCAATCCGCGCGGCAATCCGTCACGGAAATTACGACGTCGTCTGTGAACGACGAGCCGTATTTTCTATTGAAATCAATAGAAAATAGGCTGTTACTTATTTCTGACTGATTTGCCGACGGATTGACGATCGTCAATCCGTCGGCAAATCCGCGGCGAAATAAGCCGTGTGAACGAGGCCTAAGAGTGAAGGGAAGAAGAAGAAGAAGAATGGAGATAGTAATGAACCAATAGTGTCAGGAGTAGGAAAAACAAAGCGAATGAAAATTGTCAGGAAGAGTAAGAGAGGAACTGGAAAATTGGGAGAAGAGGAGTAAAACCTAACAAATGAGTACGAGGGATATAGAGGAGAAGTGGATGAGAAGAAAGTAGTGGAGGAGGATGGACAAGTCAGAGGGGAAATGAGATGGAGGGGTAATCAACAAAAGTAAACAATAAGAGTAGAATTAAAGAAAGGCCAGGATAGGAGTGCAGTTTTCGAAAAGTTTCAGAAGAATAGGGGATGGTTATATGTAGGAACAAGGTGTGAGTATTGAGATATGAGAGATATGGAACTGCCAGGCGGAACTAAAGAGGAACCCCTAGTAACCACTATAAGGAGTAATGTTAAGTAAGGGATGTGTAAGGGGTGGAAAACAGTGGAGTAAAAATAGTAATAGTAATGTAATAAAGAGTAGCTGACGAAATGTGAATTGATCAGTGGAAGAGAGGTAAGGAAAGTAGAAAAAAAATGGATGAGAAACTAAAAAAGTCAGGTAAAGAAGAGATGCAATAATATAGTGGAGGGAAGATCAAAGAGCAAAGCACATTACATTACTCCACCTACTCCTTATAGTTTCTACTTCCCAGGGACTGTAGGATTATCTAATATACTAGTATAATACCTGCATAGCGAAACATATACCCTCCTTCCTTTGTATGTCTTACTATTTGGATAAATTGATTACTAACTTGCACTAAACTACAGGTGTGCAGTGGATTTCATGTTACCGCCGCAAAATCCAGAGATGCAGTTTTACTACAATCTTCTGATGCAATAGTGGTGCGATTTTTAGTTGCATCACTATTACTCCCAGGGATGCATCCATAGGCATAGCTGAGATGGAAATGACCCTCTTCAACAAAAGGGTACATGTGGTATATTAGAGTTTGCCAAGAGAGACAGGAGCTTCAAGTTATGCCTTGAAATATTCCTGAAGGATTAAGGACTGAAACATAAAGGGACATTTTAACAAAATGAAAGATCTGCGAAATAAAAGAGAAAGTGATTGGGAAGAAAGGACTTTATTTAGAAGATATGAAACAATAAGGAAGTGTCAAACAATAGGAGCAGACGAGAACACTGAGCAGAGATCTCTTGTGTGCAGCCTCCTCCTCCAAGGGAGGTACCAGGGATAATGCTAGGATAGCAGGAAGGCAGCTTGTTCTGTCGGAGCCTGAAGGACTGACATCCACTCCACACACACTTCTCCAGCAGGAGCCCTGTTCTGTGCCCATAAAACAAGGGACCCAACACCATCACATAACTCACAACTACTGACTATAACTTGTTTCACACAAGGTGCAGAAAAGTTCTCCAACAACAAAGTTTGAGAAAGTTTGAGAAAGTTGCTCAGAAGAAATAAGCTTCACCAGAGAGACATTGATCCAGCACAGAGGATGCCCAGGAGCCTCTGAACTAAGCATGGAGCCCTTGGGTGACCAATGTAGCCCACTGCGGCCTGCTCGCAGGACTCAGTGGCTAGTAAGTGCTCTTGCCCATCACTATGGACTGGACCACGGGCTGGATAATGAGATCATCGTTTTGGCCACTGGCTTGGATCAGTACCTGCAGGAGGTCTTTCATCACTTGGACTGGCAGGCAAAGGGCACCATCTCCAGGGAAGAGTTCAGGACTCTCTGCAGTGTACTGGGGCTGGAGCCCAGCATAGAGGAGTGTGAGGATTTGCTGGAGAACCTACCGGAGAGGCTCAGCTTTAGGCAGTTTCATGCCAGGCTGTGCGGGTACTTTAGTTCCAGAGCCAGCACTACCAGGCTGCCAGTGGGGCGGGAGAGCGAGCAGATCCAGGACGAAATCCGACTCAGAAGCCCAAGAATGTCAAGATGGGAAAGCCCAAAAAGTCGCATACGATCTGCGGGTGACGAGGAGCTCCAGAGATTGGAGAACGACAACCAGCAGCTGCGACAACTGCTGGAGGACCTAAAGGGAGCCCTGCAAAGCAGTGATGCCCGCTGCCTGGCATTGCAAGTAAGTGCCAGTAATCTGGGGACTGATTCAAGAGAGGATATTAGGATGGGAGAGTTCCATAACAGCCAATAAGTTTCTAGGTCTTGGGTAACACTTGAAACATACTTTTTGACATATAGCCTTACCTTCGTTAGTGTTGCTAGACTATAGGCTGCTGTTTGTATGAAATTGCGTAAAATATGACATATATTTACCTTTATCATTGTTGCTCGGGTATAGGCTGCTGTTGGTATGAAATTGCCAGGTCACTAACATTTGGTCATCACATGCACCCATCTGAATATAATGATCCTTGTTAGTTTCTTTACATTTTAAGTGCTGGCAGTCGGGGTATAGCTAGAATTCATAGGGCTCCATAGCAAAATAAAAAGGGCCCACACTCCCTAAAACCAGTAAACTGAAAGAGCAGCATAAGTGCAATAAAAAAAGGTATAAAAAGTAGCACCAAATATCAGGGAATCTGCTGTGAACAAGGATCATTCAATCTGAAACGTGTAGGCAGCTTTCATTTTTAATGTGACTTTTTAATGTGCTGGATTTTGCAACATTTGCGTTTTTGAATTACAGCAACTATAAAGTATGGCTAGATGACCTAACAGCACTATGCTTGTAGTTCTCCATGTTCCTGCACCTAAGTGGGCCCCTCAACCTTTGGGCCCCCTAGCAACTGCTATGGCTATAGGTCCACCCATGCTGGCTGGCGTATTGGGGGTTTTTGGAAAATCCACACCCAGTGTAACATGTAGTCATCATCTTTTTTCTTTAGATTTCAATGCTAATAAATATTGTTGGATGAGAAATCGCCCACTGTCTGGGGTTCTTCCTTTAAGCGATATTTTGTCTATTTCTGAGAAAAGAGCATGTGAGACCATTGTCCGAAAGTGATATGTTGGGTCCCGGAGAGGAAGACTGCCCATCCTTTCGGGCTTCAAACATGTGGGGCCCAAATTTTTTGGGGGGGTTCTGGGGGGTTTTCCTTTGGAAGGGCCTGCCATAGACTACATTCTTTTTTAACTTTTTGCAAGGCATGCTGTACTTTCCAATACAACTGGGTGACTGAGAGCACGTTCTTGGGCTTTAAAAAAAAAAAAAAATCTAATATAAATTGTTTCAAGAATGTCATTATCAAAGAAATTAAAGAGGGCATTTTTGAATTGACCCCCAAAACTGAACCCCCAGATTTAAGTGTATATGTCTCCAAGGGACTATAGTTTGCTGCAAAATCCTTTCATGGATAAAGTGTTAGGACTTGTGCACAAAATAGTATTTTGGCTTTCTGCAAAATTTGATAAGGGGGGATCGGGGGCCCGTCCCTTTAGGGAAGTCTTTGCCAAAACGCATTAGGAAAAGGCTTTCCAATCAACTGGTGAGGTCCATCATCCCGGCTCAAAATATACAGCTCCTGCACAAAGTCACAATGCTATCATGTGTACAGAGAATTGTAATAGCAGATGTGTTAATAATAAAAAAGGTTATATAACAATATGTAAAAATAAAAAACTTCATCTCTTTTGTGAGAAACCCGTAAAAAAAAGGGGGGGAAAATAAAAAGGGGGTGTGCCAAAAAAAAAAACTTTGTAAAGACCTTTCTATGTGTAGACAGTCACACTCCAAACTTGGCGAGATAAGACAGGAGCAACACTTTGAATGCGCCCAAAAAAATTTTTGGGACGTTTTTTGGGGCGTTTCACCACACTTAAATTTAAAACATTTATGAATCTTTGATCCCAAAATAGTCAAACAGTTTTGAACGCCAGACCAGGGGGAAAGGTGGGCCTAGCCGACTTTGGGGGATTGGCTCACACTGCCCGAGTATGACCCCGCAAAAAAACCAACCGGTAAAAGTGTGCCGAGAGATTGTGGATTGGCCAAAACTGCCCGTATGTATACCTGCAGAAGAGCAGCCAGACCAGGGTAAAAAGGGGGTGCCTTAGCCCAATTTTTGGATTGGCTCACACTGCCCTGTAGTAGACCTGCAGAAAAACACCCAAACCCGGGTAAAAGGGGGTGCCGAGCCCGATTTTGGAAAGGCTCTCACGCCCGTATGTAAAGAAAACCCGCAAAAAAGCCAACCAAGGGTAAAGGTGGTTTCCCGAGCCCCATGGCGTATTGGCCACACTGCCCCCTTTTGTAGACCCCCAAAAACACCCCGACCCCGGGGAAAGGGGTTTCCGGCCAGATGGTGTAGGCTCACACTGCGCCCGTATGAAAAACCTGTAAAAGAACAGTTTAATATTTGGTGCTTCTAAAACGCTTTTTAAAATTTTTAGAACTGGCCTTCAGCCCCCAAAAATTCATCCAAGTTTTAAATAGATTGACTGCACCTCAAATTTTTTGTTGAAAAACAAAAAGTTTTTATTGTGAAAAATTCACTAAGGCACACTGAAAAAGTGATTTTAAAGTACTAGGAGTTTCGTCACCGCCTTTTTCAAAGAGTCCCTAAAGTAGGTTGTAGAAAGGGGGAAAAAACGGGCCGTGCCCAGGGGTTGGAAGCCCAAGTTATACATTTCCCCAAGGGTTTTAAGTCTTAAACATGAATTTCCCCTTAAAGAGGTTTTGTCATCATGCTGTTTCACAAACCCGCTTTTCCAGCCAACTCGGCTCAACTTCCCCGAATAGGTGGGGTGGTTTGCAGCGTGACTGGCTTTCACTCTTCTAACCTAGCTGTGCCCGTTAGAGGGACATTTGGGGATGGGGGTTTAAAAAAGAAGGAAAAAAGGTTGCAGAATCTAAAAGGGGTTAAAGTTTGTCCTAAGTAACATAAACAACTCCTGTCTTTCTATAAGCACAGCAGGGAGGAATCACCATCCCGGCGGGGGACAGAGCAGAAAGAGATAGTTTTAAAATTAGGGGAAATTTTTTGTTTTAAAAGCAAAAGAAAGATCTGTCTATCCTAAAGGGGAAGCAAAATTAAAACAGCAGTGTATTTGGTAGTAGTCTTTATTTATCTTTGCCTACATATTTAAAGAGTACCTATTACCACCACATAAAGACACAAAAATGTATAGTAAATTAAATTATAAGACTTTTCCCAAATACATGTCATTAGCAAATCAGATGATTCCTCTTGGTATCACAGAGAAACAGGTTTTACTTTTAGTTTGTCAGGAAGAGATCAAAATCTGGTAAGATTCCTTCTGTGGGAGCTACCAACTGTGAAGGGGGAGCCAAGGACATAGCTGCCTGCACAGGGTTAATCTAAATCTCTCACAGCATACACTAAAGTAGGCACAGCATGCTGAAGACATATGTTGGATAGGGTTTACCTGTTGCTTCCAGACTCCTCATCCATAGCACACAGGCATCTATATTACACTGCTGCTGGTGTAATAACACCCAGCACAGAGCTTCCCAGTGTACAGATCATACAAGTTTACAGGCTTCTCCTGCACAGTGGACTCTCCCAGATAAGAAGCAGGAAGGTTCACAGAGCTGTCAATATAGTGATCAATCATGCTGGCAGGAGTCGACTTGGCCCGATTTTAGTCCTGTCTTAAAGGGCCAGCGCTTTTTTAAAAAAAACAAAACTGAATTACAGGTGAAAAGCTTTAATTTTCCTAATTAAACACATTTGAGAAAGTGTTTATATTATAGTCTTCTATTACTTCATAAGGTTCTCTGGAGGTGATAGATCCTCTTTAAAGCTCATCAATAAATTGGGAATACCCCTTTAAGGTGAACAGATAGCATTTTATTGCTCATGTGATTCCATCCATAAAATCGCTGTGAAACACTTAGGGTAAAGGGGTTTTGCCACAAAGGCATTTCATGCCTGTTTCATCCAGCTTCAGCTTTCATTGTGCTCAAAAGGGGGTTATATGATTTGTTTGAACTGCATAACGTGACCCATCAGGCTGACATAACCATGCCTTTCACCACAGTGTGCTCACTCTAGTCAAACAAAGGTCTATTTATGTAAAGAGCTGTGAGTAGCTACAATGTAGCTGAGTGGTTAGCACTTCTGCCTTCCAACATTAGGGTCCTAGAGTAAAATGCCTACAGGAGCCACGCATGTGGATCTATTTTTTGTCTCAATGCACATACCTGATTAAGGTTTCTTTTATTTATTTTACGACGTAGTGTAAAAAACCTTAACCCACTACTGGATACTGCAAAAATATAATTTTAAAACAGAAATTTTTCATACACTATAAAAATGACACATATCAGTTTTTCTCACTATCTGACAGAAAACAAAAAACCTTTCACTTTTTTGGGCAATTTGGAACCCAAAAAAAAATTTTTATTTGCCAAGTGCCAGAATAATTAGAGAATTTTTTAAACCCTTTTTATTACTTTCTGCAAAGTCAAAAGTTTCCATTACATTTCATTAGTATTGTAGCATTGCTAAAACTGTATAACTTGGGGCAAATGTTTTGGATCCTTCCACAAGCTTCTAACAATAGTTGGTATCAATTTTGGCCCATTCATCCTGACAGAACTGGTGTAACTGAGCCATATTTGTCGGTTGCACCTCCATTTTCAGCTTTACGCATAAATTTCCAATAGGATTGAGATCAGGGTTTTGTGATGGCCACTGCAAAACATTGACTTGGTTATCCTTAAGCCACTTTGTAACCAGTTTGACAGTATGCTTCGGGTCATTGTCCATTTGGAAGGCCCATTTCTGCCCAAGCTTTAACTTCCTGGCTGATATCTTGAGATGTTGCTTCAGTATTGCCAAATAATCTTCTTTCCTCATGATGCCAGTTTTACTGTGGATAATGACACAATCTTACCAGCTTCCGCCAGCATCTTCACAAGGTCTTTTTCTTTTTGGCAGATGCCACTACAGCTTGACCAGGTGCACTGCTAGTGATTCATATAGCCCTCCGCCTTCTGACATCTGGATTGAATAGATACACGTCTCTGATTCTTGCTTTATACTGCAGCATTTGCAATTTTTAGGGTCAGCTGCATAAATTGTAGGGGAATTGTATTCCATATGGTACAGATTATATACCGGAATACTGGCTCTGTACTGCAAAAGACAATTACTCTCAGTCACAATTCTGACATTGTAATAGTTTATGTGTTTACCACATGGAAAGAAAACAGGAAAGTTGAAAGACAAAAAAAATGTGCAAAATCAAACCACACATGTGGAATACAGAACACAATAGGACAACATATATACAGTACTATTATTTAATGTTGGCAAAGTACATATTGCCAGTGGGATGTGAACCTAATAGCACTTTTTAGGTCTGTGACAGTAGATCCAAGAGACTGTAGATTTTAGTACACCCAAGAGCTTAGTTTTTTTTATTTTTATTCTTTTTTTTTTTGTATTTTTTTTTTTTTTTTTTTTATTTTTTTTATCTTATATATTTTATTTTATTTTTACTAGTTTTTTTTTAGCTTTTAGTCATTTGCCTGCACAGATGTAACGGTCCCGTCCTAGAAGTGGATCTTATGGAACCACCGCAAAACAATGGTTTAAGGCCACGCCAGGGAGCGAGTCTCAAGTGGTCCGGTTTTTCACAGAGGCCGCCGCAAGCGGGATGGACTTGCTGCGTCGGGGGGAGAGTCTACCAGGTCGCTACCCATGATGCGACTTGATTGTGGTGGCAGCCGAGTGTAGCGTGTGGTACAGAAATCGTAGGCAGGCTCGTAGTCGGGGACAGGCAGAAGGTCTGGGCAGGCGGTAGAGGTTCGTGGTCAGGAGAGACGGAGGCAAACGGTACGGTTACACTGAAAGTTAGAACAAGACTTCAGGAAACGCTTTCTCTATAGGCAAAGGCACTAAAGATCCGCCAGGGATGATGGGCGGAAAGCGCCCAGGCAATTATAGGAGGCAGCGCCCTGGTAATTAGCCAATTACTGGTGCACTGGCTCTTTAAATTTCACAGAGACTCCGGCCGCGCACGTGCCCTAAAGCACGGGGACGTGCGCGCCGAGCAGCAGGAGACTGCTGACAGACTGGAGCGTGGGGTCGGGTGCGTACGGTGCGAGGGGGACGAGTGGCGCCGTCGGCCCGACACCGGGCCGTGGGCAGGCTCTGCCCCCGTACGCGGGGGGCACCGACAGAGCTGCAACGTTCACAACATTTTCTATGACCTTCTTGCAGTTCTACAGCAGCTGTTTGGTGACAGATGCTCAGTAATTCAGGGTGCCTTCCACATAGGAAACAGCACTGTGTGAAGCCCAGGAGATCAGGTGGTTCAAGGAAGTTTTTGATGCCTCATCTCTATTGCCTCCCAAACCTTACAACATGATGGAGTAAACAGTGGGCATGCAATGTGATTTAAGTTGGGAAGTAGGAAGATAAACAAAGCACAGGAAAAGGTCCAGAGAATTGTAGTTTAACAAGGCAAATGGCAAGCGTTGTGCTATAAGGAATATGCGGGGGGTGGGGCCTGGGGCGGAAAGGTTGTTTATTTGTTGTTTATGTTTTGTTTGGTTTATGGAGTTTGTGTTAGGGGTGTGTAGTATATTTGTTTTTTATATTGTATTGTTTTTGTTTGGAGTTGTGGTTATTTGTGTTTTTTGTGTTGTGAAGTTATCATTGAAATAATATTTATAAAATTATATTATAATAAAGTATTTTATATAGGTATATATAATAATATAATAATAATGACAAATAAATATATTAAAAAAAATAAAATAATAAAATAATTATTAATAATTACATAATATGGTATATAAAATTTAATAAATAATATATATAATAAAGAATAAAATAAATTAAATATATAATTATATAAAATATTATAATAATATATTATATTATATTAATAATAATATAATGATTAATTATAAAATTTTATAAAATAAATATTAAATTATATAATTATAATAATATACAATATGGGGTAATATTAATATTTATAATGTAAATAATAAAAGCAGTATTGGGAGGAGACTGATTATTTGTACGGTTCGGGAATTTAAAATATAAACATATAATTATTAATTATAAAATATAAATAAAAAAAAAACACATTTTAATATTTAATTATAATATATAATACAATAAAACTTTAAAGAATGGGTGATAAAATAATAATATAAAAAAATAAATAAATAATATTGTAATATATATATTTACAAATAAATAAAATTTAACAAGCCCCTAACGAAATTTAAAATTATATCGCGTCTTAAAAATACGTTGAAATACAAATAATTAACAAATAAATAAATAAATATAAATATAAATTTATTAAATATAATGATAAATAATCTAATATACATATAATAAAAATTAAAAAAATTATATATAAAAATAAAATAAATTCAAATATAAATTTAATTAAAGATTAGCACAAAAAATTTCACACAAGCCTTTCCCTCCTAAAGGCTTGAAAGAGAATTTTTTTACATAAGCACTGGCTAGAATTCTCTCATAAATGCCAGTCACGTTGGCCGTGAGCCTACATAACAAAGCAGAAACAACATTTCACTATCTACTCATGCACTGTGCGATTCCTGAATTGGAGAAAGTCGTAGAATAAGTAAAGTCCAAATAGAAACACCAGCTCACCCGATCGAAGACGCACGGACTTGCTGAGGCAAATTAATATCAATGGGAAGAGAAGAAGGGCATCCAGCGTTCTTCAAATAGCACTTAGTTTTCTTTTACATAGGAGATAAAACAATGGAGACCCATAGCACCAAAGCTAACGCCTTTCAGGTCGCGTGCTATGATTAAGGATCCATGCGACCTGAAACAAGTTTTGGTGATATGGGTCTCCATTTTTTTATCTCTAATGTAAAATAAAATTAATTGCTATTTGAAGAACGCTGGATGCCATTCTTCTCTTCCCAAAGTTGTAGAATAGGGGTGTCAAACTGAAATACACAGTGGCAAAAATTTAAAACTTGGACAAAAGTCCGGGCCCATCTTTGAATATCTATTAAGAAAAATGTCTACAATGATCTAGTTGGAATCACTACCCACACTGATAATCCTGTGTTGTCTTTGTTGGTATTTGTAGCCTCTCCAGAGAGCTGTATGCATGTGAGAAAGTTTGTAAAAATGTTATAGGTGATCAGTATTAATAATATAATAATAATAATCTTTATTTATAAAGCGCCAACATATTCCGCAGCACTTTACAATATAGAGGGAATAAGCACAGACAAACCAGACATTACATTATAAAAAAGCTACTGACAAATGAGACACGAGGTGTGAGCGCCCTGCTCGCAAGAGCTTACATTATTAGGGTGTATGGGGTTGGAAACAAAAGGGTGACAAGGCTTGGTTTAAATGGTTGGCCCATGTTACATAAATATGGGGTAGTATACATAAATTGTGGATGAACCTGCCATCCAACCCTACATCTATATACAGATAAGTGCCTGCTTGGGTGCCAAATGTGCAGGAAGTGACGAATCTGTGAAGAATTTGGGGGTTGGCCATTAGGAATCTTGATAGGCTTGTTCTAAAGGAAGATGAGTTTTCAGAGCGCACTTAAAACTGTGAGGGTTGTGACGCTGTGCCTGATCCAGGGTGGTAACATGTTCCGAGAAACTGTGCAATACGTGCAAATCTTAGGAGACGGGCATGGAGGTTCGGAAATGAGTGAGGTGTGTACTAGTCATAGATCAGTAGCAGAGCGGAGAGGAGCAGAGTTAGGGTGGTAGACAGAGAGGAGATGTATGTGGTTGCAGCACTGTGGAGAGGCCTTATTGTGGGAGTGATAGAGTTTATATTGTATTCTGTACTGAATAGGCAGCCAGTGCAGAGCCTGACACCGCCGTGAGGCATCAGTATAGCGGTGGAAAGATAAGACAAGCCTGGCTGCTGCCTCGGACAGAATTGGAGAGCGAGGAGAGTTTACAAGAGAGGAAGACCAACAAGTAGGGAGTTACAGTAGTCGAGACGAGGAATGAATAAAGAGCAACAATGAGAGTTGGAGTTGTTTCCACAGTGAGAACTGGACGAGATTATGGAGATGTTCTTGAGATGCAGGTGACAGGAGCGGGCATGGGATTTGGATATAGGGGGTGAAGGTAGATCAGAGTCTAGTATAAACCCCCAGACAGCGGGCCTGTGCCTAGGAGTTGGTGTTCCACACACAGAGAGGAGAGAAATAGAAGGGTGGGGTTCGGTTAGTAGATGGTGGGTATGACTAGAAGTTCAGTTTTAGTGCGGTTTAGTGGAGATGAGAGAGAAGGAATTGAATGTCAGAGACATCGGGACAGACAATCACTGGTGTTTGTGAGCAGGGCAGGAGTGTGTCTCGGGCGAAGTGTATAGGTGAGTGGCCTCAGCGTTGGAGATAGTACTGGATGCCAAAATCTATGATGGTTTGTCCAATGGGGGGGGGCTGTGTAGAGTGAAAAGAGCGAGAGGACCAAGAACGGGATCCTGAGGAACCCCGACAGCAAGAGGAAGAGGAGGAGGATGGTAGACCGGGACAATTGAGACACTGAAGGAGCGGGTCAGTGAGGTAGAAGAGAATCCAGAGAGGGAGCGGGGTCTGGATACGATGGCGCAGAGCATTTTGAGAGGAGGGTGGTGATCAACAGTGTCAAATGCTGCAGAGAGATCCGAAGAAGAGCAGCAATGATTAGTTGCCCTGCGATTTTTGCTGGTCAGTGAGATCATTTGAAACTTTAGGAAAGAGCAGTTTCTGTGGAGTGTAGGGTGCGGAACCGGATTGCGAGGGTCTAGAAGAGATTTAGCGGAGAGAGAGGATTAGCGGATTGGCGAGAGTCGACCAGCGTTCCAGGAGTTTGGAGGGATGAAGGCAGGTTAAAGACTGGTCTGTAGTTGGCGGCGAGGAGGGGTCCAGAGGAGGGCTTTTTAAGTAAGGAGTAATAAACAGCGGTTTAAAGGAAGATGGGAAGATCCCAGTGGACGAGGAGAGAGGTTCAGATTGTAGTGAGGTGAGAGAGGACAGCTGTAGAAATGGGAGCTGGGACAAGGTGGGAGGGAATGGGGTCACTAGAGCAAGTTGGGTGGGGCAAAAGACAGGAGAAGCCTGGAACTTCTTCTCTGATTCGGGTCAAGGGCTGAGGCAGATTAGAGGCCGTTCGGGGGAGGGGACAGGATGGGTTGTTAATTGGGGATTGTGATGTGTGTTTTGCCGGATGCTGTCATTTTGTCTTTGAAGTGAGTGGCTATGTCTTCAGCACAATGGTCACGTGACCGGGGCCTGAGCTTGTTGGCCTGAGTAAGGGAGGAGGATGGTGTCCAACAGGCGTTTTTGGGTTGTTGTGTAGTGTGGAGATGGGAGGTGAAATATTTTTGTTTGGGCGAGTGAAGGGCAGTGTGATTAAGGTCCTGAGCATGAAATTTGTAGTGGAGGAAAGTCTGCAGGGTGTAGCTTTGACTTTTCCTCCACTGACGCTCAGCACACCCTGGAAACAGCGTAAAGTTGGGGGGGGGCGAGTCTGAGGCGTTGTGGTGTCCAAGGGTGCGGGGCGTCTGAACTCTGGTGGTGCGGTGTGTGAGTGGTGCCAAACATGTCCAGGGTGGTAGTGAGAGTTTCATTGTAATCTTCTTTAACAGCCAGGTCAGAAGGAGAGGAGATTGGGGGCAGTGAGTGAGGACTGTATGGTGTCTGTGGCTCCTTGAGTACTGATAGAGCGGAGTTTTCGGGAATGGGCGACGGGTTAGGTGTGTCCAGAGGAAGCTGAAAGGTGTTGTTAGTAAACGAGATAAGGTTATGATTGAGAGTTCATAAGGAGAGTTGGTAGTAAGATTAGAAATTGAGCAGAGGCGACAGAAGACCAAATCAAGAGAGTTCCAATCCTTTTGGAGTTGGAGATTCAGAAACTGGGAGAGGCCAAGAGAAGAGGTTTAGTGAAAAGAAACTGAGAGGTGGAAGGAGACATAGGGAAGTCAATGGGTGTGGAAATCGGCCCATGATGATGTGGGTATTTCGTCGGAGATGGAATTGAGGAAGCCAGGCAGCAAAATGATCCAGAAACTGGCGGGGTGAGCCGGTATTATGCTATTATCACCTATATTTGCAGCCTGGTCCCCAACTAGTTAATAGTCTTTAGGACTGCGTTTGCCACTGAGCCAGACTGAAGGTCAATAGACACTATGCTGCTGTATGTGCTTTATGTAGGAAACAAAAAATGTCTTGCTGCTCATCCCTTTCTGTGTGGCTGCGGCATGACAGAACCCTCAAGTGCTTTTCTCCCCCACCTCCTTATGTCCTGGTACGCTATTAGGGCCAGAAAAATAGTCCAGTACCCACTTTATTTGTACTGACCCCAGTGAACTAATTCACTATGTCCTGTGGTCTTTCAGTGCTTCTCAGCTGTTGCGTGGTGCAGCGTTTCCGTTTGGAGTACCCTGCTGCCTGCAGAAATGCTGGGGCTAAGAAGGAGCTGGAAAGGATACGTGTTGAGGCTCAGGATATTTCTCCCTGTGATCTCCCCTTATCTTATCATTATCTGAGTTCTTTCTCCTGCCACTTGGTACCATTTCTACTCCTATGCAGGGTCTGAGTGAGATCAGTGTAATGACAGATCTTGGCTCCTTCCTCCTCCTCTGTACACTGTCTGGCCGTTACTTACGACCCAAATATAATTACACTATGGGCCTCATTTGACCCGTGGCCCTTTCTTTGGCACCCCTGCTAGAAGCAGTAGAATCTGATTTGAGTGGTACCCATCACTGATAAATAGTACTGTATCTCGCCTATAGATACATTTAGAGAAGCTTCTATTTTAGACTATTCTCATTTACAGCTGAATTCAAAATTATGCTGGTTGCTACATGCAATGCAATACAGTCGGCTGCATTGCATTCTGAAAGATTTTACTTACAATAGAGTACTGTACTATGTCCAATGTAATCTCTTCATTCACCTAGAAGAAGCTGCGGGTGTACTTAAGATGCAGTTTAATGTACAGCTGGAAGAAAAACTAAGGTAAACTCTGGGTTCACCTGAATCTCACCATAGATTACTTATAAAATGGAGGTCTGTAATTGAAGTTACAATTATAGAGACAATGGCCCTCATTGTATGTCGCTGTCTTAAAACTTCAACGTGTCAACTTAGACGATTGTTGTCTATAGATGCTGGCAGATTTATCACGGGGGCTTATACTGACTGATGAATTTGGCGGCAGCTTTAGACTTGTCTAGCTTTGTAGACTGACTTTTATTTGACTTAGGTATGTTCACACGGCGATAATTCGGGATGTATTTCGCCCGCAATTACACCGTGTGCTCTGGGGGCGGGGGCAGGGCGGCGGGGTGGCAGCCGCCGGCCCATAGGACATGCATTTCTTTTCTCAGGCGTGTATTCGCCGTGGATTATTGACATGTCACTTCTCTCCCCACTCGCCGTATTGTGGCGAGCGGGAGAGGGAGAGGAGACATTAATCCATAGTTCTCTATTAGAACTGTGGATTACCCAAATGACTGGACGTAAATTCAGCGTTATTCGCAAAGTACGGCGCAAATTAACGGGCGGGAAATGCGAAACCAGAATAAGCCATTGAACGTAGCCTAACTTTTCACAACTTTCCTGTGAAGCCACATCACTTTTTGGTTAGCCACACGCCATGGTTGGGGATTGTGCAGAATGGTGTTTAAAGCCTATATTAAATATGTCAATGACCACACGTGCCAAATATGTGCACTTTTTGGTGGCTTTTTAAGACACTTTCTGGTGCAACCCACCACAATAGTAATGGGGGCCAGTATCACTGAACTAATAACACACAGTTTTACTGTTTCCTCTGTTGAGTATATTTCATAACATCCGACTATGGTAGAGAGAAAAGTAAGTGACATATGAATTTAATAACCTGTTGATTCCCCTTTAGCAACAATCACCTCTACCAATCATTTCCTGTAGCTGCAAGTAAGATTTGTAGAAACATTAAGGACAAATTTTAGACGATTTCTCCCTCTAGTTCTGTTGTGCTTCAGTTCATTTTGTCATATTACATCACTAGACATCTCTTTATCTTAAAGTCATACATACATTATAAAGTCATAAATTCATTGTTCCCTTGAAGATCACAATGCGTCAAGGCCCTAAGGCAGCAAATCATGAAGCTCCCTCCATAATGCTTCACAGTTGAGGTGAGGTTTTGTTGTGCAGTGTTCCTTCGCCTCCTAGAGCATTTGTTCTAAAAAGTTACACTTTTTTTTGTCCAAACATATTTATAGGCGTATTGTTGGTAAGAGGCAAACTGTTATTTTTTTGGGGGATAGGTATCAATCCATAAACACCATTCTTGTTCTGTTTTTTTTCCTAACAATGTACAGTTTGTAGTGTTTTTCCCTAACAATGTACAGTTTGTAGAGTTTTCTGCAGTAACCTTTGACTTCTTTCTCACTTGTTACATGATTGCACATTGTGCTCTTAAAGGGAATGTGTCATCAAAAAATGAGTCATTGTTTAAGTCCCATTTTTATGTTAAAAACATTTTTAGGAATTTTTGGTTGTTTTATTTTACATTTTTCATATCACTTTCAATATTTTTTAATAATTCTTAAGTCTTGCAGTTTTCACTTTGGCCACTGAGGCGCTTGTTTGCACGCTTTAGCAGCAGTTCAGAGAGTAGCTTTACAGTAGCGTCATGCACATAAAGGAGACTTAAGACTGACTATGACTCACATTCAACTTCTATAGGTGAGTTTTTAGTCATGCTCTGTGACCCTGGGAAGAAATCTGTGTGCAGGGAGGTGATAGGGTGAACTGTGGGTCTATTCCCTTTTGTGACTGGTGGGATCCTGTTGTTATCTATTCACACTGGTTGTCTCCTGTAGTTGACCTCCTTGTGCTCCCCATTAATGTAGCAGACATACTGAGAATATATTTTGTACAGTGCAGGAAGTGTCAGGACTATTATTAGGCCTAGTGGCAAAGTGGAAAACTGCAGGACTTAGAATTCTTAAAAAATATTGAAAGTGATATGGAAAATTCAAAAATATAACCAACAATTCTTAAAAATTGTGTTGAACATAAAAATGTGAGTTAAACAATAAGTTATTTTTGATGACACATTCCCTTTAAGCGATCTAAACAGGATGTCCACTCCTAGGCAGTGTTGGATTGGGGTGCCTGAAGCCCACTAATGAAATCCATTATGGGGGCCCATCCTTCTGCTACTGTTAAATGACTGTACACTGCACTCTGCCTCTTGCCTTTTGTCTCTCCTTCTCTACCATTCTGCCTCTCTCAGGATGCACAAGCACTTGAAAAGCAGCTCTAGGTATGCCATGATCAGGGCCTATGGGATCCAAGCCTGCACCACAGTAACCATTAGGCAATAGTCCTTAAATCTTTTTCTACTTACACTATGTCTAACCATGATTTGGATGCCTGATTTTAAAGCCCTTTTCAGCTTTGTGAGTTTGTGGTATTTTCATACCTCCCAACTGTCCCGATTTGGGCAGGACATGCACGATTTGTTATCCTTGTCCCTCCATCCCCAGACAGCTGGGAGGTATCCGATTTTGCTCGGGTGTGGGTCCCGGGAATCCTGGGCCTGTGCCCTGAATCCCTGGGACTCCGCTGTGCAGTTCCACTGTCGGTGCGCGTCCTCGGGAATGAAGTAGTAGTCCGCAATCAACGGCCGCATGTCAGGAATAATAATAATCTTTATTTTCTATTTAGCGCAACATATTCCGCACACTTTACAAATTCAAGGGTACATTTCAAGTTCTCATTACTACATAAAAGTACTTACAAATGAGACCACAAGGTGGTTGTGAGGGCCCTGCTCGGAGAGCTTACAATCTATTAGGGTGTATGGTGAACCATACGGTAAGAAGTGCCAAGTTTACAATGGTCAGCCCATGTTTCAATAAAATAGGGGGTGGTTACATGAAAAATGGAAGATGAACCTGCCCACCCAGACTGTACATCTATATACAGATAAGTGCCTAGTGAGTGCCCCCAAGTGAGGGAGTGACAGATGTGTGGATATGCAGTTAGGGATCTTGGTGGCCAGACGAGAAGATGTATTTTTCAGGGCCTCTTAAAACAGTGAGGGTGTGAATGGTGTGCCTGATCGCCCGCGGTAGCTAAATTCAGAGAATGTGGTGCCGCCCGTGTGATAATCTTGTAGGCGGGCATGGGAGGTTGGATGATTGAGGGGAATGTGTCTGATATTCAACAGCAGAGCGGAGAGCCACGGGTAGGGCGGTAGACAGAGACTAGGGAGGAGATGTAGGAGGAGCAGCAGCTGTGGAGAGCTTTATGGGTCGTGAGTTGCTGAGTTTATACTGTATCTGTACTGGGATGGGCAACTAGTGCAGTGACTGACACAGGTAGAGGCATCGTAATAGCGGGCTGGAGAGAAGAGAAAAGACAAGCTGGCCTGCTGCATTCTGGACAGATTGAAGAGGGGAAAGTTTGCAGAGAGGGAGACCGATTGCAGGAGTTGCAGTATAGTCAAGACGAGAAAGAATAAGAGCAGTAATGAGAGGTTTGAGTCGTTTCCACAGTGAGAGAAATGGACGGATTTTAGAGATATTCTTGAAGGTGCAGGTGGACAGGAGCGGGCAAGGTTGGATATATGGGGGGAGAAGGGTCAGATCGAATCAAATAAAAACCCCTAGACAGCGGGCCTGCTGCCTAGGAGAAATGGTGTCGATGGTACCACTTACAGACACAGAATTGGCAGGGGGGATTGGTTAGTAGATGGCGGGGAAAGACAAGCAGTTCAGTCTTAGTGGAGGTTTAGTTTCAGATGGAGAGAGGACATGGATGTCAGAGACAGCGGACAGGGACCAGGTCACTGGTGTTTTGTAGCAAGGCTGGAGTGATGTCAGGGTGAGGAGGTGTTATAAGTTGAGGTGCATCCGCATAGAGTGTACTGAAGCCCATATCTATGATGGTTTGTCCAATGGGGGCTGTGTACAATGAAAAAGAGGAGAGGAACCTAGAACGATCCCTGTGGAACTCCAACAGCAAGAGGGAAGGGAGAGGAGGTGGAACAGAGAAATCGAGACAGAAGGAGCGGTCAGAGAGGTAGGACGAGAACAAGCGAGGATGAGCGGTTTTGTCCTGGGAGGCCAATGGTGCTGAGCATGCTGAGGAGAAGCTAGTGATCAACAGTGTCAAACGTGCAGAGAGATCCATGAGAAGCAACAATGAGTCGTTACCCTGAGATTTTGCTGTTAGGAGGTCATTTGAGACTGTAAACTTAAGGGCAGTTTCCCGTGGAGTGTGTTGGGTGCGGAAACCTGATTTGCAGCGGTGTCAAGAAGGAGTTAGAAGAGGTGCGGATTAGGCGAGGAGTAGACCATGCATTCCCGGTGTTTAGAGGATGAAGGGCAGGTTAGAGACTGGCTCGGTAGTTAATCAGCACAGGATGGGTTCCAGAGAGGGCTTTTTTAGTAAAGGGGTTATGATGGCGTGTTTGAAGGAAGATGGAAAGATATCCCGTGGAGGGAGCGAGGTTACAGATAGCAGTAAGGTGAGAGGGGACAGCTGGAGAAAATAGACTGGACGAGTGGGATGGTAGGGGGTCAGTAGAGAAGGTGGTGGGAGAGCAGACAGTGAGAAGCCTGGACACTTCTTCTCTGTTCGTCGGGGTCAAGGGCTGCGAGTAAGATTAGAGGACGTGCGGGGAGGGACAGGTATGGTATTATTTGGGGATTGTGATGTGATGTTTTGCCGGATATGTTCAATTTTGTCTGTTGAAGTCAGTGGCCAGGTCTTCAGACAGAGGTCCGTGACTGGAGCCTGAGCTTTAGGCCTTAGGGAGGGGGAGTGGAGTGTCAAAGAGGGT
Source organism: Phyllomedusa bahiana (assembly GCA_025379985.1). Lineage (NCBI taxonomy): Eukaryota > Metazoa > Chordata > Amphibia > Anura > Hylidae > Phyllomedusa > Phyllomedusa bahiana. The sequence continues at coordinate 327,560 of JAODAL010000117.1, read as the reverse complement.
TTTGGGTTGTTGTGTCGTGTGGAGAGGAGGGAGGTGAAATATTTTTGTTTGGCACAGTGAAGGGGCAGTTGAAATGTCCTTGAGCAAGAATTTGTAGTGGAGAAAGTCTGCAGGTAGCTGTGACTTTCTCCACAGCCGCCTCAGACACCTGGTACATGCTGGAGGGAAAAGAGTCTGAGGTGTGTGCCAAGGCTCGGGCGTCTGACTCTGGTGGTGCGGTGTGTGAGTGGTGGCCAACTGTCCTGGGTGGTTGTGAGAGTTTCATTTGTACGTTTGACAGCCTATGGTCTGGGACAGGCAGAGGGGAGGACGATTGGGGGGCAGTGCGGACTGTTATGGTGTTTTAGGTGAGTTCCCTGAGTATTAATGGTGCGGGATATTTTCTGTATGGATGATGGGCAGGTTTGTCCAGAGAAGGCTGAGAATTAGTGTTAATGAAGGAGATAAAGATTGTGGTCCGAGAGAGCATAAGGGAGAATAGTGAAGTTGCAATTGAGGAAGATGACAGAAGACCAGATCAGAGAGTTCCATCCTTGTGGGTTGGGGAGGTCAGTAATGCGAGAGTCCTATATGAGGAGGTAATGACAGAAACTGTGAGGGGCAGAAGGAGAAATGGGGTCATAATGGGGATGTTGAATATATCATGATGAGAGTGGCATTTCAGAAGAGTAGCAGGGAACCTCTCTCCCTCCACATGCGGCCGGAACAGGAGCAGGGACACAGGGGCAGCGTTCATAGAGACACTCTCCCTGACGCCACTGGCTGCTGGGGCCGGAGCCAGCAGCTGGGAGGAGGAGGAGAAGAGGGCACACTATGTGTAATGGCAAGTGTCTCTCCTCCGCCCTGCCTCACTCGCCCCCCCCAAAAAAAACGGCCCTCCCTCCCCCCCTGCGCACCCCACTCACCCCCAAAAATGGGGCCAACCTCCCCATGCTCACCCCACTCACCCACCAAAAAAAAGTGGCCAACCTCCCCCTGCTCACCCCACTCTGCCCCCCCAAAAACGGCCCCTCTCCATGCTCACCCCACTCAACCCCCAAAAAACGTCACCCTTTCCCCCTGCTCAACCCATCAGACCCCAAAAACGGCCCCCTCCCACCCTGCTCACCCACTCAGCCCCCCAAAAATGCCCCCCTTCCCCCTGCCACTCCCACTCAGGCCACCCTCCCTGCTCAGCACACTCAGGCCCCCCCAAACGGCCCCCTCACCCCCTGCTCACCCCCTGCAGCCCCCCAAAAAACGGCAACCCCTCCCACGGCTCACCCCACTCAGCCCCCAATAACGGCCCCTTCCCCCTGCTTCACCCCACTCAGCCCCCCAAAACGGGCCCCCTGCCCCTGCTCACCCCACTCAGCCCCCAAATAAATCGGCCCTTCATCTGCTCACCCCACTCAGCCCCCCCAAACAGCCCTCTCCCCCCCTGCTCACCACATCAGCCCCCTCTCTGCACCCCATAATGGCCCCCATCACCCCTGCCTCACCCCACCACGGGCCCCTCCCCCCTGCTCACCCCACTCAGCCTCCCCTCTCTGAGACCCCAAATCGGCCGCCCTCCCCTCCCCCCCCCCCCCCCCGGTCACCCCACTCGCCCCCTCCCTCTGCTCACCCCACTTGGCCTCCTCTCTCTGACACCCCACTCGGCCCCCCTCTGCTCACCCCACTTGGTCCCCCTCTCTGTGGGTAGATGTGAATGCGTGTGTAAATACAGTCAAAGTGTGGAAAAATAACAGTCTAAGGGCTTGTTCACACGGCGTTTTAACTCCATGTTACAAGCGCTTTGTAAATCCGTCTTGCAGACCGACAGGACGGACCCAGAGACGGATATAAACAATTAGTAGTGACTTTATCACTGCAGGCTAGAGAACATGCAGCGGCGTTTCCATGAGAGAGCGCCCGCTCGTTGTCCGTCTTGAAAAGAATTGACATGCAATTTTTCCACACTTTGACTGTATTTACACACGCATTCACCTCTACCCACATTCACAACATTACACTTTCCTATTACTTACAGGCCCATATATGGACATCTAGTACCAAAGGCGGGCACCACCCATTAAGTCAGGGCATGCACTGGAAGGGAAAAAAATATGTGCATAAATTCTCAGACCTTCAACTACACTGTACAGTATCATCATCAAGATTATTGCATAGATTCTGTGCCATAACTAAACCTAGTGTATGGATACCGCAGTCGAGCCATGTTCAGTATAGAGATATTATGGTTCTAGAACCAAGCTCAGTATATAAATCATAGTTGCCAACTTTTGAAAATGGAAAAGCAGAAGATTAAAGAGGGCGGCCCATCTTTTTGTGTGCCACGCCCCTTCAAAAAGCCACACCCACTCCGCCTAACTACATAATGGCTTTGGAAGAAAGCCAGGTAGATGCCCTTATAGCCAGGTAGTAGCCCCCATAACCAGGTAGTTGCCCCTTACAGGCATGGTAGATGCCTCCCTTGTAGCAAGGTAGATGCCCCTCTGTAGCTTGGTAGATGCCCCCTTTGTTAGCCCAGGTAGTTGCCCCTTTGTAGCCAGATAGTGCCCCTTAATAGTCAGGTAGTTGCCCCTTTAGTAATCAGGGTAGTTGCCTCCTTTAGTCAGTCAGGTTAGGTAGTGCCCCCTTTAGTAGCCAGCCAGGTAGGTTAGTGCTCCCCTTTAGTCGAGCAGGTAGTTTCCCCCTTTGTAGCCAGCCAGGTAGTGCCCCTTTATTAGCCTGCCAGGTAGGTTGCCCCATTGTTAGCCAGCCAGGTATTGCCCCCATTGTAGCGACAGCCAGGTAGTACCCCCATTGTTAGCAGCCAGGTATTACCCCATTGTAGCCAGGAGTAGTTTGCCCCATTGTAGCCAGCCAAGGTATTTGCCCCATTGTAAGCCCAGCCAGGTATTGCCCCCATTGTAAGCCAGCCAGATAGTTGCCCCCATTGTAGCCAGCCAAGTAGTTGCCCCCATTGTAGCCAGCCAGGTAGACCCCCCACATTGTAGCCAGGCAGAGCCCCCCATGATATAGTTAATAAACAATAAAATAATCTAAATTCCACTTACCTGACAGGGCTCATCAGTCCGGCCAAGGCTCCTGCCCGATCTCCTCAGCGACGCAGGGGGAAATGAGAGCTAGCGCGCGTCATTTCCCTGCGCGCTGACTGGATGCACGGCGCGCAGCGGTGGCGTGACATCCGGGGAGGAGGGATGCGCTTCCCTCCTTGCCTTCCCGCCATGTGAGACCGCGGGCGGGTGAGCGGACCCTGCGCCCGCTTCACCGCCCGTGGGAACGGGACGGCGGCGCCGGAGTAGCGCACCAGGCACTCCGGCGGCGCGGGCCATTTAAAGGTCCCCCGCCGACCTAGCTGGCGGCGGGCGAAATGCCATCTCCCGGCGAGGGCGGGAGGGGACCCCAAATCGCGGGACCCCCGCCAAAACTGGGAGAGTTGGCATGTATGATATAAATACAATTCTTGAACCAAGCAAACTACATATAGTACCACACCAAATTTGGTACATAAATATGGTACCAAAAAGAGATGCACAATTCCTGAACCAAGCTCTGTGCACAGGTTCAGTAACACACATAAGCATATAAATGAGCCATTTAGAGGCATAATAAACAATTAAATCTAACGACTCTCAAGTAACCTGTTCTCTGATTGATCTTTTCCTTCCCTTTTTTTCTTTTCTTTCTGCTCCACCTGGTTCAGGCTTCCATGACTACTTCTCTGTCGTGGCTTCTTAGAGTCTGTCAGCAACAAGGACAGTAAAGCACCTAGTTGGAGTGGGACAGAAGGAACAGTGAGGCAACTGGTGAGAGAGCATAAGGAAGGACAGTAAAGTTCATGATGGAGAGGGACAGAAAGGCAGTGAGGCACCTGGTATACAGGTAGACTTGAGGGACAATAAGGCACCTAGTGGGACAGGAGGAACAGTGAGGCACTTGGGGAGAGGGGAACAAGAGGGACAGTGAGCTAGTGGTAGGGGGAGGAAACTGATAGGAGGGGACAGGACGGATAGTGAGGCACCTGGTGAGATGGGGGCTATACTTTTAGCTTCAGTTAGGCAACTGGTAGGAGGGGACGGCAGATACAGTGAAGCACCTAATAGAAGACGGCAGCTTTGAAAGTAAGGTACCTGTTTGTCTTTTTGTGTGTGGGGGGGAGGGGTTTCCAAAAAAGTAGAGCCTGTTTTCCCCCCGGTTACTAAAAAAAACTCCCAAGGGGGCGTCTCTTTTATCAGTGGGACAAAAAACCTTCAAAATAAACTAAAACGATGGTGTAAAGGGGGAAATTATTGATCCAAATATGCACGTCTTCATGTCCCTGGTTAGTTGACCCTCCGACTAGCCAGCACATCTGACGGGTTCACTTGGGTGAAATGGTCTGCATTCCCGGTCAACTCATTCCTCTACCCTGATCTCCCCCTTAGCTAGAACCTTAAACCCCTTGCGCCGGTGGGGGTGATGCCTATCTCCCCCTTTATTACACTTCCGGGCTCTCTATGGGCAGCACTGGGGGCCAGGCATCTCACCACTTTTTTTCCCGGAGTGAGGGAAAGGGAAAACGCATAGAAAAAAAAAACAGGTTTAAAACTACCCAAAGTGCAATCTAGTTTGTCACCATGGTGAATAAAAGACTAGCACTGTGGCAGTGACTGAGCAATTGCAATGAAAACTGTCCCTTTTCAACGTCTGCAAGTTTGCGAGGGCTCTGGGGGCTAAAGAAGGTTTATTGGTGTTTTTTTTTTTAGAAAAAAATAGGGAGGGGCCTCTTTTAAGGTACTGTACCACACCCCGGCGCAAAAAAATGCCAGGGAGGGGACCTGGCACACCCTGGTTCTACTACACCCCTGACAACACTAAAATAATCAAAGGTCAACCAACAATTCTAATGAAAACACAGTACTAATTAAAATTTTATTGTAAGAACAACGACGGCAATATTCCATGACATGACTTCATTATATAATGGTATGCAGTGGTATTAAAAGGCCTTAGACCAGAGCTACCCAATATAATATAAGATTTATTGCATCTCTAGACATGTACATTTTATGTTACAATAATTGGTACATGACTACTAAATAGTAGCTACCGTGGGAAGACGTCAATAGTTTATTAAGTTAAAATTGAAAATGTGTTACTTAATATGCCACACAATAGAGACATGATCTAAATATAAATGTGAACACGCCTCTGAGTAACTAACACAGTACATGTCTCAAGGGTGTTTGTGCTTTATGATTTTGCAGGTTGGCCTGTATAGAAGTCGTGCATCACAACCAATGGAGGTGACTGCTACCACTGCTAACAGAAGGGTTTTGTCGCAGAGTTACACTGTGACAACCAGATGTATCCAGAGAGAGATCAACGTGATAGAGAGCTCCAAAGACAGACAAATGGAGGAAGTGACCAAGGTGAAAAAAGACTTGGAAGAGAAATTAAGCAAAACTCAAAAAGTTCTGGTTTACTTGGAGGAATCCAACCAGCAGTTGTTGAAGGAACAGGCGGAGATGAGAAGGAAAGTGGAGGATGCCCGTCAAGCTGTCCTAACATGTTATAGTAAAGTGAAGGACTTGGAAGAAAAATCACGTAAAGTTCCTGTTCTACAGATGCATATAGAGGAGCTGGAAACTCAACTACAGTACTACAGGTAAGAAGGTTTCTATCCTTATGGGATATGTAAGGGCTTTTCCTTCTATAATACAATATGAGATATCATTGCGGTATGCCGTAACTTACTAATTGATTCAAGATACTAATTGGGTTCAAACTTGAACCCACAGATCTCCATGGTGGAGGAGCTGTGACCATTTCTACACAATGGGACCACCACCCAAGAACTGTCCATAGAACTGTAAGGGTATGTTCACACGGCTTATTTGGGCTATGTTTTGGTCGCGGTTTTCGGAGTGTTACTTGCCCAAAAAAGTGTCCAAAACGCATTCAAAACGCACCCAGTTCATTTCATTGATTCCTATGTAAAACAGCGATGTAGTTCACACACGACGAGGTTTAGACATGTGTCTTTCGAAGCGCTGAAAAAGAAGTGTCATGTCAATTCTTGAAGCGTGTTTTAGACGCCTTTTTAGACGCGCTTCTCGGTGCATTTTTGGACCAGTTTTTGGCGCGTTTTTTGACCTGGCTATTAATTTGTATGAGTGAAAACCTCGTCCAAAACCTCGTCCAGAACCTTGCCAAGAAACACGTCCAAAACCTCTTCTGAAGAAGCGTGTTTCAGGCGAGGTTTTGATGCTGTTTTGGGAGCGGAAATGCTCCGAAAACTGCTTTGAAAACAGCGTCCAAATAACCGTGTGGACATACCACCCATAACACAACTCCTTTCTGTCGCTTCATAGTGCCAAAAGGTTCGCTGCATTTATTACTACTATGTTCAGTTCAATCTAGAAATTGGGGATCCAGAAATCAAACCCCCACTGATTAGTAAGATATGGCATACTTAACTCAGTGGGGCAGTTACACCAAAATGCTGGCAAACATTCTTTACACCACATTTATTATGCATTTTAGTCAGTTTTTAGACATTTCTGTGCTACATCTGGCAAACGGGGCATGGCTTCACAGAAAAGTGCATAGCTTAACATGCAATGCTGTGTGCCAAAATATTGGCAAAGTTATTGGCGCAGACTTTGCCAACTAATAGATGGTGTCTAATTACGCACCAGAGTTTTTATACAGCATGACCCACCATAGTATGTGGCACATTTTTAGACTGTCTAGTTTCAGTTTACACTGTCTAAGTATTTGGCAAGATAAGTAAATGTGCCACAATATATAATAGGGTAAAATGGCAGGAAACCCATCTTAAAGGGTTCATCAGTTTAAAAATAAAAAATAAAAATGTGTTAGAGGAGAGTAATTAAATAAGAAAAAGAATACATACTCACCTCTGTACTCAGCTGTTACAGCACTGTCAATGCTGCCGGCGTCTCCTGTTTATGCCCTGCTCTGCAGTCAGCTTGTGATTGCTGCAGCCAATCACTGTCTTCAGTGGTCACGTGCCATTCCCCTGACATCACCGCCCATGAGCCAATTACTTCCATAGCTGTGATGTCAAGGAAATGTCACATGACCATCAATTGGCTGCAGCGGTAATTAGCCAACTGCAGAGCCAGATATACAGCAAATAGGAGACACCGCCTCCAACTGCATCGCTGGAATGGTGGTGGGTATACAGTGGTAAGTATTTTTTTTGTTTGTTTGTTTTATGCCAGGCTCTACAACATTTTTATTTTTTTATTTATTTTTTTTAAATTTGAAAAGCCCTTTAAAGAGTTATTCCCTCTAAAGTGTCAGAAATCATCACAAAGTATAAATTCTTCTGTAAAGTTGTTAAAAAATTTTTTCAGCTGTGTCATATTTATTTCTGGTGACGATTACAGCTCTCACATGGGTTATCGTTATATCGTTTAGCTTTCCAAAGTGCTGAAGGGAAAATCTCCCTATTAGGGTAATATTTACTTTGAAGAATATTAGGTTTGTGCAAGAAGAGACACTGCTGGCCAATTAAATATGAATTTACTGAAAATTACACATATGTATATGTTAATTATTCACTTATAGTATTGTGAGGATGAGAGGAGGACACCCAGTGAGTGACAAGGAATTCTGCAGAGGATGCTAGATGTTACAAGGCATTATGGGAGAAGAGCTGGAAGCTCAAGCCCCCTCTATTAGATGTAACAAATCCTCAATTTGCTTGTGACTCACTGAGTCTTTGGAAAGCAAAAGGGATGTTAGCCAAGACAGCGTAACTCATCGGCATACAGCTGTTTCGGGTTTTTCCCCCTCGTCAGTGCAGAGCTTGCTGGCTGGCTTGAAGTCTTTTTAAAGAGAGCTGTAGGGCTTTTTATATTTAGTGGTGATTTCTTGCTTTTAGAGGTAAATGCTTTTTATGTAAAAATCCCGCCAGCATCAGACACAAGTTTTCCACATCACAGCAGTATCGCAAATTGTGCGTTTCCTGATATTACTGAACACTAACTCGAGATGGTAATTTTTATAGGCATCAAAGAAACACAAAACTGCCACTAGCAAAAACCAGAAGGCTTTACACACCTCAATTAAGAACCATTATTAATGATTTCTGCCTTTTTATGCCTCTAGGAGTTAACATGCTCTCAATCGAAAGAAAGAAATCAATAACTGTTTTATCTGCAGAAGATTCCTGCCAAGGGCGCTACAACTATAAAATTAATCTGTAAATTATAGCTGTGCACACGGAGAGGAACTACACCTTCAAATTGTCCTGTTTACCTGGGAATCAATCCAAAGCACACCTAATGCACAGTACTTATGCATATGTCATGTTCCTGCTAAAAAACCTTGTTTCTTCTACAGTATCAGACTGGGGCCCTCTGGGGGAGTTGACTATAGGGGCCCACTCGACAGCTATTGTACATGAAAGCACAAGACTCTTGCACTCTGCATATTTATTTCCGCCTTTCTTTTTCTGCCTTTTTCCTTGAAAAATCAGGTCCAGGGCTGACATGCCTAGGAGCCCACCAAGAATTTTTTCCTGTCCCCTGCGTGGGCCAGTCCGAGCCTGCTCCTTCATGATATATGAATTAGGCTTTTATTATACAGTCTTGGTAACCCCAGCTCCACTTCCAGGTATTCCAGACACTGGAAGGATATCCCCCCATCAATGTTGGTGATGTGCTAGAAGTGGGCTGCCTGTCGTCTCTTGTTCTGTGGCTAAGCCAGGTAAATGTCTCTTACTTTGTCTGGATGAACTGGAGGTGGAGCTGTGGGTAACTGTATAGGTATAACTTAAAGGGGTTTTGCCACAGTCTCATTTCATACCTCCTGTATCCAGCTCTTTAGCTCTGTGTGCTCAGAAGGGGGCGTGTGTTATTTGTTTGAATTGCATATCATGTGACCCAGAAGGATGACATCACCAGGCCTTTCCTCTCTTTAATCAAAGAAAGGTCTGTTTATGTGTAGAACTGTCAGTAGCTACATTGTAGCTCAGAGGTACAACTTTTGCCTCCAGGCACAAGGGTACTCGGTTCAAATCCCTGCAGGAACCAAACCTGTGGATTTTTTTTCTCTTTATCAATGCACATACCTGATTGAGGTTTCTTTTTTTAATTTATTTGCAATGTTTGACTAATTACTAAGGAGTACAGAGGACGGGAGTAGAATGACAGCACCTGGGGTTTGAACACTCAGTAGCTGCCTGAGAGGAGAGGTGATGTCTGAGCATGTGTGACCAGGACTAAGAAGCTCTCAGCCCTGGTTGTATTCCCTGGAGATGAGCTGTAAACAATGGATCATTGAAGGAGCAGCTAAGACAAAAATGGTGCAGAATTTTTCATAATGATGAATGGTGAAAGAGATTATTATTTAATTACAAACTTCCCACGTCAATTTTACTTCATGGCAAAACCCTTTTAAGCCACTTAAGAGTCCACAGGTTAGAGGGGCCAAATCAGGTGCAGGAACATTGTACCTTATTGTAGTAGGGAATATCAAGTTGGTGGCTTTCTGCTAGCTAGCACTAATATGTAGGCTGTCTGGCACTATTATTTATATTATTGCTACTTATGCTACTATTTCAGTTTCCTCTAACTAGGGGCCTGTCTCCTTTTGCTGTGTGGCCCTATGAATTCTAGTTACACTTATCCTGCCATACTGGTATAATAGGGGTACAATATGAAAGTGCTAATAAATTTCATAATAGACATACATTTTATTAATATGGTCAACCCCTTTAACTGTCACATGGAAAGACTTTAACATTTTTAGATGAATTGCTTAAATTGGGTAGTCATACATTTTCATATTAATACATTTAAATGGGTGTTCTATCTCCGACATTTATGACATATCAATAGGATATGCCATAAACGTCTGATAGTTGCAGGTCCCACCTCAGGTACTGGCATCTGTTTTGAGAACAGGTCGTGAAAGTCTCCATTTAGAATGGAGAGCTGGTCACGCTTGTGCACTTTTCTTTATTCTGTTCTGACTACAGCCGAACACACTGCTGACCTGCACTCAGAACTCCCATAGAAAATAATGGAGAGCAGTGGGTAGGTGGGCCTACTCTCTGTTCTGAATGGATACTTTCTGGGGCCTGTTCTTACAATAAATGCAGGTCCCGGAGTTGAGACCCACATCTGTCAGACATTTATGACATGTCTTGTCAATATGCCATAAATGTCCAAGATAGAAGCATATATGTAAATAGTTATTCACATTTCTTTGATTAGTTTTAAACATGGAGGCAAAAGTAAATATGGGCGGAATAGGGACTGTAGGTTCTGTTCTTAAAGGGAACCTGTCACATAGGTTGTGCCCCCCTTGCTGAGGACAGCACAAGCTAGTATCAGACCTGCTGTTCCCAGCGCTGTGTCCCTTATTCTGTAAGATGCTGTCGTTTTAGAGCATTTACCCCTCAAATCTTATTCATGAGCAGGTGTTAGCTCCACCCACCAAAGCTAGCTCCGCCCACTGACAGTTATTCACATGTTTCTACCTATTCAAAGTAATAGGTTTGTCAGTTCAGGTAGGCGGGGCTAGCCTCCGATTGGCCGGGTTTGAAAAAAACTGACACTCTGAAGGACTCTTCGAATGACTCTTCTGGCTGAAAACTGCAGATTTGAACATTAAATACACAAAAACTACAGCATCTTACAGAATAAGGGACACAGCGCTGGAAACAGCATGCCTGACACTACCTTGTTCTGTCCTCAGCCAGGGGGGCAAAAACTATGTGACAGGTTCTCTTTAAGTTGAATTTGTATGTAAGTCGGAACAGGTGAATGTATGACATTTAGCTCCAGCACAATTAGTTTTGGATAGTACAGGGAAGGGTTTTTACATTTGTTTTGCTGTCTGTGCCCCTGTTAAGAAGATTTAACCTCCTTTTCACCTCATGTGCTGTTGTGGCATGCTGGAACTTGTCGTTCCACAGCTGCTATATGCTGTAGAACATGGAACTACATCAGCATGCCCCATAAGTCTCTGTTTGTAACCAGGGGACAGTTGTAAGGTCAGAACGGTGTAAGTCGGGGACTGCCTGTACAAGCTATTACCAAATACCTTGTTGTTCTGAATTTGCTTTTCTTCAGTGCTAGAGCAAATTTTATCTCCTGCTGTGTACACAAGCTTCCATAGGTTACTGACCAACTCTCTCTCCTTTAACAGGTGCTAGAGCCCTGGCTGGGATGGTTACCTCACTCTCTGCTGTGTCTTAACAGCAGCATAGGGGCTTGTTTACTTTTCTAACTGACAAAAGTTAACCCTTTAGAGCTCTGTAGCCTTCTGTCCTGCTGTTACAACCTTTCCATCACCAATGAGCCTCTAACAGGCTCAGCTAGGGATAGCAGAGCTGAAGTGTCAGTCATTGCTGTAGACAGAACCACCTAGTGGGACCCTGAATATGACTGTGGCTCTATGAGACAGCATTGTGAGACCCCCCCCCCCTTTTAGTTTATCTTTATTATTTCTGTATATACAGAATGGCTAAAAGTAAGCAACTGTATAACTACTTTACAAAGTTACATTCATTTGCTATTCACTGCCAATAATTAAAAAAGTACACTCCCTTGTATAGTCATAATTGCTTTTCACTCCAGTTATCTCTGTATCTGATCTATGACTGTCAAAGTTATAGTTAAAAATGGCCCTCTGTGCTCATGCAGTTGTATAATTGATCAATTGATCGACATATCCAGTAGACAATTTAGATGTTGTACAGAGCCATTGCCCTGTGCATGGAGCCCAGCAGCAGTCACTATATGATCCTCTATCTTTTGATAAAGCCTCCAGCCACAGACACATAAAATCTAATATACGCTTCCCCTTCTATTCATCGCCATATTAGATTGTAATAAATGTGATTGCCAGATGAGATCCACACGCTGTACACAGACCATATGTTGCGTTTCTGAAGATTAATACAAGTTTGACTCCGCGCTTTTACTCAGGGCCTGACTTCCAGGTCACATCTGCTCAGTTGTGTAATTAACATTACATTTCTCACAATTTGTCCTAGCTCAGTGAGAATGAATGGTGACGGCTTTGTTCTATAGATCACAGCCACATCCATCATCGGTATAATAACAACGGCGCTTATGTTGGCAAGAACAAAATGAAAATCTTTCTGGGATAATATTCTAAAGACTCAACATCGATAATAAAGGATTTATTTTGTGTTACTTTGTGCACTTGCCTGACTGTAATTTATTATTTCTATTAAAAAACCCAGTTAATTGTGTATTTTTAGGCTTACACTCCTGTGGGCTTTCTTAATGAGGCTGTATAATATCATAAAAGAGGGGTCTACTTTTGTCTGTAGGTTTTTTCTGGCATTTCAACTCATATTTACTGAGGTGCATGTGAAACTTGTTAAAATCTAAAAGAAACCACATAGGGTAAAGAAAAATTGCATAAAGGTCACACTTAAAGAGGCACTTGTTAATTTATTATCTTTGAGCTTGGATTATTTTTATTTCTGTTTACCCGCAGTACTTTATTTTAATAGATTGAAAAAGTCCATTATCATTTTCTGATTTTATTATTTAATCCATGTGTGAAGACTCAAGGCGGTCTTGTATCACGAAGGGTGGTCAGTAAATATATTGCAGCATTCTTTCCATAGAAAAACATGATGTAACATTGGAAGAGCACCAAGTGGCTGCAGATGTGAACTCTAACGCTATGTTCTTTTAAAACTGAACCGTTGTTCACATTCCATAAGGAACAGAACTTTTTATGTGTGAAACTTTTCCGCAAGAAAAAATCACCATGGAAATATAGTTTAAATATAGAATGTCCATAGGACTGTACTGTTATCTGCTAAAGAGGTTCTGTAAAAAGGCATCAGTAAAATAATCATTACATCTACCCTCCTCTTTCTCCCAAAAAATGCAGAAATAGTATAGCTGTATATACATTATGGGCGGCATGTATAAACGGGGCTGCGGCAGATATCTGGCATCTTTTCAGCCCGTTATCCAGCACAGCCCCATTTGCTACATTTTTAAATGTCCGGTACGCCAATACCAGGCGGATTACAAAGCGCAAGCGGCACTTTCGGGGTCGTGCGGGAGGCGGGGCGCACTAGAACCGTACAAAGCTATAGATTTATAGCTTTGCTACAGCATTTCTAGGCGCATTACTGCTGGAACAGGTATACCACTTTCAAAGTGGTTTACCTGAGCCAGAAATGTCGTACTGGTTTTAGAATGCGCCTGATTTATGACCCACTGTAGAGCTAGGCTATGATTTTGCGAATGAAATTTGGCGTTTAAACGCCAAATTTCATACATACCGCCCTATATGTTGTCCAGTGCCATAACTAGAATTCATAGGGCCCCATTGCAAAATAAGTTGGGGCCCACTGCCTAATGACAATAAACTAAAAGAGCAGCAAAAATAGCAATAATTAAATATATAAATAATAGCACCATATCTCAAGAACCCACATAGTGGTGCTGAAGAGCAGAAAGCCACCAACTACTTGTTCCCTACAAAAAGGAACAATGTTCCTGTACCTTAGTGGGTTCCCCAACCTCTAGGCCCCATAGCAGCTGCTGTGGATGCTATAGCTTTAGTTATGCCCATGATGTCTTTTACCTGGAGATACCAAAGCAAGAAGGATTTGGTTATACTCAGGGGTAGGAACAGGCTGTTTTTCCTGAACTGGTGATGAAAATAACAACCTGTTTGGGTAACCAGGAAGAAGGGGCATCCTTAGCCCGGGTACCCTGTATTTAATTGTATTTGTGTCTTTAGGACACACATACAATTGAATCTCTTTGCGCTAGTGAAAGAGAGTTCATGGACTCTGCTCCACTATTCGTTGCCTTCACTGTGATGCAGGTGGCATAATGATATGGTCCTACATTCTTCCTTAAGAACCAGGCCTGGCCAGAAGAGGCCAGGAGACGCTGGGCACAGTGTGTATTTATAATTAATGGGGCACAAAGTGTATTTATATGGACCTCAGTGTGTATTCTAATTAATAATATTATTATTATTTATTTTTTTTAGTTTAGAGAAAATATGGCTTTGAGGTGACTTTACAAATATGTCAAGGGTCAATATAAAGATTTCTCCTATGACCTATTTATACCTAGGACTGTATCCATAACAAGGGGGCATCCTCTACGTCTAGCGGAAAGAAGCTTTCTACACAAACTTAGAAAGGAATTCTTTACTGTAAGGGTACATCCTGACGATGAGTAAAATTTACTTGTTGGATTCCTCTGTTAAAAATCACATTGGACGATGCCATTTTTAACGTGTATTTCATGTGGATTTATTGTCGTCTTTTTACCGTCAGAAACTAATCCCAATTATTACAATTATAAAACACCATCAGAGAGGCCAGGGAACTGCTGTCTCACTTGCTCACCTCAACACTATACTCCACTAAACATCCTAATTGTGGAAAACGTAAAAAATAGACTCAACATAGATGAGCACCACATCGCCTGAAGCGTCACAAATATCAAGCGATCAGCCCGATATCCATAAAGGTAATAGTAGATACCCAAGCTGTGAAGTAAAAGGGCAGGAAAAGTATCCACACTAGGCTGTGCCTTTGAAAAAAGCTCTGTAATAATGCACTTAGCGGGGCAATCGCTCCAATAAGAGCGGCTCTACAGACTTCACCTATTACACCATAAGAAATTCCTTAATGCTATAAATTATACAGCAACAATATACAATTTACTGTGAGTATCAAAATAAGATAAAAGTCCAAACGCGTTTCATTGAGCAGGAGCAGAACTAATCAGTGGACATACATAGAATGTAGATACTCAACAGTAACTAGAAGGGTGGACTGAAGTAAAGCTAGTGTGCCCAAGAGGAGCTCTAGCCCCATAAGAAAATTGCCCCACTAAGTGCATTATTAGGGTTTTTCCTAAGAGACAGCGTAGCCTGGATACCTATCCTGCCCTTTTAGTTAACAGCCTGGGTATCTACTATTTGCCTTTATGGATATCGGACTGATAGCTTGATATTTGTGATGCTTCAGGTCATGTGGTGCTCATCTATGGTGAGTCTATCTTTTCTGTGAATTTTTTATTATATTATTAAAAGTTAAGTTTTATTGTGCTATCCCTTTCTTTTGATTAAACATAGAATAACTTAGTCTATCAATTTGGGAATAACACCCTAAGAAATGCTAAACTCTATAAATCATATTTAGAACAGGTAGATTTTGTCTGATACTTGTTGAAACGTACTGTACAAATTCAGATTTGGATATTTGCAACATTTTTCTGCTACTTTTTTTTAATATAGAGTATAATCTAATATTAAAATGAAATAGGTTGTACATTACAACGGACACTTCGTTTTTGAGAAAATAATTCTGATCTGCAAAATCATTAACCTTATTCCAATGTTTTGGAGTCTCTTACAAACTCTCCAGGCTGGATTATATGATTTACCGAAATTGTAGGGAGCATTTCGTGTGTATTGCTAAGGCTATGCTCACACGCTGTACTGCGGCGCGTACAGTACGCGCCGCAGTACATTGTGTCTTTCGGGAGCTTACGCTGATACGTGCGTACTCTCGCAGTGCGGGGGGCCGGCACCCCGCCGGCCCCATTGACATTCATTACTCGCAGCGCATATTCGCCGCAAATAATTGACGTGTCACTTATATCCCTGCGCGTACAATACGATTGTATTGTACAAGCGGGAAGAGAAGGCGTAATTACCGTAATTTCGGCGTGCATCTCACCCGTATTAGAGTGCAAATACGCGGCAAAATGTGCACCGAAATTACGCCGTGTGAACATACCCTAAGGGACACAGTGCTGGTAACAGCATGTCTGTCACTAGTTTGCGCTGTTATCAGCAAGTGAGGCATAACCTATGGAACAGGTTCTCTTTAAACTTATAGGCAAAGGTAAATGAGGATTATTACCAAATACTTTTTAATTCTGATTTTGGTTCATTTCAAATATATAGCAGTTCTTATCTCCTGTTTGTTTACAAGTGCTTTCCCAGGTTACCGACCACCTCTCTCTGCTCTAGCAGTGACATCATCATGGTAACTGACCTTGTGGTCTGCCCCTTCCTAGCTCAAAAATGGAGTAGGTGTATTTCATTAGCCAATATTCTTGTGCTGTTCTGGTGCTTCAAAGTCTGGTAGCCGTTTACCTCTCTTCATACAAATAACACATATATTTGCCCATATAGAACATGCCTGTTAATGGGGTGGGCAGGAGAGAGGGGTGAAAACTGCATGCCAAACTACTTAGCAGTTATTTGATGAATATAGCAAAATAAAGGAGTTGTCTCAGTTAGCTACTGACCACTTACTATTGCTGATGGGAATATTAGGGCAGCCTTAACAACTGTGTATAACATAGCCATGCTCAATTCCCAAGAGCTTTTTGTAGCAGCTCTGCTATGAATAAAAGGTGGTGTTAAAGGGGTTTGTCGCCTGGCAAAATCCCCTCTGAGGCCAGCTCATAGCTCTCTTTGAGGCTCCCTCAGACAGGGGGGAGATGGACGCGCTTGCGCAGTTCACCCTATTCATTTATAAGGGAGTTTTGAATATAGCGAATGTTCTTGGGTATATTCGGAACTCCCATAAAAAAGCTGCGCAAGCGTGTCCATCTTTCTGTTCTCTGAGACTAGTTCTTAGCTCTCTATGAAGGGTCCCTGAGAGAATAGGGAGATGGACGCACTTGCATAGTTTTGCCCATTCGTTGCTATGAAAGTTCTGAATGTAGCCGAGCAAATGTGCTTAAAAGGGTTGTTTGAGAAACCAAAAAAATAAGAACGTATAATGCAGTAATTCTAAAGATAAGCAGTAACTATCTGGCACAATCCAGTGTGTGAACTACATACAAACTCTGTTATAACGTATATTATCGCCATGTCTGAGTTTTCTCCTCACTGGGCTAGAGGACGGAGCTACAGTCACTAGGCACGCTGGATGAAAACTACCTTTCCCACAACAGCCGCTTCCTCCCAGCTGAGCAGTAGATTCTATATACTATATTCACACCAGATATATATATATATATACAGTATATGTGTGTGTGTACAGTCCTCAGTCTCCTTTCTACTCTGCAGAGCCGTCCCTCATACCACAAGTCTGCTGGTTCAGCTCAGTGATGTCAGTCAGCCTGACCAGGAAGTAACTCAGAGCCTGTCCTACTTCCCATAGGACAGGTTTCTACACAGGAAGGAGCCCGGCAGCCATTTTGTTCTGTTATAATGATTATCCCCTAGACAAAACGAGCAGACTTTTCTAATTAAAGATATTTAGGCATTTTTTCATTATGATATGTAATTTATGTATTTAGTTTTCTTCTTTTCCCAGAGAACCCCTTTAAGTATAATCGAAACTCTCATTTAAAAAAAAACGATCGGGGATAGCTGCACAACAGTGTCCATCTACCTGTTCTCTGAGGCAAGCTACGAACTGGCAAAACCCCTTTAACTGGGGACCCCACTGTAGTAGATGAGAGTTGTCTATGTGATAATTCGGTCATTCTCACAAACCTAATAAAAGTAATAATGATGATATATTTGAAGATTTCTTTTTAACCAGATCTCAATGATTTTGGTGTGTGGATAAAAGCCATAGATATCAATTTCCATCTGGTATCCTATACTCCTATTTACAATTTACTTTTCCAAATGACTGATGTGACCTGGGCATTAAAATAAATCAAGTAAATAAAAACTTAGATGACAAAAAGGAGAATTTTTGTCCAATGAAAAGAAAGATGTTGCCGCTTTAGATAAACCTCATTGGTTGAGTTGAATCATGGCCTTTACCTGACCCGTGAGAGGAAAAGTTTAGATCAAACTGCCTGTAAAAAAAATGGTGGATAGAGCAGAAGGGGCGCGGAGCATTGTGAGAGGGCAGTCACCAGCTGGAGACAGATGAAAATGCTCAGCTGTCTGTTGCTGATTTTTATTATCACACAGTGCAAATGTTTCACAAAGGTTCTGCCAAGAAGAAGAGGCTTTTCTTTGTGCAACAATAACTTAAAGAGTCTGGAAAATGGCAGAGACCCTCAAGCTTTGGCCTAATTCTCTGGAGTAAGACAAGGGCCAAAGATCGGGGAGCTGTTTGTCTCACCCCTTGACACTGCGAGACAATAGGGTGGAATAATGAGCACGGACAGCTCCAAGAGTTACATTTAATTGGTTTCCTCTTTGTAAATACAATAAAATAGTGGTGAATGCTAATAGCTCTCTATATGTTCCCTGGTAAAATGAAGAATTACTAGAATGAGAACACAATAGAAAGTAAACATTTCCAAAAAGGCTGTAAGCTGTAATGTTTGGTACCTTTAACCACAACTGACTTTATTCATCGCCTGGCATTCAGCACATGCACAAGTAGCCAAATCTCTTCTATCAGTGCATGCACTAAGGGTGCTTTCACACAGCGCAGTTTTGGTGCAGTTTTAACTGCGCTTCAATTAAACTGCATTATTACCAGCAAGCTTTTTTCACTTTCCTAAACTGTTTGGAAAGTGAGGAATCAATTAGTGTGTTTGTAATCCACAAGACTTCACACACAAAATGTAGACAACTGAAGGAAGCTTGCTGGTAATAAAGGCAGTTTCATTGGAGCGCAGTTAAAACCGCACCAAAACTGCGCTGTGTGAAAGCACCCTAAGGGTGACATGTATGAACTGGGCTGCGGCAGTTTTCAGCCAAAAACCTGTTGTAGCCCTGTTCTATCGAATGCGGAAAATTTGCTGGGATGGTGGAGGGGGGCATGTCACACTAGAATCGCACCGATGCGCCACATTTTGGCGCAAAACATACAAATGTGCCGAAGTTTGGCGCATAACTGTTGTACAAATCCATACCAATTTCAGAGTGGCACGGCTGATACAAATTTTCTGAGGCATAAAGTACTGTGAGACACTGTCATTCATACTGGTGGCTTGTAAACTCTAAAGCGATTGGCGTGTTAGTGCCAGATGTCATACATGTCGCCCTAAATTTGTTCAGCTAGAGTTTAGAGCAGACCTGAAAAATAGAGCGCACGGTTAGTTCACTGTGCGCCAAGCGATTTCTGGTGACTGTCTGGCCACAGTTAATGGAGGTGGTCGTGCATCCGCAGCACTCTGCATTAATTTCTAAGGGAGTTCAGAAATTGAATTTGGAATTTCCATAGACAAGAACAGAAAAAGCCACGCATGTTCAACATCTTCGTCCTCTGTGGACCACTTAGCTCAGGCATGCACAAAATTCGCAAGTGGCTCGCCAAAGCAATTCTGGCTGCCCGCAAAAGTCCACAAATGGGTGTGGCTTATGTAAACCCTGACCCAAACAGGGAGGCTCCAGCACAGTTTGGGATAGTCCCAGGCTGTCCAGGGGACAGTTCTGAGCTTTAGGGCTCCCACATCCTACAATGTTGTGCAGGTCTGACTGAGCTGCAAAAAAACCTGTACAGCTCAGAGAAGTTCAGCTTAGTTAAATTTTTTCCCCTACCTATTGCCAAGTGGTGCAGGCTTGGTTTAATGCTTGCTCAGAAGCATAGGTAGGGGAAAAAATTTAACTAAGCTGAAGAAGCGGTCACATCGATAAACTTTGTGTTCACCATCATGCAAAGGACACCAGATATCCATAGAAAGCACGAGCTCCAACTCTGGATTAAAATATGAAAACTTTATTTCAAAAATATTTCTGTTAAAATCATCATAGCAATATGGAAAAAAACCATTCATCATGTCCGTAGTGCAGGGCATGGCTGCTTTATATGGATTTATACCTCTGAGACTGTGGGCTGCTGAGCATGTCGATGGAGAGCTGTTAACTGTTCTATGTCTCTTAGTGATTTGAAGGATGCGATACAGTGGGAAAAAAAAGTATTTAGTCAGCCACCAACTGTGCAAGTTATCCCACTTACAAAGATGAGAGAGGCCTGTAATTGACATCATAGGTAGACCTCAACTATGAGAGACAAAATGAGGAAACAAATCCAGAAAATCACATTGTCTGATTTGGGAAGAATTTATTTACAAATTATGGTGGAAAATAATTATTTTGTCAATAACAAAAGTTCATCTCTATATTTTGTTATATATCCTTTGCTGGCAATGTCAGAGATCAAATGTTTTCTGTAAGTCTTCACAAGGTTGGCACACACTGTTGCTGGTATGTTGGCCCATTCCTCCATGCAGATCTCCTCTAGAGCAGTGATGTTTTGGGGATGTCACTGGGCAACATGGACTTTCAACTCCTTCCAAAGGTTTTCTATATGTTTGAGATCTGGAGACTGGCTAGGCCACTCCAGGACCTTGAAATGCTTTTTATGATGCCACTCCTTCGTTGCTCTGGTGGTGTGCTTGGGATCATTGTCAAGCTGAAAGACCCAGCCACGTTTCATCTTCAATGCCCTTGCTGATGGAGGTTTGTACTCAAAATCTCACTATACGTGGCCCCATTCATTCTTTCATGTACATGGATCAATCATCCTGGTCCCTTTACAGAGAAACAGCCCCAAAGCATGATGTTGCCACCCTCATGTTTCACAGTAGGTATGGTGTTCTTTGGATGCAACTCAGCATTCTGTCTCCTCCAAACAGCGTTTCTACCAAACAGTTGTATTTTGGTTTCATCTGACCATATGACATTCTCCCAATACTCTTCTGGATCATCCAAATGCTCTAGCAAACTTCAGACGGGCCCAGACATTTACTGGCATAAGCAGGGGGACACGTCTGGCACTGCAGGATCTGAGTCCCTGGCGGCGTAGTGTGTTAGTGATAGTAGCCTTTATTACTTTGATCCCATCTCTCTGCAGGTCGTTCACTAGGTCCCCCATATGGTTCTGGGATTTTTGCTCTTCCTTCTTGTGATCATTTTGACCCTACCTGGTGACATCTTGCGTGGAGCCCCAGATCGAGGGAGATTATCAGTGGTCTTGTATGTCTTCCATTTTCACCCCAGTTTTCAGGCTAAAAAGACGCCAGACTTCTGGCATAGACCCGTTCATACATGTCGCCCATAGTCTATGTAGGAGCTGTAGAAAGAGATTATTGGAAATTTTTGTTGGGACCTATTGCACAGTTATCTTAATTTTAAATCTTATAGTGAAAGTTATTACTGTTAGAGAAAAGATTTTTACCGAAGATTGAACGCCGCAAAAACAAAACTCCCGCAAACATGGCGCAAGTAAATGTTTTTTCACATTTTACCTCAATTAGAATTTTTTTGTGGCTTCCCAGTATATTCTATGGTGATATGAATAACACCATTAGAAAGTACATCTTGTCCTGCAAAATAAAAGTCCTCATTTGTCTAGCTAGATGGAAAAATAAAATGGTTATGACTCCGGGAAGGCAGGGAGGAGAAAAACGGACATAACAAAATAAAATAGCCTGCGGTGGGACGTTGTTAAAGGGGTTGCCTCATTACATTGATTCATCTTACCTCAGTCCTGTTTTCTTGGTTCCACTTTGAATTCAGGGGCATGTTTACTGGCTTCTAGTAGGCTGCAGTAGAAGCCAGGTCTGTAGCTATAGCGACCAGCACTGGCAGCCTATCAGGAGAAAT
Source organism: Phyllomedusa bahiana (assembly GCA_025379985.1). Classification (NCBI taxonomy): domain Eukaryota; kingdom Metazoa; phylum Chordata; class Amphibia; order Anura; family Hylidae; genus Phyllomedusa; species Phyllomedusa bahiana. The sequence continues at coordinate 306,047 of JAODAL010000117.1, read as the reverse complement.
CGAACAGGTCTGTAGCTATAGCGACCTGATGCAGTCCATACAAGAGGGGATATCTAGGAATAGGTAGGACACTGTTAATGGACATATATTGCAAAGTGACTTGTTTTTGCAAGATCTTTAACATAAAACACAATCCTTGAAGCGAGCAACCCCTTTAAAGACTCAAAAGACAGACCAAAAGCTATTGCATTTGTTATCACACACAAGTTGCATTGGGGGAATGCATTATTTTCATGGATGTACACTATCTCAAAAACTATAACCAATTCAGCAAAAGTATTGGGAGTTTTTAATTCAACACCCTCAAAATATCATAAATCCATTCAAAAACCTTGTCACCTGAAGTTTTTTTTTTTTTTTGCAGACCTGTATTATGTGTTTGGGAATAAAAAAAAGTGCAGATTTTTGTAATAATAATTTAATTCTGTAAAGTAACATTTTTATTTAGAAAAGTAAGTAGAGTAGTGTTCTACTAAGGTGCACTTAGCAAACACTGGCAGTTCTCTTAATTTCAGATATTAAAAAATAATATATCCCTCTGGAGTAGGTTACTTTAAAAACAGCCCTAAATCCCTCCATTTCAGCATAATCATCCGTTAGAGGTAATATATAAGCTCTCGGAGAGGCCAGACTGCAAACGAGTGAAAACCTTTTTATGCCTCGATTTATGTTGTGAGCAATTAAACTTTGCAGCCCTACTTATATAATGGTGAAAGTCTGATCTATAATATACACAGGAAGCGGCCTGTCTGTGTAACCAGTAACTGCTAACATCTGGAGTCTGTCCCACTCTGCACTCTCTTGGGGAAAGTCTTACATAGACCAGGTTGTTTCAAATCCACAAAAGCAAAAATTTATCATTATTTGCCTGATACTGAACAGGCGTATGAGCAACCGGACCAAGGTGATCTCTGCATAGCACTTCTTCAAATATGTTTTCATCTAGTTTTGTCTTATGTGTAAGCAGTGTTGCTTGCATCTATCCCTGTTCAGTTTAACATGTGTTCCCTAAGCTTAAAGGGGTTGTCTCACTACAAAGATTAGCTTTCAACTTGTAGTGAACAGTAAATGAAGACCTTTTTCAAACATATTGCTTTTGTTTAATTTTCTTTGTTGAGAAGATAAAAGTGATTTTATCAGCTCTGAGTGCACTCAGGAGTCTCCAGGTTACCAACCTGCTCTGTCCTGCTGTCCCCTGTTGCTTGTCCTCTCTTATAGCATCATCACACAGAACTGCTGCCAGTCTGAGAGCTTGAGTGTTATCTGATCTTACAAACAAAGGAGACTAATTACTTTTGTTCACTTTAGCTCTGGAGTTTCTCTGGACTTTAGATAAATCTCTTGCTCTAGTGTCAGAGTAATTAGCAGACCTTTAAATAATGAGCTGATATGCTAATCACCCAAAGCCTGACCAGGAAGAGACAGGGTGCATGAATGAAAGCTGCATTTGGCTTTTGACTGGTTTAGGAGTATGGTTCTGTCTGCGGTTTGCGGATTCGGACGTTCCCCTTAACCATTGAACAATACATTTTCCAACCTAAAAGTGTATTGGGATGGTTTTCAAATCAAGAGGACCAGTGGCAGTTTTATATATCTGTTAGGCTGCGTCCACACGGCTGTGTGAAAATACCGGACAAATTCTGATTAAAGAATCCGGCTGGTATTTTGCGTGTTTTACATTGAAAGCGATGTAAAACACACTGCACATTGTTAGATGTGTGTTTGGGTCCGTTTTGGGTCAGAAACACGGATCCAAACATCTAAGACAAGCTGTGTAAATATACCCTTATGCTCATTCCCTGAGGCTATGTCTACACAGCACTGGATTCTCATCGGATTTTCGGCAGATCCAGTATTTAGAATCCACTGAAAATCCAATTGTACCCAGCATGATGTAGACTTCAATAGAAAATCCGTACCATAGTCTACACAGCATGGGTTTTCTACTGAAGCCGCAAGCCATCCGGTGGAAGATAGAACATGTTTTACCTTCTGCCGGATACCCGTCGGTTTCTCGTGCAGCCCATGTACTGGGCCGGCGGGAAACCCGAAAACCAACCGCGGTACGGGATTTTGGACCTCATTTTAATATAGCTGTGTAGATGTAGGCTTACATCACATTTGGAAGTAAGTGCTCGGAGCGGTAATGTCAGACTGTAGCACTTGACCGCTGCAACCAGTTAGCAGCTACAGTGGTGACGTCCTGTTTGGAAGAAGGTAGGAAGTGAACAGAAAACCTGGGAAGGGTGAGGATGACACAATGCTGGGTCACAGAGGAGAGGTGAGTATACTTTTTTATTTTTAAAAGGTAGCTGTAGCCTAAAGTAGATGACCCAATGACCCCTTTAACTAGGCCATCATGAAAGCTATAACTGCTCCGCTATAACCATCAGTGAACGGCATTGTGCCCACATGCCACCACTACTCCATTCAGATGGGGCACCAGGGAACTCCATTCTTATGATCACTGGGGGTTCTGCAGCATGCAGGAAGATGTGTTGCTGGAAAACAAGAATTTATACCACTGCATAAAAGGTGCCATCAGATGGGCACTAGGGATCTCCATTCTCGTGATCACTGGGGGTCCTGCAGCATTCAGGAAGAAGTACTCCTGGAAAACAAGAATTTATGCCACTGCATAAAAGGTGCCATCAGATGGGGCACTAGGGAACTCCATTCTCATGATCAATGGGGGTCCTGCAGCATTCAGGAAGAAGTACTCCTGGAAAACAAGAATTTATGCCACTGCATAAAAGGTGCCATCAAATGGGCACTAGGGATCTCCATTCTCGTGATCACTGGGGGTCCTGCAGCATTCAGGAAGATGTGCTGCTGGAAAACAAGAATTTATACCACTGCATAAAAGGTGCCATCAGCCAACAAACAAGCGTTTTAAATGAGGCAGTGATTGGGCACAAACATTCCTACTTAACATTTGTTTGGCCAATAAAAGGTCCTTGAGGCTGACCTTGTTTCCCGTTGAAAAGTTTTTATACTGAAATTGATCACCTGCTTGTAAAGAATAGATATCTCTTTGCTCTACACAATATATGTTAATGAAGCTGCATTGCAATGCCCTGTAATGTGATGCAGTAAGAGCAGAGGTAGACGAGTTATGGGCCTCAATTAGGGATTGCAGGGGCTTTTAATTATTGCTCGGTGACAGGCCAGGCTGTTTAACTGTGTCACAGAATCTGATGTAGGAAGAAATAAGTGGTGCATTATTTGTGCACACGCAGCACTTCCAGCATCTGTGCCACTCACAGGCCTAATAAAACTTTGCTGACACCAGTATTAAGCTGTACATCAGTCTGCCACACATTGCTCTATAGCAGCCCTTTACTTTCATTATTTGCTAAACATTCCTGATAGATTTATTCATAAATAATGACGACAGCTCATTTCTCAGTACAGTCATTCAGATAATCTCTAATACTATAATTCCAATATTTCCAAATGTATATTACAAACATAAAATATTGCTTGGTGTTACCGGTACAGGTTCATACCTCGCTATTTCCTAATTAAAGGAGTGTTCCCATTTCATTGATTTAAACCTGAAGACAAAGGTAAATAAAGACTGTTACCAAATACACTGCAGAATGGAGCGCTCTCTTTATTCTGTTCTAGCCGAACACACTGTTAACCTGTACTCAGAACTCCCATGGGGAAAAAAAATGGAGAGTAGTGGGCAAGTGGGGCTACTCTCTGTTCTGAATGGATACTGTCAAAAGACGGTGGGCGGTCGTTAAGGAGTTAAACATGTAGGCAAAGGTAAAAACAAACTATTACCAAATACATTGCTGTTCTGATTTTGCTCCTGTCCAAAGTTAGAGCAGATCTCATCTCCTGTTTTTGTACACAAGCTTCCCTAGTTTACTGGACGCCTCTCTCTGCTCTTACAGACTGTAGCAGAGGCCGGGATATGGACATCACTCCCTCCTGTGTCTTATCAGTAGCATTGCAGTTTGTTTGCATTACTTCCTGACAAACATTAACCATTTGCTGTTTAGACCTCTCCATTAGCAATGTCCCTCTAACAGAATCAGCTAAGAATAGAAGAGATGATGTATGCTGTAAAACCACCCACAGCCTGAACAGGAAGTAGGAACTGAAGCTGTCTGTGGCTCTGTAAAACAGCATGAGAGACAACTCCCTGAACCACTTAATTCCATGCAGCATTAAAGGGGTTGTCCCACTACATTGATTCATCTTACCTCAGTCCTGTTTCCGTGGATTAATTTTCAATTCAGGGGGTTTTTTTAACCTGGCCTACTGGGTTTTGAGTAAAGCCAGGTCGTGCTATAGAAAACCAGTGCTGGCAGCCTATCAGGAAAAAAATAAAAACAGGTCTGTACTAAAGCGACCTGAGGAGTTGATGCAGCCCAATACAAGAGAATGGGTAGGACATTTTAAAATAACATATTTTGCAAATTTGGACTTACTGATCCTACCCCAAATTCCCCGGCAGGTTCCCTTTTTACTTAAGCTGACACCCGTCTAGCAGTTAGGGGCAAGCTTAAACCCCCAGCCATTTAAAACCAAATTTAGATGGCCCAATAAATGTGACTCCCGGGCTCAAATGATTGTATGCTGGCCCCAGCCCGGTTGCCCCCTCTACTCCCCAAAAACCCCCCCGCAGGGTATCCTTCAGTTGCCATGATAGCCATAAGCGGGTTTTTGGTAATGGGAAAATAAAATAAATACTTTTTACTGCAGTTAAAAGATGGGGGGAATTAAATTCAAAACGAAGTGGAATTCTTTTTAAAATTTTCGGGAAAATTTTCGGTTCGGAACGAAGTCGAATTTTGGGGGTTTATTGGGGGTTGAACGAAGTGGTTTGATTGATAAAAAATGCGAGCCAAAATGGCGGGTTTTCATGGGGCAAAGCACTCTGGGAGGAAAAGAAAGGGGATAGGGCCCGCATGACATGTGCCCGAATGAAAACCAAACAGAGACCGGGGGGGATTCTTTTGACGTCCCCGGGACAAAAAAAAGGGGCCGAGCGCGCCGCTGGGGGCTTTACACCCTCTCACTGTACTTGATAGGGGAAAGGGGCGCTTTCGGGTGGGAAAACCCCTTTTTGAAAAAAACTGTTTTTTTTACAGCGATTTCTGTGGGGGTCCCCAGCTTGTCTCAGGGGGATGTTCTCTGAATGTTCTTTTCTGAATTTTTTTGGGGGATTGGATCTGAAAATCCAATGTGGTCCACGCAGCTGAATATACATTCACTATCCAAAATGGGATCTAAAAACCAGTTTTCCCGTTGTATTCATTTTTAAAAAAACAGCGTTTTTAAAAATACAAATACCACTTTATTTTTGGCCCTGAATTCTATTGGCAATTTACCCTCCAGGGTTAATTAAACGTTTTTTGCTGGGGCTGACAAAAATTAAAACCCCTTTTTTCAACGCCCCAAAATTTTATATTTTTTTTTTGGTAGCCTAATTTTACAAGCAAAAAGGGTAAATTTTCAAATTTTATCTCTTGTTGTGTGGGGTAGAAAACCCAATTTTTAAAACGCTACAAAGTCTAGTTTGTTTCGGCTCAATTCTTGGCGCAATTTTCATCCCGGGGTTAATTAAGCGTTTTTTTGGGTGGGGTTTCTGACCAAAAAAAAACCGGTTTTTTTTAACGCCCAAATATATATATATTTTTTTTTGGGGAGCCTAATTTTTACAAGCAAAGGCTAATTACAACTGTATCTCTTGTTTGTGTAGCCGTAGAAAACACGAAATTTAAACACGCTACTAGTTTTTGCGGCTCAATTCTAATGCGCAATTCTACGAGTCCAGGGGTTAATTAAGCGTTGTATTGCTGCTGTGCTGACAAAATAACCGTCTATGTTCTTAACGCCAAATATAATATTTTTTTTGGTAGCCTAATACACAAGCAAAGCTATTAACAACTGTTATCTCTTGTTGTGTGGCGTAGAACAACCACGCAATTGATAACACCTACAAAGCTACAAGTTTGTGCGGCTCATACTTTGGCGCAATTTACATCCCGGGTTTAATTAAGCGTTGTTTTGCTGGTGTGCTGACAAAAATAAACCGTACTTTTTCAACGCCAAATATATATATTTTTTTTCGGTACCCTACTTCACCAGCAAAGGCAAATTACTACGAATCTCTGTTGTTGTGCGTAGAAAAACACGCAATTGATAACACGCTAACTAAGTTTGTGCGGCTCAATTCTTGGCGCAATTTACATCCAGGTGGATAATTAAGCGTTGTTTTGAGGCGGTAGTGCTGACCAAAAATAAACCGTTCATTTTCAACGCCAAATATAAAATATTTTTTTTTGTAGCCTAATTCACAAGCAAAGGCTAATTACAAACTGAACTCTGTTGTGTGCGTAGAAAAATACGCAATTGTAACCCCTAGACAAGTTTTTGTGCGGCTCAATTCTTTGGCGCAATTTTCATCCTGGGTTTAATTAATCGTTGTTTTTCTGTTGTTATGACAAAAATAAACCGTCTTTTTCAACGCCAAATATATATATATTTTTTTGTTAGCCTAATTCCAATCAAAGCTAGTACACTGTATCTCTTGTTTGTGTGGCGTAGAAAACACGCAATGTGTAACACCGTACTAGTTTTGGCGGCTCAATTCATGCGCAATTTACATCCAGGGTTAATTAAGCCCGTTGTTTGCTGGTGTGCTGACAAAATAAACCGTCTTTTCAAACGCCAAATATAAAAATATTTTTTTTTTGGTAGTCCTAATTATACAAGCAAAGGCTAATTACAACTGTATCTCTTGTATGAGTGTCGTAAAAAACACGGCAATTTGTAACACGCTACTATTGTCGCGGGCTCAAATTCAATTGCGCAATTTACATCCAGGGGTTAATTAAGCGTTGAGTTTTGCTGCTGTCTGACTAAAATAAACGGTCTTTTTCAACCGGCCAAATAATATATAAATTTTTATGGTAGCCTACATCACAAGCAAAAGGCTAATTACAACTGTACTCCTTGTTTGTGTGTGGCGGAGAAAACACGCAATTGTAACACGCAACAAAGCTACAGTTTGTGCGGCTCAATTTCCTTTGGCGCAATTTACATCCAGAGGGTTAATTAAGCGTTGTTTGCTGGTGTGGCTTGACAAAAAATAAACCGGCTTCTTTTTCAACGCCAAAATATATATAAATTTTCCAGTATCCTAATTCACAAAGCAAAGGGTTAATTACAACTGTATCTCTTGTATAGTGTGGCGTAGAAAACACGCAATGATAACACCTACAAAGCTTACTAGTTTGTGCGGTCAATCTTTGGCTCCATTTACATCCAGGGGTTAATTAATCGTTGTTTTGCTGGTGTGCTGACAAAATAAACCGTCTTTTTTCCAACGCCAAATATAATAAATTTATTTTTTTGGTAGCCTAATTCACAAGCAAAGCTAATTACAAACTGTATCTCTTAGTTGTGGTGGCGTTGAACACACCAATTTGTAACACGCTACAAGTTTGTGCGCTCAATTCTTTGGCGGCAAATTACATCCAGGGTAATTAAGCGTTGTTTTATTGCTGGTGTGCTGACAAAAATAAACCGTCCTCTTTTCAACGCCAAATATATATATTTTTTTTGGTCGCCTTATTCACAAGCTAAGGCTATTTACATCTGTATCTCCTTTTTGATGGATGTGCGTAGTGAAAACAACGCAATTGTAACACGCTACTAGTTTGTCGGCTCAATTCTTTGGCCACAATTTACAATCCAGGTGTTAATTAAGCGTTGTTTTTGCGGTGGGCTGACAAAAAAAAACCGTCTTTTTCAACGCCAAATATATATTATTTTTTTTTTTGTAGCCTAATTCACAAGCAAAAGGCTAATTACCACTGTATCTCTGGTTGTGTGGCGTAGAAAACACCGCAATGTAACACGCTACTAAAGCACTAGATTGTGCGGCCTCAATTCTTTGGCGCAATTACATCCAGTGGTTTTAATTAAGCGTTTGTTTTGCTGGTGTGCTGACAAAAATAAACGTCTTTTTTCAACAGCCAAAATATATAAATTATTTCCAGTAGCCCTAACTTCACAAGCAAAGGTTAATTACAACTGTATCTCTTGTTGTGTTGCGTAGAAAACCACGCAATTGTAACACACGCATACAAAGCTACTAGTTTGGTGCGGCTCAAATCTTTGGGCGCAATTTTTCATCCATGTGTTAAATAAGCGTTGTTTTTTGCTGGTGTGCTGACAAAAATAAAACCGTCTTTATTCAACGCCAAATATATAAATATTTATTTGTATGCCTAATTCACAAGCAAAGGCAATTACAACTGTAACTCATTGTTGTTGCTGCGTAAGAAAACACGCAATTGAAACTACGCTACTAGTTTGTGCGGCTCATTTCTATTGCGGCAATTTACATCCAGGGTTAAATAAGCGTGTTTTGCTGCTGTGCTGACAAAAATAAACCGACTTTAACAACACCAAATAAATATTTTTTTTTGGGTTAGCCTAAATCAACAAGCAAAGCTAATTACAACTGTATCGCTTGTTGTGTGGCGTAGAAAACAACGCAATTGTACACGCAACTATATGTGCGCTCAATTCTATGCGCATTTACATCCAGGGTTAAGTAAAGCGTTTTTTGCTGCTGTGCTGACAAAAATAAACCGTCTTTTTCAACGGCCAAATATATATATATTTTTTTGGTAGCCCTAATTCACAAGCAAAGCAAATTACAAACATGTATCTCTTGTTGTGGTGGCGTAGAAAACACAGCAATTGTAAAACACGCTACTTATTTGTGCGCACAATTCTATTGCCAATTTTACACCAGTAGGGTTAATTAAGCGTTGATTTGCTGCTGTGCTTACAAAAATAAACGTCTTTTTTCAAACGCCAAAAATATATATTTTTTATTTGTAGCCTAATTCCCACAACAAATGCATTACCACTAGTGTCTAGATACTTGTAGAACAACACAGTAATGTCAGACAGAGTAGGTGTCAAGCTCTGCAACTGCTAGTGGTCAGTGGCACAAACATTTCTGAAACGGGCCCAGGTCGCAGCACAGCAAGGGGACGTCGCAGTCAGGGGTCACTCGGTGAGGGCCCACAATCGGCCGCAGTCATCAAGCGGCCCGTGTGTTTGTTCAGGCAACCCCAAGGTTTTCATGATTGGTTGACTGTCATCCTCTTCCCCCAGCAGACATCTGATCAACCCCAGCCAAGAGTCCGGTGGAACCACAGCACACAACACTTATTTGGCAGGCCCGGGCGCGGGCAAGCGGCTCCCTCACCAGTCCTCAGGCCCGCCTCTGTCCCATCCAGTTCCCTCAGCCATGGATCAACTTTGTGGTCGGTGCTCAGCGCCACTATATAGGAGGATGAACAATTATTGGAGGAGGCGTCACAGCTACGTGGCAGCGAAGTGAAATGGGCCATACCCCCAGCCTTCTTTGGCAGAGGCGGGCAAAGTATAGATGTGGAGAGTGCATGGGAGGTCAAGTGGTGAGAGGTTCCCTCTGCTTACCAAACCGGTGATGAGGACAGTAAGTGACGATGAAACACAAATAGAAGATGATGTAGCCGCCCGGCCTTGTGAGCCGGGAGAAGCAAGGGCTTCATCATCGTACAGGAGAAAGGGGCGACAGCTTGCCGCTACAGGCAGCGGCGCAGCCAGCAAGTGGGGTTGTTGGCCGTGAGTCAGAGCAGGGAAGCAGCAGTGTGAGTCGGGACCAAGCGGCCACGTGGTAGAAAACCCCTTCGCAGGTCCAAGACATAGCGGCACAGTGGGCTCAGCGAGGCAAGCGCGGCAGTAAGTCACTCAGTGCGGAGCGATGGCGGTAAAATCAGCTACGCGGAGCGGTGTGGCAGTTCTTTGCTAAGACACCGGAGGAGCCGAAATAGAGGAAATGTACGAATCTGTGGCAAGAAAGTGAAGCGTGCCAGGTGACTAACTTGGCACACGACGCCCTGCTCAACACATTGCAATGCAGCGTCACCACCGGTGGCCAGGGTAGAAACGTGCACAGATGTGGTGGTCCAACCTGCCGCTGGAGCAGCAGCAGCGGCCAGTTGGAACCATGCATTCAGCCAGACAAGGCATCACCACCTCTGTCAGAAGCAGCTGTTTTCTCTTTTGACATCCACTCCCGGCTCCGATGCTCCTGCTCCACGCTTACTCATGGCGCCAGCAGGTCGTCAGAGAGGCGATTGTAAAGAGACAAAGAATGCTCAACCATCCTAAGGTGGCACAGCTGACCGTGCTCCTGTCCAAGTTGCGAGGTTGGTACTCTGCAGTCCCTCCTTTGCCAAATGGTTTGGGGGACACAGCACCCTTCAGAGAACTAATGGCTTGTCCGAGCCGAGATGGAGATTCCAAGCCGAAAATTTCTTTTTCAAAAAGCAGTACCAGCAACATTCATAAAATATTAGAACAGAAAGTGGGTCATCCTTGAGCTATCGGTTTGTTCCAATTTACAACGGCAGCGCGACGTACTGGAGCTGTAACTAGGTCAGGGCCAGTACAATGTCCCTTTACGCCCACTGGGTGAATGTTGCTTCCTGACCATGCACACCACAAACTTGGACAGGAGACCGCCGCTTTCTCCCCTCCACGTAGTCAAACTGCTGCTCCTGCGCCAATGTCCGCTCCTCCTCCTCCACCACCACCCACCACTCAGCCACCACAAACTGCTACCATCATAACCACATGTTGTAGGGCACAGCGGTGTCACGCAGTTTCTAACACCTAGCTTCCTCGCGAACGAAGTCACACAGGGAGAACTGCTCCGCGTCATGCAGCAAGAAATCGATGTGTGGCTTTCCCATCCGCAGCCAACCTGCAAATCAGGAAACATTGTGACGGACAATGGGAGGAACATGGTGTCCGCGCTGCACCGAGAGGGATGGTTCCATGCGCCCTGCATGGCGCAGCTGTGTTCATTCTGGTTGCACAAAAAATGTTCCTAGAAGTCTTCCACCCGATCTTCAGAACATTCTGAAAATGGCCAGGAAACTGTGCAAATGCCACTTACCATACGTACAAATGCCAGGAACAACCCTCCTCGAGTTGCAGCGGCAGAAACGGCCTCCCCCAACACCTCTGATATGCCGATGTTTCCACCCGCTGGAATTCCATCCAGCACATGTTGGACCGACTGTATGAACAAAGAAAGGCCATTAACGATTTTTTGAGATCCAGGCAGACTAGAAGTACACCCTGGGTAACGTTGATGTCCAGCCACGTGGCAGCTCATCGTGTGACACCTGCCGTTTGTTGAGGCCATTCGAGGAGGCCACGTTATTTGTCAGTTCGACCAGGACTACGGGAATGAATAACTTCAGTCCACAGCTTCATGTCCTGAAACGAGATGCGAAAAATTGGGTCTGGGCAGGGGACTGGAGAATGGCGACTACATCTCAGGCCACATGATTTCGTGGGGACAGAAATGGAGGAGGAGGAAGAGGAGGAGGACATTGAGTCAGAAGCATGTCTGTTGAAATGAGTTGATTTTCTACCCATGTGACAAGAGAGGGAGGAGCAGGAGCAGCTGTGGAGGAGGTGGATGGAGGATGAGGAAACGAGGCAGATGACCCCCAAGCACCGAGGCAGATACAGTGGAAATGGAGCAGGGAGCCCCCGGAGTCACTTGTGCAAATGACCCGCAGCAAGATATTTGCCTGGCTAAGTGACAGCCGAATAGTCAGCATCGGCAGAGGGATGACGTCTGGCTCTCCACCAATTGGACCCTCGCTACCCGGTCCAAATGGTAGCCTTTTACCCAGCAATTGAAGGGAAGACACACTCAAATACTATAGGGAAATCCTCCGTAAATCCAGTTGCCGCTGTTGCCCTTGTCGGCAATCGTCCCTCCTCTGACAGGTCTGACCGGGGTTCCTCAGCGCACACGTACTTACTGCCGCGTCTGCTGGGGGAAGGTGGGGGGGGGTAGGAGCAGAACCAGCTCCATCACAGTAAACTAAGTCTGGAAGTCACTAATGATCAGTCTTCCTTCACCCCCTATGTGAGGAGGCAGTCACCAGCCGTCATCAGCAGCAAGCATCAGGACAGGGAAAGCATATCCTGAACCAACAGTTGTGGCCTACTTGGACCGCAACTCTTGGCCACCCCAGTTAGAAGATCCGCTTGGGACTACTGGGGCGCAGAGCCAAACTGGATGTGGGCCGCAACTTTCCCGAGTTTTGCAAGGTGGAGAAAGCTGTCCTCCCGGCCATAAGTGTGGCATCAGAGCGGTTGTATAGTGCGGCGGGCCATCGTTACCCCAAGTAAACCCGCTTGAGCCACGGGTAATGTTTGAACGACTGACCTTTGTCAAGATTAATCAGCGTGGATCGCCAGGATTTTCCCCACACAACCAATGCCTTAGGCGACATGCTGGGTTCAAACTACCTGCCTCAGCCACTATTCTGGATGCCGCCACCCCGCCTGATGCCACACATCTGCTGATAGTTTCTCCATCATGCTACGCAACCGTCTTTAACCAGGGACGGTATTCCACCCACAACTCAATCACTCTGTCATTTGTGCCACTCTATGTGCTCATGCGCTGCTGCTGTTGCTGTACTCCGTACCTCCACACTGGTGTCGATTGTTGTGCCCCCCCCCCCCCCTCTGCGGCCTGTACTGTTTTGCCACCTTCCAGAATGTCAGTTGTGCCCCTCTCTTACCTTCAATGCCTGTTGCTCTGTCATCACCTCCACCTCTGTCATTGTGCCACTGCCTGAACCTCATACTGCAGCGCCGAGACCTCCACACTGTGTGATTGTTGCCACTCTGTGGCCTAATACTGATTTTGGTGCCACTCCAGAAATAGCCATTGTGCCACTGTCTGACCTCATAGCAGGCTGCCTCAGCCGAGACCTCCACACTGTGTGAGTGATTGTGGCCACTTCGTCCCTAAAACTGTATTTTTCCCTTTTTTTTCCGCCTCCAAAATGTCATTGGGCCACTGTCTGAACCTCATACTGCTGCCGCCTGAGACCGTCCACACTGTATCATTGTGAGCCACGCTGTGGCCTAATACTGTTATGTGCCGCCTCCATAATGTCAATGTGGACCACTGTCCTGCCCTCAACAGGCTGCCGCCGTAGACCATCCACACTGTGTGATTGGTCACTCTGTGGCCTAATAACTGTTTTGGCCACCTCCAGAATGCCTTGTGCCACTCTGACCTCATACTGCTGCCGCCGTGACCTCCACACTGTGTGATTCGTGCCACTCTGTTGCCTAATACTGTTTTGCCGGCCACCAGTATGTCATTGTGCCCACTGCCTGAACCCTACATGCTGCTGCTGCCAAGACCCTCTACCTGTGTGCTTGTAGCCACTCAGTGCCTAATACTGTTTTGCCTCCGCCTCCAGAATGTCTTTGTGCCACTGCCTGACCTCATGCTTGCTGTGGCTGCCTCGCCGTCACCTCCACACTCCTATCACTAATGTTCCCACCAGAGCTTTCAGCTTGTTTTTTTTCCAGCTTTCGCTAGCAAGACTTAGCAGCTACATTTCCAGCAATGAGTTTTTTGGTCAGTTTTTGCCCTCTAAGTGCCCAGAATTTTTATAGTTAAGCTATTCTAAGAGCGGAGGCAGTCAATCTGCGTGTCATACTAAAACACACGAACAGTGTATGAAGACCAAACCAAGCTCCCTCCTGCCAATTTAATGCATGGCACAACGTTCACAGCACCCTGCGAGGCCTGGGCCCTGGAAATAGCTTCTTTTTAAACGTGATTCGTGCCGAAGTTATTCGGATCCGAAACGATTTTTGTCAGAAATTCGGGAACGAAGTGACCGAACCGAAAAAAATAAAATTTTTGAGAAATTCGGCCATCTCAATCTGCATACATCAGTACTGTGGTATGTTGCAAGGCCCCTAAGGGCCACATGTATAAAGCTAGGTTACTATGGGCAAAAAAGTGAGTTTTAGACCTAAACAGTTTTCATACATGTGGCCCTAAATGTTAGGGTATGTTCACTCGGGTATTACGGCACGCACAGGTACGCAATACGTGTTTGTTTGCACTGTTGAAAGTACGTGCTTGTACTTTCAATGCACAATGACCTGAGGCAGCTTTCTGCCTCATATACTTTTCTATTGCTCGGCACGTAAGCACTTGAAAGAAGTGACACTTCTTTATGCTGGCATATAGTACGCACAGAGAAATTATTTTAACGTATTTGCAGAGCGTACTTTGCTTCAAATACACCGTGTGAACATACCCTTAATGTAAAAAAAATAAAGAATATAAAAAAAACCCAGAAATAATAATTGGTACCACCAAAGTCCCCAAAAAAAATTACACAAAAAGAATACCTTATCCTGCACAGTGAATGCTGTAAACAAAAAAAAAAACAACTCCGGTATTATGAGTTTTTTAGTCAGATCGCCTCCCAGAAAAAGTGGAATAAAAAAAGGATCAAAGGATGACATGAATGAACGGGGCTGCACCCAATATCTGGCGTCTATTCAGCCGGATATCAGGCGCAGCCTCGTTCGCTATATGTTTAAATCTTCCACACACCGTTATCGGGCGCATTAAATAGCGCCCGCGGCACTATGTAATGTGCCTGACTTCAGGGGGCGTGCGGGAGGCGAGGCGCACTAGAACCGTAGCAAAGCTATAGATTTAAAGCCTCACTATGGCATTTCTGGCCACAATACAGCTGAAACAGGTAAACCACTTTCAAAGTGGTATACCTGAGCCAGAAATGGCATACACACACTAGAAAGCGCCTGATTTATGACCCGTTGTAGAGCGGGTTCATAATACGGGCACGTTCTAGGCTATTATTATGTGCATGAAATTTGCCAAATTTCATGCATGTCACCCAAACTGTTTTACACATTCCAAATTGGTACCAATAAAAACTGGCCTTTGCCCACAGAAAACTGACATCACAGAGCTCTAATAGAGAAAAAATTGGCAATGCAAGTCAAATTTGTTTTTTAGTAAAGTTTTTTGTAATTTTTTAAATGTGGTAAAACATAATGAAAACTATATAAATTTAGTCTCGCTAGAATTATACCAACCCACAGAATACAGATAGCTTTTCCTTTATACCGAACAGTGAGCCAGTACATTATTTGTTTAGGTCAATAGCACCATTAAAAGTTACATCTTGTCCCACAAAAAATCAAGCCCTCAAACCTCCATGTGGACAGAAAAATAGAAAAAAATGATGGCTCTCGGAAGGCACAGATAAAAAAACAAAAAAAAAACAAACATTGCTGATTCATTAAGGGGGACATGTGTGAACCTGGCACCAATTCGCCAGTTATACCTCTGTTTTTAATAGTGCATGATCCAACAATATGTATGAAAGTATCTCACATCCTGTTCTATGCCAAAAGTAGTCTCAGCCATGCCACTTTGAACCTGATGTGGATTTGTACGACAGTTCTGCGCCAAAGTTTGGCGCAGATTTGGTGCATCGTATGATCCTGGCGAGACACGCCCCCACATCTTTGGTGCAATTAAAAGTTTCGTGATTGAGATACAATGCAGCAAATTTAGGCGTACGACGGTTCATACATCTATAAAACAGGGCTACAACAGTTTGGCTCAAAGCACTCCAAAAAATGGCACAGCCCTGTTCATACATGTCACCCTAAGGCTATGTTCACACGGCTGATTTCAGAACTGATTCACGTCGGATTTCCGACGAAAATACGTTCCGAAATCAGTTGCAAATCAGTTTCAAATAAGTGCCACTAAGTGTGGCACGTATTTGGAACTGATTTCCTGACGGATTCACCATCCCATTCATTATAATTGGTGAATCCGTCCGGAAATAATTGACATGCACATTGTTTTTGCGGCTGGATTGCGGCCGCAATCCGGAGCGGAAGAAAGTGTCGTCTGAACGACGACACGTATTTTTCATTAAAATCAATGTAAAACGGCCAGTTACTTGATTGTAACTGATTTCGCAACAGATTTGCAGCCGTATTTACGGGCGCAAATCCGTTGCGAAATAAGCCGTGTGAACATGGCCTAAGGGTTCAAAATATGGTACGTTCAATATTCATTTTTATAGTCTGTTTCTATTATTGACGTTTTAGAGGGTGTTCCCAGAGTTTTGAAAAAATAAAACCTGTATTGGCTGGGACTGCAGGAAAATAAAGATAAATAAAATACAGCGGCCACCATTCTAGCTCTGCCAGTCCCCCAGCAGTGATGTCACGTCCATTGATAATAAGACCATGTAGCCAATCACTGGTCTCTGTGGTCCCTGCTCATATGTACAACATGTGACCACTGGGGGATTGGCTGCCTGGTTATGTAAGCGATGTACGTGACGTCATTACTGGGGAACAGGTGGGGGACCCCAATGCTGGACCAGCGGCTGTAGAGGTGAAACATTTTTTTTAATTCTACCACAGTCCTGACCCATACAGGATTTTATTTAAACCTCAGACAACCTATAACTCCTTTCTTATGACTTTTTATTATTTGCTTGGTGGTGCCTGAATTTAAATGGGAATCAAGTCCAAGTTTATTATAAAGCCTATTTACCAACCCTCTCAATTCTTCTGGGAGACTCCCACAAACCAGGAAACAAATGTGGTGGGTTTTAAACACACCCCAAACCCCCCAAATGGCAGTTATCGTGCTAATCAAGAGTGCTGTCAGTGTATGAAAATCTGATTATGTTTAATTCACCCAGGTGGATGACAAACAAGAGCTCTGTCTTGTGATTTAGGGTATGTTCACATAGCAAAGACAAAATACCCGTTGGATTTTCCGACCGGTATTTTGTCTTTTCTTTGCACGTGAGGGGGCGGATTTTGTTAACAGTTTTTTGGATTCAAGCCGTCCCCCTTCGCACCCACAAATTCATGTTCTGCCCAAAAATCGAGTGGAAGAATGATCATGTTCTAAGTTATTGTTTACGCCAGAGGTGTAATAAACTGTCCGGCGGAAAATCCGTGTATTTTGGACTGTTGAACGGATTTTCTTTTAAAATCAATGTAAAGGGTTGACCGTCGGTTTACAGACAGTTTTCAAATCCGAAAACCGTCTGTAAAACCGACTGAAAAGCAGTGCCATGGGGACAAGGCCTTAGTTTTCAGGCTATAGCATACAGTACATGCCAACTCTCCCGCTTTTGGCGGGGGGAGGGTCCCACTAATGGGGGTCCCCCCCGCCATCCCAGCAGACTTGGCGAACCTTCTGCTGCCAGCAGGCAGCGGGGGTTCTTTAAATGACTCCCGCCCGGCGAGTCTCACTGACTTGTGTGGCCGCAGCCGCACAGTCAGTCAGCTGCTGCACGCTCCGTGCAGCTGCCGTACAGGGTGGAGGCAGGAGGGATCGTTCCCCTCCTGCTTTCTCCCCTATACGTACAGCGGTCGGTTGGTGCTGTACATACAGATCAGCGTCGTGGGGACGTGACGCACGGGTGTACTCACGCCCCCTGCGACGCTGAGGAGATCGTCGGCAGCTGGACGCGCTGCAGGGAGCCTGGTGAGGTGAGTAGCTTTTTTTTTTTTTATTAGCTATTGGGGGGACTACCTGGCTACAAGGGGCAATACCTGGCTACATGGGGCACTGCCTGGCTACAAAGGGGGCACTACCTGGCTACAAAATGGGGGACTACCACCTGGCTATAAGGGCACTACCTGGCTAGAGGGGCATCTACCTGGCTTTCTTCCAGAGCTGTTATGCATTTAGGTGGAGTGGGTGTGGCTTTTTCTAAGGGGCGTGGTGCACCAACAAGATGGGCGTGGTCATGCAAATTTTTTTTCTACGCGCACCGCAACAACCCCTTAAGGCATGTTCACACGGCTTAAAATGGGCCGTATTTCGGTCCGTAATTACGCGCCGAAGTGCGCCAATTACGGGCCGAAAACGGCCCATTCATTACGGTAATTCACAGTTCTCATAGAGAACTATGGATTAGTCTCCTCTCCCCGATTCGATAATTGACATGTGAATTACTAGCGGCGTATACGCGCCGCTGGCAATTCAAGTCAATGGGCCAGCGAAGTGCCGGCCCCCCGCTCACTCCCCCGCTCCCGCCCCGCTCCCGTCCACACGGCGTAATTGCGGGGCGTAATTACGTCCCGCAATTAAGCCGTGTGAACATAGCCTTACAGTCTCCCACTTTTCCACTTTCAAAAGTTGGCAAGTATGGGCTCTAGGTGTAGAAAATAAATGATTCCATACACTGACAACAAGCAGAGATCATAAGAATGATGAGGTAAATCTGAAAGTTGAATAACTTTTCATTAGACAAAGAATAGCCTTTATTAACATAAAACAGAAGAATTGAATTGATACACTTGAGACAGCTGTCAACCAAACGCTCGTTACGGGCTAGTGTGCAAGTCTTTTCTATGGAGACAGTGAAATAAGCTGCTGTCAGACTGCTCTGTCCCCTCCACATCCCCTCTGGCATCAGGTTATGTCCCACAGGGCCATGGATCCAAAGCATCCCCAATTCTTCTTTCCCCATATTTGCTATTTGGGGAGGGTGAGGAGACCACCATGCACTTTGGCGCAGATTTTCCCGTGCTTTCTAACATTTATACAGTGTAACCTTAGACTAGACAGATTTATTATAGTGTTGGTAAATCTGCTGCATGTTTAGACTGTCTAGTCTAGGTTTACACCTTCTATTAATTGTCTTACTTCGTTACTAATGCTGGCAAAATGTTGGCGTTTTTTTGTTGATGCACGGTGACAAACTATGAGTCACGCCCCTTCATGCAAAGCCACACCCCTTTGCCACTGTTACGCCCCTTTGTCAGGCAAGGCATAGTGGTGTCTAGAAACTGTTTTAAACACATAATAAATGTGATGTAAAGCAGGTTCTCCATTATGTCTCCAGAACTCTGGTGCAGTTGCCTTAACAAATGTCCCTCATTGTTTAATAGGCTGATCCTTCTTGAATTGGATGACTTTAAGGGGGTTTCCAGGCCTTTTTTTTTTTTTAATTAATTACATTTCAGGTGCTGCTGTAATGATATCAAAAAATGTATATTTCCCTCGCCATTCACCTCCTTTTTAGTGCTGACACTGCTGACGGTTGGCCCATAACCGCTACAGTGCTGTTGCCTGATATTACCATTTGGAAGTGTATGGCTCCGAGCTGTGATGTCAGGCAATCAATGGCTACAGTGCTTACTAGGCAACTGCCGGCAGCGCTGGAAAGGTGTTGCGTGGTGAGGTGAGGTGAAGAAGACATTTTTTTCAATTGTTATACAGCAGTAGCTTGGAACACTCCTTTAATCTAATGCAAATATGTTAAATCGAATCTGTTAGTGTTCCAGATAAAACAGTAAACATGTTAAAAACAGCCTGGTACGGACAAAAGTGTCCTCTGGGCAGCTCCGCTTCAGCTTTTCCATACCTGGATTGCCTTATTTAAAAATTCTCTCCCTATTACCTAAATTAATCTGCTGACAGATTCCCTTTAAAGGAGTAGTCTCTCCACAATAATCAGCTTTATACATATAGGCAAAGGTAAATAAAGACTATTACCAATTACATTGCTGTTTTTATTTTGCTTCATTTAATAGTTAGAGCAGTTCTTATCTCCTGCTTGTTTACAGAAGGTTTCCTAGGCTGCAGACTACCTCTCCTTGCTTTAACAGCATTGGCCAGAATGGAGACATCACTCCCTGCTGTGTCTTATCAGCAGCACAGAAGCTAATTTAAGTTACTTACAGACAAACTGTAATTGTTTAGAGCTCTTTAGCCTCGTGCACTGATGTTAAAACCCCTTAATTACTAATGCACCTCTAAAAGGCTCAGCTAGGAAAAGCAGAGGTAAAATATCAGTCACTGCTGTGCTGAACAGTAAGTGGAAGCCTGTAGCTGACTGTAAAGAGCAGCCTCTGTGAAACAATATGGTGAGAATACCCCTTTAAAGGGGTTGTCTCATCTCAAAGTTTCATAGGATGCATGAATGAAATAATGCTGCTTTGCTCTGTCACTTCCTGGTCAAGCTGTCTGTAATTAGCATATGAGTTCTGTGTATCAGACTTCTGCTAATTAGATTAACTCAGAAGCTTCCCTGGTCCTGACAGCCTGAGATTTAAGTAAACAGCAGCAATTACTTTCTTTTGTCTGAAAGATCAGATAACAAACAAGCTCTCACTGACTGAAGTTCATGAGCTGGCCATGACCTGTGTGATGACCTCACTCCCTGCTATCAGATAGAACAAACAGCAGGGCGGGTGGGGAGGGGAGGGGTACACAGGTCGGGGAACCAGGGAGAGCCAGGAAGGTGATAAAATCACTTGTAGCTCCTTAACAAGAAAAATGAACAACTCAATATATTTGGAAAACTTCTTCATTTAGTGTTCCCAATATGTTGAAAGCTAATCTTTGTAGCAAGACAACCCCTTAAAGTTTTGGATGGAAATGATATTACGAGTACAGCATTTAATAATGTGATCCGGCTAACCTATTCTGCAAAATTTTCATGTCAGTGCTGTATAAAGTTATGAAGCCATAGATCATTATTGCAGTGATTGAATATGAAAATAATGAATTTTTTTGCACATATGACAGCCCACAGATTAAAATGAGGAGCACTAATTAAAAATAGGACAAGCACAAATGCACCAGAGCAGAATTAATAACCACATTGTAATAAGGCCTAGTAGTAACTACCTGTAATTATCTAAAATGTGACCCACAAGAAATAAACGCCTTTACCTCCCTGCAAGACTTGCACCAAAACAGTGAAGTTAGAGAGCACAGAGATCCCTGCACATTCTGAACACACCCAAGCACAAAGACAGTGCACAATGGTAATAAACACTCCCACCGACTGACACATGGAGTCACTGGCTGACAAGCACTGACCTTATGGCTCCTGCTTTCCATCCAGCTGGGAGGGCTGGAACGTGGACAGACTGTCCGATGAGCTTTCGGGTTGATCTAGAAGGCACGTCTGTCTGCCAGAAGGCCAGGACACTGCACACTTCCTCAAGGTTATGGAACACTGTGAAAAATAGTTTAACTAATGCAAGACTTAGAAATAATTAGCACAGATCCATATTTTGGCTTTGGAAATAATGGCTAAAGATTGGCACAAATAAGCCGGTAATGTGTTTGATCTTACTACTTTCAATCAACATAAGGACTAATTATTACAACCTCTAAAAGACCAATTTGCCAGACTATGCACACAACTTGCTTGAAACATTTTCATGGTCACTAATTTTAATAGATCCAGTCAAGATGTTCATCAAAAACTCAGGAGACGTACAAAAACGAAAATAATTCTGACCATATCACAATATCTTTGCAAATCTGTATATATAGGTTTATGTTACTCCAACTACTGATTGTAACTAGTTTTCTTAATCAAATTCAGTTTTGCGTCAAGAGAAAGTTGGTTTTTAACCATAGAGTATGACCTGAATCATTGCTGAACAAAGTGAGGTTTTTAGTTAGTTGTTCAAAATATTCAAAGTATCCAACTCAGCTCTTTGATGTATAAAGGTCTGGCTAGATTTATACTGATGTTTCGTCTTAGCAGGGAGATGATGACATCTAGAATGGGGTAGAAGATTACTCCGGATATTTAATAGTGTATGGTAAATAGTGTCGAAATGGAGTGCCTGGGGCCCACCGATGGAGTTGATTCTTGGGGGCCCAACAGTGGAGTTGACTCTTGGGGGCCCACCAGTGGAATTAATTATTGGAGCCCACCAGTGAAACTGATTCTTGGGGCCCACCACTGGAGCTGAATTTTGGGGTCCACCAGTGGAACTGATTCTTGGGACCCACCACTGGGGATGATTCTTGAGGCCCACCAGTGGAGCTGATTCCTGGGACCCACCAGTGGAGTTGATTCTCGGGGCCCACCACTGGAGCTTATTCTCGGGGCCCACCACTGGAGCTTATTCTCGGGGCCCACCACTGGAGCTTATTCTTTGAGTCCGCTGCTGAAGCTGTCTCTTGGGGCCCAACAGTGGAGTTTATTTTGGGGGCCCACCAGTGGAGCTGATTCTTTAGGCTCACCAGTGGCATTAATTCTTGAGGCCCACCACTGGAGCTTATGTTGGGGGGCCACCAGTGGCGTTGATTCTTGCGGCGCAACAGTGGAGTTGATTATTTGGGCCCACAACCTGAATTAATTACTGGAGCCCACCAGTGAAGCTGATTCTTGGGACCCACTAGTGGAATGATTCTCGGGGCCCACCACTGGAGCTTATTCTTGGGGCCCACCACTGGAGCTGTATTCTTGGGGCCCACCAGTGGAGTTTATTTTTGGGGACCACCAGTGGAGCTGATCCTTTAGGCTCACCAGTGGAGTTGATTCTTGGGGCCCACCACTGGAGCTTATTTTGGGGGCCCACCAGTGGAGTTGAGTTTTGGGGCCCACTAGTGGAATTAATTACTTGAGCCCACCAGTGAAGCTGATTCTTGGACCCACCACTGGAGTTTATTCTTGAGGCCCATCACTGGAGCTAAATTTTGAGACCCACCACTGAAGCTGATTCTTGGGGCCCACCAGTGGTACCGATTCTTGAGGCCCATCAGTGGAGTTGATTCTTGGGGCCCACCACTGGAGCTGAATCTTGGGGCCCACCAGTGGAGTTTGTTTTTGGGGCCCACCACTCGAGCAGTCTAACCCTGCCCTTAATCTTTACTAAAGCACCTTTTGCCAATTAGCTCTCGTAGAAGTTATTAACACAGAGATACACGTGATTTTTCTCCCTTCACTTTGGATGTTTACACAACGTGCTCAATAAAAGAAATGAAAAATATAACTGTGTTATTAGTTTAGTTAGATTGTGTTTATCTAAACCTATGACTTCTGATTACAACCAGTCCATATTTTAGTACTAAAGCAAATAGAAGATATGAACCTTACTGACATTTCTTCAAAAACTCGAGAATACTTCAAAACCCGATTCACAGGTCATTTTTCATGCTGGAAATGGCTTACTATGAGTTGTTTGGGAGATGCTGATGCCTTTGAGAATTCTTCTGGATCACTTTTTTTTTTTACTAATAGATGGAGAAATCCAAGTGGTTTACTTACTTTATCTTGCAACCATATTTTTCAGTAGGTCATGATAAATTCCCAGTAGAAGTCTGTACTCTTCAGGAAGACTGGAAGAACTCCCAATATTCTGACAAACATGCATTGCAGACTTTGATGCAAGGCCTGTATAACATCAGAGAGGGACAAGCCTTCTGCCTCGGTGAAGGATTTCTCAGGGGCCACAGACTCTCTTTATATAAATGATATGAAAAACAGCCAAAGAATTGCTCTGCTTAAGCTTTTGAAATGTATTTCTCACCCTCAGAACACCCAGAATGATAATCCGGAACCATGAAGCATAACTGCATCTGCTATGCCTTTGCCTTTGGTGCAGAATATTGTGTCATCCCTGTTCTTAAGAGAATATACTACAAGTCTTTTTTTCATTTTTTCTCTCCAGCGATAACCACTTTTTCTGTAGTCCAACAGGATGTTCATTTAATTAACAAAACGTTACATTCGCCAAGTAGTGACTTGGCTCATTCATTACCCCGCACAAAAGAAAAAGGAAGACTAAATAGATCTTAAATATTATAATTAGGAGAAAGCAGATTTGCAGCCAGAGTAAAGGAGAGCAGGCAAGCACACAGCTAATTTCATGCTTGAGAGTCTTCAGCACAAACACAAAAAAACACAAATATTACAGACAGAGAATAAACCGTCATTACAGCTCTAAGTGAGAAAACATATTTCCCTGAGAGGCACTGACTTCCACAATGGGGCCTGCTAATCCTATTATGAAAATGGGCATTTTTCGCATTAAGGCTTAAAAAGTCTAAGTATGTAAATCGGACTTAACTTAGCTGTAAGTGATCTTATTGACTTGTCTCTTATTGGAAATAATACTATTCGCAAGGTCATGAAAATACTTACAGCATTGAATGGCTGTATGCTCAGCAATGCATGTGGGCGCGTGGCATCTCTTTATATTACATTATGTATTATGTTACAGATGGATCCGGTTAAGTTGGAGGCTTAGGCTGAGAAGTGGCAAATGAGATTTAACACAGATAAATGGAAGGTTATGCACTTGAGACAAGAAAACAAATGTCCTTGTTATATATTGGGAAAATACTCGGTAGAACTAACATGGAGAATGACTGAAGTGTAGCAACCAGTGCCAGGCAGCTGCTGGCAAAGCACATAATATCATGGAATACATCAAAGCAGACACAGACGTATATATACAATAACAACACAGCTTTGAGAATAGCTTTGGGCACAAATTTACAAGCTAAACATAGTAAGGCTGGGGCAGGTTTAGACATAGAGAAGAAGATTAATAACAACTAGGCTGCAATACTCACAAAAATGAGGCGGTGACTTAAACACAATGTGCAAATACAGGCAGTCCCCGACTTACAACGCTTCGACTTACATCTGTCCCCTAGTTACAAACGGAGACTTATAGCGCATGCTGGCACTTGTAGTTCCACAGCTATTTTCTGTGGAACATGGAACTACAAGTGCCAGCATGCCACATCAGCACATGAGGTGAAATCTTCTTAACAGGGGCACAGACAGCAAAACAAATGTAAAAACCCTTTCCTGCACTATCCAAAACTAAAAGATAACCTTTTGTGCAGGAGTTACATTTAATGAATGTACATGTTCCAACTTACATACAAATTCAACTTAAGAACAAACCTACAGTCCTTATCCCGTTTGTAACCCGGGGACTGCCTGTATATCAAAGGTCAGTTCAGAGTAGCGCCCCATTGGCTTCTCATAGATGTGATTGGCTTGACCCTAGAGACACGAGGTTGGCTCATTTTTGTAAACAGTTGACTGTGCTTCTTTATAGCAAAGCCAAGGGATTTTAGCAAAGGGGCATGGCACTCTGGAATCGCAACAGTCCAAACGTTTTTACGACTGTTGGGGATACTTGCAGCAAGATCCCAACCAATCCGAAATGTGTGGCTTTTGATGGTGTTGAAAGAATAGGAATATGTATTAATATAAGTTATCAGAGAGGATTTAGTAGCTCTAACGTCACCTGCTAAATAAACTCACAATGAACCAACTCTGTGTGTTCATAAAATACAACAATGGACATCTGTCATTAGGCTGCTCAGACAGTCAGAACTGCTGAGGGCACATTAGTGGATACAAATGCACCTATTTAGCTCAATTAAACTAATACTCTGACAACCGACAAAAAACCCATTAACATAGGACTTGCAAGATGGGACCTCTTTAGGTCAAATTTGTTTTTTCGGCACAACAAGATGTGTAATTGGATTGATATACTGGGTACTTCAAATTTCTGTAGTGTGGCAAGATGCATTATCTGATAAAAAGCTCAGTCTTAGGCTATGTTCACACGGCTTATTTGCGGGGCGTAATTACGCCCCGCAATTACACCGTGTGGACGGGAGCGGGGGGCAGCACCTCGCCGGCCCATAGACTATCATTACTAGCGGCCCGTATACGCCACTAGAAAATGACCTGTCACTTATCTCCCCCCGTGGCGGATTCGCCGAACAGGGAGAGGAGAATCCAATCAAACTGTGGATTACCGTAAAGGCTGGGAAGTATACCAGCCGTAATTCGCGCACTAAGGCGCGTAATTACGTAATGAAATACGCCCCATTTTAAGCCGTGTGAACATAGCCTTACTATGGAATATTATTGCCATGGAGGGGTGTACTTAGTCTGCAACAATGTTTAGGTAGAGAATGAGAAAGGCGGCGCTTGTGGCCATCCTTTCCAGTCACTTCTATGAGATTTCCTTAGTATAGTTGAGAACACCCACTACATTCGTAACTCCCATAGAAGTAAATTAGGAGGGCGGCTGCAAATACACGGTTGGCTTGCAGCTAGCTAAGAGCTGACATATGTAGTACACTTTACTTTGTGGGAACACCCCTTTAAGACTTGGTGAGAAATGTATGAACACTCTTGGTGTAAGCAATGAAACGGAGCTCACCTTTTATTTTTTCAGAGCACTACAGTGTATATTAAATGAAATGGGAGCTCTGATTAATTGCTATGGGCAACAGAGAAAGTCTTAGACCTAGACAGTCTTCATACATGAGGTCCCTTTGTAGATCTTATAGCCTGGTACTCTAGCCTTCACAGTTTGGCCCTCGTCAAGGTCACTTTGTCCATTTTTCTGTTCTCCCAACATATCAATTTCAAGAACTGTTCGCTTGCTGCTTTATATATCCCACCTCTTGTCATGAGAGAAACCGTGTTATTTGCTTCACCTGTCTTTGGTTTCAATGTTATGCTGATTTGTGTTGGTTATGTTGGTTGGTTTACTAAGCAAAGTAAGAGCTGCATGACCCCAAAAGTTTACATAAAATAGAAGTACTCTTTCAAGTTAGAATATGTTCACACGGCTTAATTGCGGGACGTAATTACGCCCCGCAATTACGCCGTGTGGACGTGGGCGCGGCGGGAGCGGGGGAGTGAGCGGGGGGCCGGCACTTCGCCGGCCCATTGACTTGAATTGCCAGCGGCGCGTATACGCCGCTAGAAAGTGACATGTCAATTATCTCCCCGCCCGGCGGGGAGAGGAGACGTAATCCATAGTTCTCTATGAGAACTGTGAATTACCGTAATGAATGGGCCGTTTTCGGCCCGTAATTGGCGCACTTCGGCGCGTAATTACGGACCGAAATATGGCCCATTTTAAACCGTGTGAACATGCCTTTACTCTGTAGCAATATGTGATCTGTATTTTCCAGCTTAAGTAAAATAAATGCCTTTGAGCTTACAGTGATTAATGTGTTCCATTAATCACAACTTTCTTTATCCTTAATTGGTTAATTGGTTGACATTAAAAACTCCAGGCAAATTAATTTATCGTAGGGTCGTATTACCAGCAGAATCTGAAAATGCTATTGAGAGCATAATTACTAAATGCATAAATTTAAGAAAAAGGTGAAATGCCACATGCAGATAATAAAGTTTGTAATTTTGCAAACTAAGAAAAAATAAAATACCTACAACCCTGTTTCCCCCAAAATAAGCCATCCCCTTAAAATAAGACCTAGTGCATTTTTTTAATGCAATTCAGAGTCTGGCTGATTATGCTGATGTTTGTGTTGAAATCATTATAGTATATAAATACATGTGGATTTTTGTTCAACTGTAAATGTGAATTCTTGTTCATGGAAAAATAAGACATCCCCTAAAAATAAGTCTTAGCTCGTCTTTCTGAGCAAAACTTAATATAAGACACTGTCTTATTTTTGGGGAAACAGGGAAGAAAAGGAAAGGTAATGGAAGACAATGGTTGTTCAAGTAAACCCAGAATAATTGACTAGACCCTACATAATCTGTGTTTAACTAATGGCTATAAATAAACGTTTGGTTAAAGGAATTGTCTTACTACTGTCCATGTATTGCATCTAATGTGTATAAAGAGGGGTTTCCATCAATAACAACCATGTGTTTGTGAGACAACCCCTTAGGCCATGTCTAGATAGCATATGTTAAGATGCCGTCCAAAATCCGTCAGCATTTTAACATCGCCGTGCTGTGGTGCTTGTCACGGGTTTGCGCTAAAAACATGCGGTCGGTTTTTGAATTTCCTACCGGCTCAGTACATTGACTGTACGGGATCCTGGCGTAAGATCCAACTAGTTGTAAAATACGCCAGAATCCGGCAGATTTAAAAACTGACCGCAAAAATCCGTGCTGTGTAAACTACAGCACGGATTTTCTCTTGCTTTCTATGGGGCACTGGTTACTGATTTTCAGCAGATTTTAAATACTGAATCTGTCGAAAATCCAACCAAAAGCCAGAGTTGTGTAGACATAGTCGTAAAAGCGAGCATCAAAGAGGTTGTTCAGGTAAAAGGAACATTAAATGTGAGTGCAGGCCAATAACATAAAAAAGCCTAACCTTACCTTCCCTCGCTCCACAGTTCCACTGCTGAGCCTCCCCAGTCTTCTATTTACCTTCATTCTTATCCAAACTTGATGTAATATAAATTATATCTAAAATACACTCTGAGGACTGGATGTAGAAGGCCCATAAATGTCTGACAAGATGGAATTCCAGTTCTAGGGCCCTTATTTATTGGGAGAATAGGGGTCCTGTTCATTTTGTACCCTTAGCACCATAAAACAGAGGCATGTGTGAATGGCTTCTGTTTCTATTTGGCAATCCATGTTAAAGAAGAGACAGAAATACTGTTGTAAGGGGACATTCACATGATGTTTTTTCAATGTTACGCTTGGATATGTTTTGGAGTAGAAACATAGACCACAATAAACATACACAAACATATGCATTTCTATGTATACCTCACCATTATTTAAAACGTGGCATATATTTGTATACTTTTTCATCCGTTTATTTAGAAAAAATACAGGGTTTTAAACATTTTTATGCTTTGTCAATAAAATCACATATAAGTAAAAAAAAATTTAAAAAGTGTGCCTTAAAGGTGTTTTATCGTTTCATCATTTGACAGCCGTTTATACTGGCTGCTAAGCAGAGCTTATGAAATGGAGGGGCGTGTTTCTCCTCCCAGCAGGGCGTATCTTCTCTCTGCAGACACGCCCCAAAGTGTGCACCTGAGAATTAATTCTGTGTGAGCTGGGGGAAGGCTGAGGTTCTCAGCTGTCGGAAACTAAGAAATCATTGGAAGTGAAAAGCTAAGTGTAACCTCATAGTGTATATCGACATTTCTTGCTTTCTCTACATACTTTGGGCATTTGACATTCAGGACTTTGGGAAAGATGGGTGATTTTTTTTCTGTCTCTTTCTCTCACACACACTGATATATCCTGTAGATTATTACACCTCTGACCTCTACAGATCTGCAGAAGAAAACTATACACTTTATCTATTTGTGTTTACATGGGACTGCACAAGAACTCTCTATCTGCTGCAGGACCTCCTATTCCTGTCAGTGAACAGAGCAAACCCCGCATGCATACGTCGCCCTACCACTGATTCCTGTTAGTGAAAAGAGAGATATCTCTCTCTCTTTCTTTCTCTCTCTCTTCAATATTAAAATAAACCGTATGTAAACGTATGCGTTTTTTTGGGGACACAAAAACGTGGTAGACTATGCTTTTGTATACGTCTCAAAAACAGTATCCAGATGCAAACTATGTCAATCGGAATCAAAAGTATGCACCTTTATCTATACCTTTCTACCATTGTACTCAATGAACATGTCAAGCTATGCATTTGGATACTATTTTGTACCATCCAAATGTATACGTTTAACGTATCGTTAAAACACCGTGTGAACCCAGACTACCTGGAAACATGACCTGGAACCAAAAGATTTGCAAAATAATCACTTGTTGATTCGTTTTCTG
This sequence comes from Phyllomedusa bahiana, assembly GCA_025379985.1. Classification (NCBI taxonomy): domain Eukaryota; kingdom Metazoa; phylum Chordata; class Amphibia; order Anura; family Hylidae; genus Phyllomedusa; species Phyllomedusa bahiana. Next base: position 276,777 of record JAODAL010000117.1, on the reverse strand, counting down.
AGCAGAACACTAGTACAGCAATAGATATTTTGAAAAAAAGTTTGCTATGCATAACCCAACTTAATTATAGTTGCTTGAAATAGAGCAGTGGTTCCCGAATATCTACGAGGAAGTAGATTGTGGGACAGCGTACACCGGACGGCCAGACAATATGCAATAAAATCAGCACTTTATTTTAATTCCATGGTAAAAAATCCACATAAGGCATAATTGAAGGAAAAACGAGTGAAACACCTCGTAAAAACACTAACGCGTTTCGGGCATGGTCCGCCCTTAGTCGTAGCACTAGCACATAGCACGTTCCCGAATATCTGTAAGCCATGAAGCCTCAAACCAGCTAGGCACCTTACTGAGCAACCCTACATTTTCTGATATGACATATCACTAGACCAAAGTATCTGTCCCCCCATCTATAGAGTCCTTTGTGGATCATAGTTGGCCACCATGACCAAGTAATGTATTGTCAGTATAAGATGACTGGTTCATTTATTAGCTGCATCGTCTATTGCTGTAAGCTGTGTCTGGTGTTTAGGAATATGAATTATCTCACCTTTATATTTTTTCAGTTCCCCAAAGGCCAGGAAGAAGTGAATAGACGTTCACTTGCTGTCAAAATAGAAGAGTAATTTATAGTGTCCTTTGCACTGTGAATTCACTTTATAAATGATCCCCTGATGCATCTATTCTTGTCCTGGCACAAGAAAACTGTTGATATATTGTATGTATTTTGATGTTTTATGGCACCTTGTACTGTATTACCTTAGACTGAAATTTATTTATGAGGAGTGCTAAAGACAGATGTGATTTCAGGGGTCCAATATGTATTACACAGAAGGGACAAATATATTAGCTCTTTAACCGTATTTGCCATTGAAACATTTTTCTGTGGATCTGAAATCTTAATGATTCTCTAAATCATCTAAGCATTTCCTAGCACAAGTTTTGTGTTGGTTGCTGCTTGAATTAAATTGATTAAATGATGATTTCTAGTTACATTAAAGGGGTATTTCCACGAAAGAACATGGGAATTCCGAATATAGGTCACTTCATAAAGTTCACTTCTATAGGAGTTTGGAATATAACCAAGTTAGTGCTGTCGGAACTCCTACAGAAATGAATGGGTTGGATGTGCACAAGTGCCGCCCTCCTCGTGCTCACACACGGTTGGCTCGTAGCTACTGAAGCTACAAGCTGACCTATGAAGTGAATGTTCTTTTGTGGGAACACCCCTTTTATCTACTGTAGGTCCTCTGAACGTCCCTCACCCTCAATGTGTAATTAAATTACATATGGTTTTTGAAAAGTATAATATATCTAGTGTTTAATGAGCCTAATAGTGCTAATTCCATTAGTACCAAGAGCATTGAAGGTCAAAAGGAGTCCCTGAGAAGCCACATTGCTTTGTGTTCACTGTGGAAGGGAGATCATATTTTGTTCATTACTGTTATGTATAAGCCCGAATGGATTTAGACAAAACATGTGTCTTGCTGGTGAACCCTTCATGTCCACAGAGAAAGCCCATCAGATTCTGCTGCTTCCTTCATCATCATCGTCATCATCCTTCTTCCTTGCAAGTCACATTGTTTTTGAGGTGTGGAATTAACATGGGAGATCTGATGTATGATCTGTTTTTAAATAGGGTCTATGTATATAGAGGGGTTCATAATTTAAAGGGGGGCTCCTATAAATTATAATGGAGTCCATTGTGGTTCTTACGTGCTACACTATTAATCATTCATTCATTAAATTTGAGGGAACTTCTGACGAAATCTCCAAACAGAGCCTCTGACACCAAAGTGAACATAGCCTTACTCTGCTAACATTTAAAACTGATAATTTCCGTGGGGGTACTTGGTACTTAAAGGGAATGTGTAATCAAAAATGGCTTATTGTTTAACTAACACTTTTATGTTCAACACATTTTTTAAAGAATTTTTGGTTATTTTTTTTTAAATTTTCCGTATCATCTTCAATATTTTTAATAATTCTTAAGTTCTGCAGTTTTCACTTTGGCCACTAAGCCTATTAATAGTCTGACACTTCCTGTTCTGTAGAGAAAGATTCTCAGTTGTCTGCTCACTGTCAGCACAAAGAGGGTCAAACTGAAAGGAGACACCAGTGTGAATATATAACACAGGATCCACCAGTCACAAGAGGAGATAGTCACAGTTCACCCTTTCACCTCCCTGCACAGTGATTTCTTCCCAGGTCACAGAGCATGACTAGAAAACTCTCCTATAGAAGTGAATGGGACTGAGTCAGTCTTAAGTCTCCTATGTGCATGAGCTACTGTAAAGCATCTCTCTGACTGCTGTTAAAGCAGTGCAAACAAGGCCTAGTGGCCAAAGTCAAAACTGCAAGACTTAAGAATTATTAAAAAGTATTGAAAGTGATATGAAAAATTTAAAAAACAAAAAATTCCTAACAAAGGAGATTAACATAAAAATGGTACTTACAGTAGACAATAACTCATTTTTGATGACACATTCCCTTTAAGACATCATGCAGCTAGTTGGCTTGAAAAGGTTGAGATACAATGTTTTAGGGCATAATACTTCTCTATTACTGCATGGAATATTCCAAATAGTTTCATGTATTCCATATGAATCTGTGGACATAACCATATGTACGTATGAAATCAGTACAATAGATATCTATTGATGTTGTATTACAGATCTAGGCAACATGGGTCCATGATATGATTTATGTACATGAGGGTTAAGTCTTCTAATTAGTATTCATTCCCACAAACTTATTTCATATCCATGACTGTAGCCACTGTAAAACTGTCCTTGCAAAATCCAGATTTTTAATATTTTTATGTTTTTAGGGAACCTGTAGGTCATGTTGAACTTAGTCAAAAATGTGGGTACCTAGTTGTAGAAAAATGGAAGCTAACTAGATTGATATACATACTTGTGGGAAAGATTCACTATAACTCGTGATTATTAATTTAAATCTCTTCTCAGTTTGGGCTTAGGAGTCCAGTGGGCGGTCCTGCTCAGTGATTGACAGCCTTCCCTGTCTAAGAGTGCATACACTGATAGCTGTTAGTCACTGAATAGGACCACCCAGTGAACTCCTTAGCCTTGACTAAGGAGTAAATTACTAGTTCTATTAAACTTTTCCCACAAAAACATATGCCAATCTGCTCAGCTCATTTTGCCCTAAATAATGCCGCCTGCATATTAGACTGCATTTTTAATGTGTCAAGTTCCTCTACATTCCTCTATTTCTTTTTTTTACATTTAATTTTCTCTCTTTTAAATGCTACGCAAAAATAGATTTTATGTATGATAGTCACATATAAAATGAATGTTCCTGATGCAGAATCATGGCTGGAGTTTCACGCCTGGATTCCTAGATAGCAGAATTAGTCATATTTCCAAGGTTAATGCTCCAGTACACTGAACAATTGCTGGGGTTCAGTTGTGCGGAATCATCTTTAAAAGTCTTGTGAATAATATAATAAATATAGGTCTGGCTCATTTCCAGTGCCCACTGCACTGATTTGTAAAACTTATGGATCTGTGATGTGAAGAAAGTGCTGAGACCATCCACTTGAATCCAACCAGGGTAGCACCGAGCCTATATGTTCTTGTACTGTCCAGACTGCATTTTTACGCTACAATATCTAATCAACTACTCTAAAAATAAAACATAACTTTAAGGCCCCGATCACACGGCTTATTTCTGACGGATTTGTGCGCCGTAATGAGCGCACAAACCCGCCGTGAATACGGGCGGGACGGGGGCGGGGCGGGAGCGCGGCGGGGGCGCCGCTCCCGGCCCCATAGACAATGCATTGTTTACGGCGCGTCCGCGCCGGTAAATAATGTGACTGTCACTCTTCTCCCCCGCGGCGGATTTGCCGGAGCGGGGAGGAGCGACGGAATCCACTGTTCTCTATGAGAGCAGTGGATTACCGTAATGACTCCGACGGATTGGCGCCGTATTGAAGCGCCAATCCGGCGCGGAATACGGCACCAATCCGTCGGCAAATAAGCCGTGTGAACGGGGCCTTATTATCACTGAATAAAACATATAAGGTAGACTCATCAATACCAAGATGGGCAACACAAATCTAAAATCCTCCAATGTGTGAGAAATGCTTATTCAATTCCTTTTAGGCACTTATGAATACCTAAATTGTGAAAAAAGAGGGGTTGCAATAGGTAACCAGACTATACTGTCCCTTTTATTTATAGCCCTTAGTGAGGCAATCGCCCTGAGAAGAGCGGCCCCGCAGGCTTCACCTGTTATATCCTACACAAACCCTACTACTGTGCATATAAACAGAATAAGTAATAACACTCAGTGGGTAGAAATAGGAAAAAAGACACAAGAACAATAAGGGCATGTCCCCACGGCATGGGTTTTCGGACGGTGGTTTTTCAAACCGCCGGCCGCCCGAAATACATTGTACTTGCACATTCTTCCATCCAGTTTTTGGACGGAATATGTGCATGGGAAGGGGGAGGGCTTTTCTCTGCTCATCGCGGAGAAAAGCCGTGCCCCCGTGGCTGTGGGGATGGCACTAAAACAGGACAAATACCGGTCGGATGAACCGACCGGTGTTTGTCCATTACCGTGTAAACCAACAGTAACTGAAAAGGTAATGGGGATAAAGCTAATGTGCCCCAGGGAAAACGTGTAGTTATGTAAGGTGACCCAGTGACACTCAATCTGTGTCTACCTTAAGTAAGCAAGTACCGCCCCATATTGAGAAGCTTCAATTGCGGAGATCCTCCTCAGCTGAATACCCTAATGCTGGTGTCCAGGAGAACACTGTAAAAATATACATAGCTGATCCTAGCTGTTTTATCCTATGATGCTATCAAATAGGACAGCAAAGACTTGACCATTCTGCTTTTTCCATCACAACCAAAAACCCAAGTTGAAAACTTTGGAGCAGAATTACAAATTTCAAATTTAGAGCAGGAAAACTTATTTTTTTGTTTCTTACATAGCACATCAGTCCTTGTCCCAAATAAGGTTCTCAATCTAATTCCCTTATTTCAGACATAGATAGACTGGGGCTAATATTCAAGGAAGCCTGGCAGTATTGTTTTTAGGGTGTGGGAAGAAACCCACAAAACTCCATGCAGATTCCTCTATTGGTCAGAATTTTGCTGTCCACATTATTCCATTTTATTCTGTATTGACAATCTTAATAATGGTACAAATAATAACAAATCAAGAATACCACACATAATATAGTCTTAAAGGGATGTTCCAAAAGTACTAAATGCTTGTTAGAGGACGATTAAAAAAAAAAGATAAAAAAACTTATGTAAACCCAATTGTTCCAGCGCCTTGGCCAATGATCCTGGCCAACCATGTCACAGTTCATTCTTCATGTGACCCGCAGCTATTCACAGACCGCAGTGGTCCATAGCTAAATATACCGCACTTGATCCCTGCAGCCTGAGATTGGCTACGTGAAGAAGAGACAGTGATTTCTTCGGTTGGAATCATTGGGATCAGCTAAGGTGCTGTAACAAGCGGGTTTACAAGGTACATTTTAAAAAGTCTTCTCATTACAACTAACAAGCATTTGATATGTTTGGAATATCCCTTTAATTTAGCCACCAAGAGTTTATTCTTACATCCAGTTTGCCCTATGATCATAACTGTCATAAAGAAAAATGTGCCCTGGTTCCCTAGAGCAACTAAAGGCTCTAGATTTTGTCACAGTTCTGCAACATTAGCCCAGTGTTTGATTTTACAAGACATGGTCAACAAGCTTTAAAATGTGATTGAATTAGTCAGGCATGGGGGTTACATACAGCAACCGAGGCATGAACTCCACATGACCTGTGAAGGTGTCCCCTGGTATCTTGCCCCAAGACATTAGCAGCAGGACTTTTAAGTCCTGTATGTTGTGAAATACGGACTCTGGCTTATTTCTCCTACAGATGCTTGATTGGTCTGAGATTTGGGGAATTTGTAAGACCAAGTGAACACCTCCTTATGTTCCGCAAACCATTGATGAATAATTTTCACAGTTGTGTCCGGGAACATTGCCCTGCTGAAAGAGGCCACTAGGGAATACCATTGCCATGGACCAGCATACTTGGTCTACAGCAGGTTTGAGACATTGTAGGTGTTGTGTAAAGTAACATCTACATGAATATCAAGTGAACACCTCTTTATGTTCCGCAAACCAATTGGTGAATAGTTTTCACAGTTATGGCTGGGGGCATTGCCCTGCTGAAAGAAGCCACTAGGGAATACCATTGCCATGGACCAGCATACTTGGTCTCAGGGCCGTTCCTAGGGGCGGGCAAGGCGTGCGGTCGCCCGGGGCGCCGAGGCTCCGCTCACCCGAGGGGGGGCGCCGCGGCCGCCCTGCCTGCCCGGAGGAGCAACCCCTGACTCTGCGCGACTGTTTTATAACAACCGCGCAGAGCCAGCAGCTGCAGGAGGAGGTGGGACGGATCGTTCCCGTCCTGACTCCTCCCCTGTATGTATACATACACAGCGTCGCAGGGGGTATACAGCTTTCACCGCGCCCCCTGCGACGCTCGATCTCCTCGGCTGGCAGCTCTGCCGCCGAGGAGATCCCTGGGAGCTGCGTGCAGCGTATGCAGCGTGATGACGTCACGCTGCTTACACCGCTCTGCAGCTCCCACTGCTGAGCAGCTCCGGACCGGGACACGGGGACCCAGGTGAGTACTCTTTTGTTATTTTATAATTACTTACAGGGACATCTACTGGCTACAAGGGGGGCACCACTGGCTACAAGGGGGGCACACTGGCTACAAGAGGGGCACACTGGCTACAATGGGGGCACACTGGCTACAATGGGGGCACACTGGCTACAATGGGGCATCTCTGGCTACAATGGGGGCATCCTGGCTACAATGGGGGCATCTCTGGCTACAATGGGGGCACACTAGCTACAAGGGGGGCACCCTGGCTACAAGGGGGGCACCCTGGCTACAAGGGGGCATCCTGGCTACAATGGGGGCATCACTGGCTACAAGGGGGCATCATGGCTACAAGGGGGGCACACTGGCTACAAGGGGGGCACACTGGCTACAAGGGGCACACTGGCTTTAAGGGGGGAACACTGGCGACAAGGGGGGAACATTGGCTACAAGGGGGGAACACTGGCTTACAGGGGGGGCATCACTGGCTTACAAGGGGGGCATCTACTGGCTACAGGGGGCATCTACTGGCTACAGGGGGCATCTACTGGCTACAATGGGGGCACACTAGCTACAAGGGGGCATCACTGGCTACAGGGGGGCATCTCTGGCTACAAGGGGGCATCTCTGGCTAAAATGGGGGCATCTCTGGCTAAAAGGGGGGCATCTACTGGCTACAATGGGGGAATCACTGGCTACAGGGGGCATCTCACTGGCTACTGGGGGGCATCTCACTGGCTACAGCCGGGCTTCTCACTGGCTACAGGGAGGCATCTCTGGCTACAGGGGGCATCACTGGCTATAGGGGGCATCAACTGGCTACAGGGGGCATCTACTGGCTATAGGGGGCTACTACATGGCTACCATATGAGATGCTATAGATGGGGAGTTTGTATAGAGATAGGAATTGGTTGGAAAATGCTGATATGTAAAGAGTCTTAAGATATTTGTTTTGTAAATTTTACAGTGAAGAGTCGGGAGCAGTCTTCATGGCGTTTGGGACAGATGGAGAAGAAGAAGAAGAGAAAGAGAACAACTCTTCAGAGACGTCTCCTGTGAGTCACTAGATATAACTTTACTGTAACCATTTATAGGTCTGCAGAGCCTGTGTTCAGCAGGTATCCACCACTGTATGGTCACTGTATGCGGGTAATATTGGTTGAAGTATAATGGTTTGTATTCAGTAATGGTCAGTTTGTATTATTCAGTCACTATGTGCTGGTGATATGTGGTCACGGTGTTGCTGTATTTGGTCACTATGTGGTGATATGTGGTCATGGTGTGGTAGTATTATTCGGTCACTGTGTGCTGGTGATATGTGGTCTTGGTGGTCTTGGGATTCTGGTTGGTGTAGCAGTATTATTTGGTAACTGTATGACTATTATCTAGTAATTTTATATGTAGCAGATTGTGGTAAAGCTTTCTGTATATTTTAGATTTGGTTGATGGTGATGCACTGTGTTTCATTATGGCGCTTTATGTTACATGGGGGGGGGGGGATTTCTTCACCTCACCCTGAGTGAAATTTAGCCTAGGAACTGCCCTGCTTGGTCTACAGCAGGTTTGAGACCTTGTAGGTGTTATGTGTAAAGTAACGTGAATGTCAGGAACCATGCTTTTTCCAGTAGATAATTCGGCAGAGTATCACACTATGTCAGCTTGCCTTCTGCCCATAGGGCATCCTGGTGCCATCTCTTCCCCAGTTTACCCGCACACACCAGGTTGTCCCTATGATGTAAAAGAAAACATGATTTATCAAACCAGGCCACCTTATCCCAATGCTTAAAGGGGTTGTCTCACTACAAGGATTGCTTTTTATGTTAAAGATCTTGCAAAAACAAGTCACTTTACAATATGTGTCCATTAACATTATTCTACCTATTCTGAGATATCCCCTCCTGTATAGGCTGCATCAGCTCCTCAGGTCAATATAGCTACAGACCTGTGTGATCTCTCCTGATAGGCTGCCAGTACTAGTTGCTGTAGCTACAGACCTGGCTTCTACTGCAGCTTAGTAGAAGCCAGTAAACACGCCCCTGAATTGAAAGTGAAACCAAGAATACAGGACTGAGGTAAGAGGAATCAATGTAGTGAGACAACCCCTTTGATGGTCTTCTGATGTTCAATTTTCAGTAGTGGCCTGTAATGGGTATTCTGACACCTCTCTTTCTTAGAAACAAAAATATTTTTGGACAGCACTGACGTCCTCAACATCCAAAGTGCAACATTCCAATGCATCAGAAGGCCGTAGGGTAGGTAGCCAAGCTTTCACCTTCTATAGTCCAAGTAAATATCCAAAAGTGGCATCAGCATAAATGTTGTTTCATTTAAAGAATTCAGAGTGAAAAAAATGTGCAACATTTCAACTCTTAGCCAGTTTTAACATTTTCAGCAATTTGTGCTACAGTCGCTCTTCTGTGGGATTAGACCACCTGGCCAAGCCTTCACTCCCTACATGCATCAGTGAGCCATGGGCTACCTTTGGCAGGTTCACCGGTTGTTTTTCCTTGGACTGCTGTTGGTACCTGACAACCATTGGATAGTGGAAACATCCTGACTAGCCTTGCTGGTAGATGCCCTGATCCAATGATCTATCCATCACAAATTGCCCTTTGTCCAAGTTGCTCAGATCCATATGCATCCCCAATTTTCTTGCTTTCAGCAAATCAACTTTGAAAACCGACTGTTCAATTGCTGCCTAATTTATCTCCAAATCCAACAGGTACCATTGTAACAAGTTTATTAATGTTATTCCCTTCACTGGTCAGTGGTTTTAAGTTTATGCCTATACCTGAGTTCTTCAGGAAGCCAGAAATATTATATCAGTACATGTCTGTATATTTTCAACTGTAGGAAATACTGTAATTATTTATTCTAGGGCATCCAAAACCAACGGAAGATTAGCACAAATTCCTATATTTATCACAGCCATAAAGCTTGTTAGAATGGGATTATATTTACAGTTATTACACTTTACATATCTAATTCATGTGGTAAATTATATATGAAATGCAAAATACGCTTTATGAGCCTAAGAGCAAATGAATGTATTCAATCCCAAGTAATTTTGCAGACTATTAATTAAGATAAGGTCATCAGTAAATGAGGAGCAATGAACCCGGTAATCAAGTGTGTAGAAGTTTTGTGAGAGTGCTAGAATTTTGCACTTATCTCGGCAGTTCTGCGATGGTCGCTCCATTAATTATCCTGTTAAGCGCATATCAGTAATTGAACACAGTGTGTGCTATGTGGCAGCTGAACGTCTGCAGGAGGAATCTTCCCTAACTAAATACACAGTAACCCATTGCACGATGGTGCATTTTCAGCTGCAGTGATATCTTGCAACTGAAAATACTAGATACCACAGTTTAGTTTCTTACGTTTCTTATTTCGTTTTCTACAAAGTATCCTGTTTGGCTCCATATACAGAGTGATAGAAACTTAAACCAATGAATATTGAAGGCTGAAAGTACATGAGGCGGTCGTGGCGTGGCTGTAGCATGTGGGGTGCTCTATCCTTGTTCTTAATTGGCTTGATTAGTGGCTGCATGAATTTGCCGGTCTACACTGTCAAGTCCACGTAGCTATTAACATTTATAACATTAATAATGGAAAACCCCTTAAAGAGGTTGTCTCACTACACTGATTCCTCTCACCTCAGTCCTGTTTTCTTGGTTTCATTTTGAATTCCGGGGCGTGTTTACTGGCTTCCACTAGGCTGCAGTAGAAGCAGGTCTGTAGCTATAGCAACCAGTGCTGACAGCCTATCAGGAGAGATCAAACAGGTCTGTAGCTATAGCGACCTAAGGAGCTGATGCAGCCCATACAAGAGAGGATATCTAGGAATAGGTAGGAAACTGTTAATGGACACATATTACAAAGTGAGTTGTTTTTGCAAGATCTTTAACATAAAAAAGAATCCTTGTAGTGAGACAACCCCTTTAAGTAGTGTTGATCGAACCATTCTAGAAGAGTTAAGTTCTAGTAGAACTTCTTGAATTTTTAGAACTCGAATCGAACATTTTACAGTTCGTTCAAGTAAAGTTCTAGCTCTACACTTCAATTTCACTTTAGTTTTCAGCGGCTTTCTGCACTTTTGGCAGCCATCCAATCACCTTTCTGCACTTTTGGCGGCAATCCAATCATAGCAGAGCACAGAGAAGTGTCAAAAATGTCACCGTTGAGGTGTAGGGCTCTCATTTGCTGCTTAAATCACATGACCATGCTATATAGTTCACTGTATTTCAATCTGAACGCCATTTTCAGCTCACTCTCTGTACTGTACAGACTCCTCTTAGTTAGTTAGATAGCATTTTCCTCTCCATAGACATTAATAGTTAGGGAGTTTGGTATTGCTGGCTGCATCTCTCCGACACCCAGAAGCTGTTATTTGGCGACATTTTCTGGCTCATATTAAGCCTAACTCTCATATACATGGATATAAATTATACAGAGTGCTTGGGTTTGCTAAATCGTACTCAGTGCCCAAAAGTTAAGTTTTTGCATTTTTGCGGCTTCAGTAATTGTATAACACACCGTCTCCAAATCTCCTATGCGTCAAAGGGGCTTTTGGGCCCCCTCAGGCTGCAGGGCCCCATAGCAGCTGCTACCGCTGTACCTCTTATAGCTATGCCCCTGCTTGCAAGCTGTCCTCATCTTTTCAGTTAACCATTGAAAGGAATGAAGTATTTTAGCCTCTCAATTTTTTTCTGTCACTCTTAGAGCCAAATGTTTTTCACTAAGTTGTTCCACGTATCCAGTTTACTGTTATGGATGGTAATTACAGCTTCTTCTCCTGCAACTTTTTAATCCCATTTTTTAGGGGAGGCAGGAGGACCAAAAAAAAACACAGTTTTTGTGTTCTCCAAGCAGTTGATTGGCAGCCATATGTGGCTTTTGGGTCTGTTGTGAATGACTTACTTATTATGTCGGGAGCAGAAAATACTGTTTTGTTATTAGGAATGTCTTACTATTGCTATAGCTTTCAGTTAAGAAAAGTCACTTGATCACTTTGTGAGGAGGGAAATCTGTAACTCATACAGTGTCTCACAAAAGTAAGCAAACCCCTCACATGTTTGTAAATATTTTATTATATCTTTTCATAGGACAACCCTGAAGATATGACACTTTGATACAATGTAAAGTACTCAGTGTACAGCTTGTATAAGGCTAGGTCTACACAGTGCAGGATTGTGGTTGGTTTTTCAGCAGTCAGTATTTTAAATCCGCTGAAAAAATGACCATACTCAGCGCTGTGTAGACTTGAATAAAAAATCCGTGCTGTAGTCTATACTGCACGGATTTTTTTACTGAGGTTTTACTAAAATGAAAACCGACTGGCAGAATATAGAACATGTTACATATTCCGCGGGACAGAGCCGTCTTTCCCATTGGGCAGGGTAGACAGCTGCCCGGGGGCCCCACAGGCACAGGGGGCCCGTCCGAGCAGCTGCCTACCTTGCCCAGTGAGTAAATACAGCCAGCATTACTGAGCTTCCCCTGCCTGTCTGATGCGTCTGCACTTTACTCATTACAGGGCAGGCAGACAGTGAAGCAGAGCAGGGGCCAGGCTATAGTGAAGCGCTGTCTGTCGGGTCGGTGAGCAGGGTTAGGGGGCGCACTGACAGCATGGCAGGAGATAAGCATTGGAGCTCTCCACTGCCTGTTAACCTCTCCTCTGCCAGTGTGCGCTCTCCTCTGCCTGTCGGATTCCCACAGCCATAATGTACTGGGCCGCCAAGAATCCAAAAACAGGCTGACGTTTTTTGCACAAAAAAAAAAAAAAAAAGACACCGATACGGAGAGGATAGTACCTTTCCACTACTGGACGGGGTGGGGGGGACGGAGCCACGGACGCTGAATTGGAGGAGCATGTGACAGGTGCAATAGCCTGTCCATAAGGTTGACTGGTTAAAATTACTTCCATTTCTCCCCGTGTTTCCTTTCTTCTGACGTAAAGACGAATATTTGTAGACTTATCTATGACTTTGTTGAATCACTTTTGTATACATGTACCACTACTATTAAAGTTTGTAAGCTTAAATATTGGAAGTACTTAATAAAAATATTAATTTAAAAAAAAAAAAAAAGAAAAGACACTCTAGCATCATCCAGCAATTTGAAAATGCCGTTGGATTTTGGGCATAAAATTTAACTTTTGTGTGCTCCAAAATAACTCAACACACAGCCATCAATGTCTAAACCTCTGGCAAAAAAGTAAATACACCCCAAAATTAAAATGAACAACATTTTGTGTCCACCATTATCTTCCAGCATTGCCTTAATGCTCTTCAGCATGAAGATCACTAAAGCTTTACAGGTTGCAGCCGCTGGAATCCTCTTCCTCTCCTCCATGACAACATCATGGAGCTGGTGGATGTTAGAGATCTTTTGCTCCTCCACCTTACACTTGACAATGCCCTACAGATGCTCAATAGGTTCTAGGTATGGAGACATGCTTGGCTAGTCCTGCACGTTTAATCTTCTTTTCTGTAATGTTGGAATACTGCCCTGCGGCTCAGTTTCTGAAGGAAGAGGATCATACTTTGCTTCAGTATGTCACAGTACATGTTGGCATTCATGGTTCCCTCAATGAACTGTAGCTCCCCACAGCCAGCAGCATTCATGCACCACAAACCCTTGACATAATCTAAACCAAATAACTTTCTCTTGGTCTCCTCAGACCACAGGACATGGCTGCAGTAACTTATGTCCTTAGTCTGCTTGTCTTCAGCAAACTGAAGGTTTTCTTGTGCATTATCTTTAGAAGAGGCTTCCTTCTGGGACGACAGCCATGCAGAACAATTTGATGCAGCCTGCGGTGTATGGTTTGAGCAGTGACAGGCTGAGTCCCCACCCCCCAACGCTGGCAGCACGCATACATCTATTCTGTAAAGACAATCTCTGGATATGATGCTTAGTACGTGCACTCAACTTGGTGAGGCCTGTTGTGAGTGGAACCTGTCTTGTTAAACTGCTGTATGGTCTCGGACATCGTGCTGCAGTTCGGTTTCCGGGGGTTGGCAACCTACTGATAGCCCAAGGCATCTTGATGTACAGCAACAATTATTTTTTTCATATCCTCAGAGAGTTATTTGCCATGAGCTGCCATGTTGAATTTCCAGTGGCCAATATGAAAGAGTGTGAGAGTGATAACACACCTGCTCCCCATTTATATCTGAGACCTTGTAACACTATCCAGTCACATGACACCATGGAGGGAAATGGAAATATTGGGGACAATTCGTCCATTTTCACTTAAGTGTGTACTTGCTTTTGTTGCTAGTGGTTTAGACATTGATGGCTATGTGTTGAGTTATTTTGAGGGCACACCAAATTTACATTGTTATACAAGCTGTATAGTGACTACTTTACATTGTTTCAAAGTATCATAACTTCAGTGTTGTCCCATGAAAAGATATAATAAAATATTTACAAAAATGTGAAGGGTGTACTCACTTTTGTGAGATAATGAATGGTATGGATATTTCATACAATAGGGTGAATAAGGCATAAATGTGATATGCTTACCACATTCATTTCTTCTTTTGAAAACTAAATCATCTTCGAGTTTTTCCTAAAAAAAAAAAATTAAATGTGTTATTACCCCACCTAAATCAAAATGTTACCTATGACATTTTGCAAATCTAGAAATGTCACTGTAATAATTTAATTGGCTACCAAAGGAACAATAACTTCTTTTTAAAAATGGAAGCCATGATGCCAGTATGAACATAACCTTACAAATAACTGAGTACAGGTTGCTGTAATGTGCAATGTAGAATTGTTCAGCTGCACATTTTTCTACATTGCCTTCGGTGGGAGAAGGCTAAATCCTCAAGAAAGGTTTATCTGGTGCAGATTTTGCCTATTGAAGTCATATTGAAAAATCTGCCTCAAAATCCCACACCAAAATCCACAGCCTTGTAAATGTTCAGCCTAATGGCAGGAATATGCCCCGTGGACGTGGAGCAGCCGATAGTCCCTCCTTTGAATGCCTCCCCAAACGGCCACATGAGATGTCAGCACACTCGTTTGGACCCACCCTTGACCAAACTGTCTGCCACAAGGCCGTAAAATTTCACACCTAAGGCTATGTTCACCGATGTATTTGGGGCACTAAATACATCATTGTTTTTGGTTGTGCTGATACGCGCGACTCCCCGGGGCTTGGCGGGTACCAGCACCGCCGACCCCTTTTGACATTCATTACTCGCAGCGCATTTTTCGCCGCAAGTTTTTACATGCCCCTTACCCTCCCCCCCGACACAAAATGAGCCATGGATTTCCGTAATTTCGGCGTGCATTTTGCCCGTATTATAGCACAAATACGCGGCAAAATGCGCGCCAAAATTACACCGTGTGAACATAAGCTAAGGTAAAACAAAAGGGGGCTGCCTTTTTTTTTCCCCCCAAAAACTCAACTTTTTAAACCCTTTTTTTGGTAAAAAACATAATACCCTGGACAGAATGTGGAGCGTTTTAAAATCTTTAAGAGAACCTTTCCATGATTAGCCCCCCCCTTCGAAAAAGCAAAAAAGCTGTGTCAGACCTCGTTTCCAGCGCTGTGCCCTTTTTTCTGTAAATGCTGTTTTTTATTTTTAATGCTAAAAAATGCTTTTCAGCTGAAAAAGTCTTTAAACCGCGGGCCCCCACCTAAGGAAAATCCCCCCTCAATGATAAACCTATTACTTAGAATAGGTAAAAACATGTGAAAAACTAACACAAGCCCGCCCCACTACAGTTATTCACATTTCTATATTCAAGTAATATTTTTTAATCATTTTTGGGGCGGGGGGTCCTCAGTGGCGGGGTTTTAAATGACTCTTTATTGACTCTTCTGGGTAAAACTCAGGTTTTTTGGCATTAAAAACTTTTTAAAATACATCTTCCAGAAAATGGGGCCAGCCTGAAAAAAGCAGGGTTCGCATAGCTTGTTCTGTCCTCAGCCAGGGGGGCATAACCTATGTGACAGGTTCCCTTTAAACAATTCCTGAACGTTTCTTACATATATTAGTTTCCAGTTCCTAAACAGTCATTTCCGTAAATGAAACTACAGGACTGTATTTCGAATGATTTTTTTCTTCCTTGCACGAAAACGGGGTTCAAGTTATTTTTTTTTCATTGTGGGAAGACAGGTTTTTAAATTTGGGAGCCCACGCCCCAGCTTTAAAACAGCACACACAATAGAGCACTTTACTTCAATGACATCAGCAGGACTATTTACGCACAATAGCAGGACATGCGGAATGAGATCTTTTCTTGTTCTCTGCGGTAGATCTCGTATTAGTTTCTGATCTAATATTCCATCAAAGACAAATATAATTTCTTTTGGCTTTAGCACAGCTACCTATTGCCAGCAGGAATAGATTTGCTAATTTGGTCAGTGAAATGAGTTGTCTGCCGATCACACAGTGTAACAATGGCTTACAGGTTTCGCAAATTTTCTTTTTAAGAGACTTTTTCATATCGAAAATGGGGGACTTTATTCACTTTTCACACACTGCGGTGTCACTAAGCCCTGGCTCTTAAATTCTGATACAGTGGTTTGTGTTTGCTGATTTCGGGCATTTTAAAAAGAATCCAAAGTTTAAACCCAATACGGATTTATCCACCTTTCTTTTCTCTCTTAGGTTACATCTACACAGCAATGTTAAACTGCTGTCCAAAATCCAACGGCATTTTAACATGCGTCCCCTCGGCTTGCGGCAAAATCACGGGGGTTTTTTTGATTTCCCACCGGCCCAAAAAAGAGGCTACAGGAATCTGACAGATATCCAACTTCAGTAGAAAACCTGTGCTGTGTAGATTACAGCGGAGATTTTCTATTTAAGTCTACACAGTGCTGGGTACATTCGGAATTTCGGTGGATTCAAAATACTGAATCCACCGAGGATCCAGTGCTGTGTAGACCTAACCTAAGGCCTCGTTCACACGGCTTATTTCACCGCAGATTTGCCGACGGATTGACGATCGTCAATCCGTCGGCAAATCATCAAAACAAGTCACAGCCTTTTTTCTATTGATTTTAATAGAAAATAGGGGCTCGACGTTCACACGACGCTATTTTCCCTTTGCCGGATTGCCGCCGCGGTTGACAGGGCAACCGGGCCCGAAAAACAATGTGCATGTAAATTATTTACGGACGGTTTCCCCACCACAATTTTGGAGATGGTAATCCGTCGGGAAATCAGTTAAAAATACGTGCCACACTTAGTGCACTATTTGCAACTGAATTTAAACTATTTCAAACGTATTTAACATCGGCAACCCCGATTAAATACTTCGAAATAACCGTTTGAACAAAGCCTAAGGGTGCGCCCCCAAGGCAAGGGAAAAATTTCTTTTTGGTTTATCCACCGGCATTTGTTCTTTTTTGGGGCCCCGCCCCAAAAACCCCCCGGGGGGGGGGGGGGGGGCTTTTCTCACGATGAGCGGAAAACCCCCCCCCCTTCACATTCACTTGCACTATTCCGTCCAAAAACTGGACAGAAGAATGTCATTTTAAATTTTTTAGGGGGCCCGCGGGGGGAAAAACTGCCAGGCAGAAAACCCGTACAGTGGGGACGCTGCAAAAGGGTTTCCCTGGAGCCCATTTTGGGTCATTTTTGGCCTTTTTTCAGACGGTCTGCAAAACCACAAACCGTCTGGAAAACCGTCCGAAAACCCGTGCCGTGGGGACATGCCTTAAGGCTATGTCTACAAAGCACTGGATTCTCGCTGGATTTTCAGCTGATTCAGTATTTTGAATCTGCTGAAAACCCGACTGTACCCCTTGCTGTGTAGACCACAATGAAAAAGCCGGGCTGTACACAGCACAGATTTTTTCTCGTCGGTTTTAAAATTCCCCGATTCCAGGATTTTCAAACTTTTTTGGATCCCGCAGGATTGCCGTCGGATTCCCGTCGGTAACCTGATACCTGCTTCTTTCCAAAGTTGTGCTAAATGGTGCTCATTAGCAAATGGGGCAGGACAGTCGTAAGATAGAGGTAAGCAACCACCTAGGGCGCCACCTCATGCCTGTCAGGAAGGGAGTGCAAGGAAGTATGGGGGCAAGCTCAAACTCAAAACCCCCTCCACAATGCCTGTGCTGCATAGCTATAACTGGCACCTGCTTTTAGTGGCTGGGACCGGAGATAACTCTGATTCTGTCCATTTAACTACTTAGAAACTGCGGCATCTAGGCAGTCATGCAGGGGGGGCCCCACTATAGATTTCGAGCTGGTGTTCACTTGGGTCATTGTATGTTATTGGATTTCTGTGTCATTTTGGTTTAAATAAAAGTCCTTACACACTTTTTTGGACCCCTTATCTATAGCAATGATTCTGACTGAGATATACATTTTTCCTGTTTTTCACCTCTGTTCTTGCAGTTCGAGTTTCCAATGAAAAAACAACCTTGGGGTTCAAAATAAATTTTAAAAAAAATTTTTTTTTTTAGCCTTCTTTTCAAAAAACTTGGAGTAAATGTCTAGAAGGGGCAATGTATCTCATTGGGGAGAGGTACCATGTTAGTGTGTGAGGATTATTTATTGCCTTTTTTGCACCTCGCTAGGAATTTTGCATACAGCAAAGGCTTTTGGGAAAGAGCTGAAGAGCTCGTCAATGCCATCTTTCAGATGCAGTAATCTTCACTGAATCTTGCAGTGTAAAAAGGATTGAAACCAAGCCAGTTAAAGGGATTTTCTTGCTACAAACATCACATTTCTGATGATGGACAAAGTACAAATAAGCACTTTTGCAATTGGTTTGTATTATCTAAATCATTTAGTATAGGCGCTATTAGCTAATCTGTAAGTAACTAGAGCTAACTCTGAAGCCTGAGGTCGAACAACACCCCTTTTGCTGTGATTGACTGCCTGATATGTAGTTCAACCCCCATGTGTGGGACACACATCCTTTGCGGGACATGCCCCCTGAGCTGTGATTGTCTGCCTACCTGGGCAATGTTAGATTCACTTCCCCCACCCATATAACACACGTATAATACACTCTGCTAGACATAATGACAAGATGTCACTTTCTGAAATATTAGGGGGCTTTATGTATAACTGTTTACAGCAATGCAGGTGTTTGGTTACAATGAGCTTGTGTAGGGAGGTGACAGCTCTCCAGGCAAGAAAACTGACCATTGAAGGAGGGCTGCAGAGCTGTGACGTACTCTCCCGTCGCCTGCTCACACAGAATGAGGACTGGGAAGGGAGCAGGGAGAGGGTGGGATGATGTCACCACTCCTCAGTGATGGAAGACACGCCTACTGTGAGGAGAGACACAGCCCTGGATTTGAAGCTGTAAGACAGAGAAAATGTGAAGATGCCTACGAAAGCCTGTAGTGGGAAAATCCCTTTAAGTTCATCTACACACAGCTATTTCGAGGTATTTGCCACTCGACTTCGGAATAAAGGTCATAATTTATTCGACAGAGTCCTTAAACATCGAGTTTCTATAGTTCCACTGTTCTTTCATCTTCAGTCATCTGCCTTCTAATTTCTATTTCATTGTGACCTTTAAAATAAGATCTCCCACAATCCTATAAAACAGTAATGTTGTAGCTGGCCTTTCTCGTACAAGGTCAGAGCAAACCCTGCCACAGTGCATATAGAGCCGAGGTGACATCCAGGTTTCTATTTTTTCTGGTCTGTCATAGGAACTAAAAAGACAAAATTGTGACAGTTCCCACCAGGAAGTAAGAGACAGTAAACCCTTTTGCATTATTTGTATATTGCATAAGGGTGTACAAGCACTTGAGCCTCATACTGGTCAGGTACCCCAGGGGGACTAAATGTCAAAGTAAAAATAAAAGTTAAAAAAATATTGAAAAAATAAAAATACGAAACGTTCAGTTACCCATAATTGGTATTGCTGTGTCCATAAAAGTACGATCTATTAAGATATAACAAAATGCGCTCTTACTCAGGTCAACAGGTGGAAAAACAAAATATTAGTTTGTACTAAAACCCTACATATTTGGTATCACCAGAATCAGATCAACTTGCGGAATACAGATAACATCATTTATACCGAAGAGTCAATGATTAAAAAACAAAATCCTCGCAAACATTGCGCAAAAAAGTTTTGATTTTATTACATTGTATGGTCAATGGTACCATTAAAAAGTACATCTTTTCCCTCAAAAAACAATCCCTTAGACTATGTAGATGGAAGAATAAAAAAGTAATTACTTTTGAAAGGTGGGGAGGAAAAAATGAACGGACAGGAAGGGGTTAAGCGCTAATATTTTAACATACTAGCTCATAATTGGTATGAGTATTTTCTTTAGCGTAGGTAAAGTAGAGGGAGATTTAATTGGACTGTTGATCCAAATAGTCTAAAGTTAAACATCATTAGAGTAAATGCACTGAATTTAATAAAGGCGCATGTCCCTTGATAAATTTGGCACATTTTGTTCTGTTTTAGGCTATGACACACTTGCACATGATTACGATCGTATCTCCGGCGCTTTTCGTTTTTTTAAAGCGCCGAGATACGATCGTGCAGTGTGGTGCCAAAGACGGCAATAGAAAAGACGAGTTGGCGTCTACACAGCTCGTCTTTTCTCTGCCCGTCTTTTTTCGGCAGCGGCGTAAATACAACATGTTTATAATACGCCGTGCTTCTCTTTTCTTCTTGACTTCTTCCATACAATCTATTGTAATGGGGGGCGTCGGAAAACGAGAAGCGCCGCAGGCTTTGCACAAAGCGTGACAAAAGCCGCGGTCCTGCATCAGAGAGAGAACGGCCGCTTTAAGGGCCGTTTTTTCTCTGATGCAGTGTAGACATAGCCTTATAGTCAGAAGATGAAAGAGACAATTTTTTGCACTGATGTACACCAGTGTTCTATCATAAAAAGGTCACACATTTTTGGTCAAACCTTACTTGCTCAAAAATGAGTGACTTTTACGTTTTACGCTGAGCTTGTCACGTTTCAAAAAAGTGGGCAAAGCTTAGCAAAAAGGGTCGTGGTCTCACAAGCCCTTCACAAGTACTAATTATACCACAAATTGTACATGAACAATGAAAGGTGTGTCAAATGTATTAAGCCCCAATATATTTGGTACGTCATTTTTCATTAAGAAATGCATAACACCCATCTTAATAAATTTTCCTCCTAATCTCCACGATTTGTATCATTTTTAGATATAATTATTATTATTTATTTTAAAGCGCCATTAATTCCAGAATATGGTTGAAGCACGAAAGGATTCTTGAAGATGGTTGTGTGAGGAGCTGATACGGAGGGGGTGGGAGGGAGGGGGAGGGGAGAAAAATGTGTCAGACTTTTGGAGACCCACTTTTCTGACTATTTAAGAACTGCAAGTGGCAAGAAAATTAGCAAGTTTATGCGCACATATGTAGTGTACCATAATTTGCTACTTTTTTATTTTTTACAATCACAAGACTGTGGTTTTGGTTCATTTTCTAGTTCTAATTCCATCAATGTTTTCTGATTCCATCCAACCTACTAACTATAAACTGCCTCTTCTTCTGCACCTTGCAACTTCCACCATTTGAAGGGCTTCAGGGAATCCTGAAGGACTTCCATACCTTTCTGCAGGAGCTTAGGTAAAGACCAAATACTTTAGATTCAAGGCTTCTCTATAGTCAGTGCCATTCATGGAGCTGATGGTCACTGTCCAAATGTGCAACATGGAGATACCCTGTTTCCCCAAAAATAAGACATTCCCCGAAAATAAGACGTAGTACATTTTTTTATGCAATTCAGAGTTTGGCTGCTTATGCTGATGTTTGTGATGAAATCACTACAGCATATTAATACATGTTGATTTTTTGTTCAACAATAAATGTGAATTCTTGTTCATGGAAAAATAAGAAATTCCCTAAAAATAAGTCTTAGCTTGTCTTTAGGAGCAAAAATTAATAGAAGACCCTGTCTTATTTTCGGGGAAACAGGGTAACTTCTAAAGGTAGCAGACACACTGTGGTTATATCAAATATTATACCTATTTCCAATGGTCATGTTATGATATTAAGATCTTTGTAATATGTACATCTGTTTTTATAGGAAGCTGAAGAAATTCTAGCATCTATGTGGGGTAAAGAAACTTCAATTGTCCAGTCAAAGAAATATAGTGAAGTGGATAATATGGAGGATGGGAAAAGAACCTATTGAAATGTTGCTTAAAATCCTTTTCATAGCTGATACAAATAGGGTCTTGAGGTCAAACTTGTCAAAGTCATGATGCATTCTCTATGCTTTTAGCATGGCTGTGTTGGAAGGAGCCCACCCACATGCTGAAAGAATACATATTCAAATAAACTCTAGGGAAAAAAAGAAAAAAAGACCTAGGATCTCTTGTGCCACCTGATAGAAGTGATGTCCCATAAAGTTATATTTTACAGCCTTGAAACATAACTGGGGATTTTAAGCCAAGTCAGGAGCTTCTACATAACAAAATACCCCCATCTGCCGACAGCTGTTTTGGGGGTTTGCCCCTCATTAGCTGCTCGTCTGGGTGAGGGGTCTTTGATGTAGCACCAGGATGGGGGTAAAGTTTTTCCTTGGGGACAGCACAATAAATGTGTATAAGACAGATATGCCATGTAATACTCTGCAATAGAGATCCTAGCTCATTTTCCTAGGGCTTATTTGAGTATTGTATTTCCATAAAGCACTGCATAGCCTATAAGTCTCCATACACCTTTATGGTGTTCTCACCATAAAGAAAGTTTACCTCCATAAAGCTACATCAAAGGCATCTGATGTAGCCAGATCTCTTCTGTGCACTGACAAGGGGCAAAAACCCTAAAACTGCAGTCTGCAGATAGAGGCTTTTCTGTATGGAGAAACTATTGGCTTAGCGTAAAATCCCCAGTTGTGTTTCAAGGTTCTGTGAATGTAAGGGGAATCACTTCCAATAGGTGGCAAAAGAGATCCTAGCTCTTATTTCCCTAGATCAGACCTGCACTTGGCTAGAGGTGGTGGCTAAAACCCACCGGGAACACATCCGAACAGCCAAGGAATGCCCATTTTGGGTTGAGGTTTACACAAGCCCTGCCTCTTTTGTCTGGATTGCAGGCCACTAGAAATCCTTTGGTGGGCTACAAGCGGCTTGCTAGCATTGTGTTGTTCAGTCCTGCCTTAAGAGTTTAGTTGAAAATTGTATTTCCCATGGAGCAGTGCATGGCCCATAAGTCTCCAAATACTTTCACGGTGCTCTCCCTAAGGAGAAACTTCATCCCCCTAGAGCAAGCCTACACGGTGATACTAAGACGTGTGCAGCTGAACTACTCACACTGTAAAAATAAATAAATTGGTGAAACACTATATAGTATATGTCAGCTATATCAGCCTCTAGGCACTAGGGATAAGTGCACTGCCAATCTCTGCCCCCACCCACTTATATTTATGCATCTGGCAATTTAAGATTATTGGCTAACTCATGGTATTGCCCACATGTTTCGCATGTGCCAGAGATGTCCTGACAATGAAAAACTATATATATGCAAAATGTGGAACTGGGAACTTAGATGCAATGGTAACAATGGACTGTCCCATCAGAAAACCAGAGGGTCCTCTGGTGAGCTCACGCTCTGACACAGTAATATGCCCGGAATTTCAGGACCCCAAAGGTCTAGCAGAAGATAATGTAATTTGGATATCATTTTAGGACCAATTACCAGATACCCTATTAAACCCTGGATGTTCAAAGATTAATTAAAGGGTGATACCAAATTTTATCCTATTGAATAGATATTGCCAAAATAGTAAACCTTGCGAATATATGTTCTTATAAAAAATGAAGCGTGTTTGTACAATATTCCAATCTACAAAGCCTGGGTGATTCAACTTGTATCTTGTTGCTAGTAGTTACAACCATCTGATGTTTTTCTCTTATATGGTCGAGCATGCTCACTTCGTAGTACTGGGAGCCTCCGCACAACTACTGCCTGGCACCGGGTGTGGCTTAGAAGTAGGGTGGGGATGTAAGCTGTGGTTAAAGTCAGAGAATTAGTCATGTGACAAACATGAAATCCTACCTACTAACCTAGAATGCATGTGAAATAAAGATTGGAGGAGTGAGACGTAGGAGCAAGGACAGAAGGGGATGTTCTGTGTGTGACCTTGCTGATGGTACAGCCCCATTAAAAGGGTTGTCTCACTACAAGGATTGATTTTTATGTTAAAGATCTTGCAAAAACAAGTCACTTTGCAATATGTGTCCTTTATCAGTGTCCTACCTATTCCTTGATATCCCCTCTTGTATGGGCTGCATCAGCTCCTCAGGTTGATATAGCTACTGACCTGTTACATCTTTCATGATAGGCTGCCAGCACTGGTTGCTATAGCAACAGTCCTGGCTTCTACTGTAGCCTAGTGGAAGCCAGTAAACACGCCCCTGAATTCAAAATGAAACCATGAAAATAGGACTGAGGTACGAATAAACAATGTAGTGAGACAACCCCTTTAAGGTTGGCCACGCAGATGTCCTGTGGGCCCTCATTATAATTTCTTCTGCTGAGCCCCCAGAATAGTTTCTTCTGGTGGGCCCAAGAAGCTTCAGTCTGACGCTGGAAGAGCTTGTGCTCACACAGCATATTTTGGCGGATAATTTGCAAATACGATTGAATGTTCGGTGACACAGAGCATATTTTACAAGCGTAATTGCGGCACGTATTTTGCAACGCTTTTACTCAGGTACATTTCGGTGTCTTGTCAATTCTTGAGGCATTTACACGATTAATCGCTCCATAGACACAAAGGAGGTGTGGAATTTTGGCCACAAAACGGCACAGAATACGCTCCACATTTGTACTAAATACTCTTTAAAATAAACTTTAAAAAACGCCACTATTTAGGATTTTTTAAGCAGATTTGGACGCTTATTTTGAAGCATAAATTAACACTTAAAAATACGCCGTGTCAGCATATCCTAACATTAGCCAAATGCTGAAATACACTAAATTACATTGATGATACAGACACGTAAAATTTTATAAAATCAACTTAAGAATTCATCTCTTTTTTTTAGAAGACAATACAGAATAAATGAAAGAATCCTTGGGGCGTGGTTTGGGGCATGGTTTTCGCCCATACAAATTAAGAGGCAGGACCCAAACACGCGCCGAAAAGCATGGCGAACCCCGCGCGGACATCGTGCCGAAGACTCGCTGTCAAGCATTGATAGGAGACTGCGCACACACACGCCGCAAGGCCGCGGATCAAGAGCTGCGGCCACACCTGCGGCGTGTGAATAGTAACGCAGTTTCCCATAGGAAACCATGTTATGAACTGGGGCACGATTTGGACGAGGTTTTGGCCGTGGCAACCGTGCTGAAACCCGCGTCCAAACCCGCCGTGTGAACAGGGCCTAAATGTTTTTAAGTGTTGGGTTTTTGTAGTTTGTTGTTTCTAGTAAAGTTTATATGGGTGTGCAGCCATTTTGTATGTTTTCTTTTCTTCTATGTGATAGTACTTGCTTCCCTACATACGGTTTGCACCCCGAGATGTATATAGATTTTTGGCCACAAAACATCACAAAGGGCCAGATGTATGAAACGGTTTTGGTCTAAAACTCACTTTTTTGCTCATAGATTTTTAGACTAAAACCGTTTCATACATGTGGCCCAAAATGCGCTCCACATTTGTACTAAATACGCTCGAAAATACACTTCAAAAAACGCCTCTATTTAGGCTTTTTTTTTTAAGGAGATTTGGAAGCGTATTTTGAAGCGTGTAGCGCTTGGACGCCATCTTGGCTCGGCCCGGGGGTCCTTCAGCTCTGGGATCGGCGTTTTTTTCTGTAAACGGGGTGGCACTCCAATATATAGCACTCCAACACCAGGCGTCAGTTTTATACTGGCCACAGCCAGCTTTATTCAGGCTCCAGTTAAACATACAGCAACAAAACATAAACAAAACCTCGGCCGTCTAGCCACTACCTAAACCCATACAGAGAGTCCCTCACTACCCAGTGATCTGTGTCTACTACACAGGACCACCAAAACACAGTACTCCTACTGTCACAATACCAGCCTGGGGGCCAGAGCCCTTCTCCTTGGTTCCTCTGCTGCTCCACTCCAAATAGCAGACCACGCCCCCTGATTACCTGGAGCAGCAGGCTTTTGTAGGCCTCCAGGGCCATGCCAAAAACCTGCTCTGGAACACGGGGAGTAGACACCCACCCAACACATTGCCTACTCCCAATAAGAGCCGACCCAGAAATGGCTATAGACGGCTGCCAGCCGCATACTGTGACTGACAGCATAAATGGATGGCTCTTATTCCACCAAGGCCAGGTACCCTTGGTGGCGTGTTGCTTGTGGATCTTCTGTATAGCTCCACTTAGTGGCAGAAACACGCAACTGCTTGCTGTCGCTCTGTCACATATCCCTCCCCTCTGATAAAGGCTGTAGGACTTTGTCAACTTGTACCTTCCTCCAGGGTCAAAGCTCCTACTTAGGGCAACATCTTCCCTATATCCTCAGGGGCAAGGACAACACTTTCCATGCACAGCTCAGCTGTGGGCTCACACCATGCACTCCTCCCCCACTGAGCAACTGACAGGTCATAGCCACTTACAACCAGTGGGTAACACATGCAACTCTGAAACAATGTCCCCACCTTCAGCCTGTTTGCCGGACATTTTCACAGGGTTAACTCCTGACAAAACCTCACTATCAGCGTATCAGGACCTAGTAGCCTTTGCCCACACATTAGACTAGCTTTGGTATTGTGCCCACTGGAGTTTTATACATATTTTTTTTGGGTCTCTTATAAGGACAGGAGGCCCTTGGTTGGATAAAGAAAACCCACTAACGTTCAGAGGCAGTAATGACATCAAAACCTATACTCGGGTCCAATTTCCACCATTGCTCCTAGGGAAGCGCACACCTATTGCACCCAAACCTGCTACCTCTTTGACTGAGGATCTAACATGAGACCAACATACTTTCTTCATCCAAAGGTCTCTGGTCTCATGACCCCATTCTCCTAGTTCCCTGAAAGATCATTCTTGGCTAATAGAATGTTACACTGGTTTATACCAGAGGAAAAATCTTGGTTATACCCCAATGATAACTCTCCGTACCTAGGACCTCCTGTGGCACCATAATCACAAATGGATAATTGAAGGGTTCCCACGGCCAACTCAATTTAACTGATGTCAGGTTTTTCCCATCTCCTAGAACGTGTTCGGACATTGCTGCAATGGCCTTCTTCATTAAATATACCAGTGACAATTTCCATGTGCACACTATTCATTGCTCCTGTGAAACCCAAACTTACTGCAATAAAATCATGGATACCTTTCCTCCATATCCTCTGTAACGTCTTCAGTAAGTGCCGAGAACACACAATCCTATATCAGGGTCACTCCTTTATCTTGCACACCTCTCCATTTTTCAATTGTGCAACAGGAGTCATATGGGCAGACACATTTTTACACAGTAGGGACAGCTGACATCTGCTACTAACTTGAGCCCACCATGAAGGTTTAGATTAGATCAAATCAAGCCACTAAACCACCGACCTCCACCTCTGTGGTATTCTCGGTTACATTGTCCCTGTTCCATAACTTTTTAGGAAAAATTTATCAACAGTCTCAAAAGCGGGCCATTCCTTACCATTGAGGCATTCAAATACCCTCACTTGCACCTCTCTGGCCACCTTGAGCAAACCCTTTTTTTTATGGGTCTACAGCGTTGTCACATTTTCCATTCCTACAGTCAATGTAGTCTTTTGGGGGAACCACTGCTGAAAAGCTATACTGGGAAAGACAGCCACCATTGGAGCCAGTGAACTCAACTGCACTACAGAATCCCCAGTCATGCCTGTGCTCTTCATTACCTGCAGGGTCACAATATGGATTTTCTTCACAGATAAACTCCATCTGTATATACCTGCTTGGGGATGAACCACATAATCTGCCTTGGCAACCATTTTTTTTCTCAAAAGTATTTTTCATCACTCATAATCTCCTCCTCATTTACATTGGTAGCTAGAGCCCTCTACAAAGCACAGAGCAATCACCTTCATCGGAGGCAGTTTTCTCTTTCAGGCAAACACACTTGCAGAGTCTCACATTAAAAGCAGGCCAAACAATCTCTCTGGGACCAACAAGAGCAGATACATAACTGCTGGGACTATCCCTCACAGGGACACACAATCACCTGTGCTACTTGGGCTACTCTCCCCTATGACCTATGGGAGCGCAATAGAGCTTAATTCCCCTATGTGCTCTGGCTGCAGCAGCTGTTCAAAACATTGCATGTTTCTTTCACACACGGCCGATTTTTTTTTCATTTCTCCTTTTCAGAGATTACAACCCTGCTCCTACTTTAGCTGTACTTCACACTTGGCCATTACTGCAGCTAAACTCTGTCTCAAGGCCTTTTTGTTTTAACATCCCACAGCGTCACGGCTGTGTGGCCGGATTCTTGGATCACCAGGCAGATTTATAAAGACATGAGGTAAAAAGAATCATCATTCCCAACAGGTAATACAGCTTTTAAGGCACTGGAGTTCCACAGTTCCACAGTCATTCTGCTATCAGCCCCCTTCTCCTGTTCAGGCTGCGATGTCCGGGCCTCCATTTAGCCCAGCCAAGTCCTAACATAGGTCCATGCAACTGGGCAAATACGTCCCCCAGAAGAAACAATCCCCATGGAGCAGTTTCTTACACAGGTCTGTTGGACGAGTCTCCACACCTGGTAACGGTGTCTGGGTTCGCTCTGGAACTCTTCTGCTGTCATTATCATTTGGGCAATTGGGTGGTGCTTCATCCACCTGGAAATCCATTGCATGCAAGCTGCGACCTCTCCGGCCTCACTCCTGAGGGGTCAGTAGGAGGGCCCCACAACCTCTCACACATCTGTGGCACCTCCAGAACAGCTCCCTCTGCTGGATGGTGGTAACAGCTCCTGCTGATGACCGTTTGGTTGCCCATCCGGCCAAACCGCGACCCAGCTCCCCCCCCTCCAAACAAGGCATAGTTCCTAGTTTAACTCCGTGGTCTGTGACGAGGACTCCTTTGGTGGGACCGACAACATCCTCGGGTCACTGGACCTCCGCTCAAGCAGTCGTCAGGTATGGTTGCCACTGTGAGCAATATAGGCCCTCCATCACTTCTGGCCTTATGCATCCTCCTGACACACGAAACAGTCCTTGTTAAACCCCAGACTGGCCAAAAATCCCGATCTTCCAGTGTGGGGTAGTCTCTTGTGTCTTTGCACAGGAAAAATCACAGTACACCCTCTGGGGTTGCCAGTTTGATAGGGCGCCAGGACATCCTGTCCCCACTGCTTGGTGGTAGCCTCTCGCTCTTCTGCCACCCGCTACAAATGCAGCGAGGAAGACTCCACATCTTCCCTGTGGGTCACTTTCTAAATCCCACATGTGCTCTGTTGCACTGCACGTCGAGCTTCTGTCACCTCTTCCTGAGCAGTCTCCATTGGTGGACACAGCCTCTCTTTAGTCTTCAGCTGTGCCTGAAGCCTCAGATTTGCACTCTCGCTTGCTTGCCATTCTGCCTGGGGCCCCACATGCTTTGTTCATCTCCTGCTGCTGGGCGGTTGTCTGCACCAACTGGGCCAGATAGCTCCTCCCATGGCAAAAAATTTTCAAGCAGCAAGTTAAGGCTAGGTTCACCCGGCTTAAAACTGCGGGACGTAATTACGTCCCGCCAATTAACGCCTACCTCTCCCCCCCCCCACCCCCCCCCCCTCCCCCCCCCCCCTCTTCTCCATACCCCCCATCCCCTTTTCCCCTACACCCCACCCATCCACCCCCACCTCACCCCCCGCCCAATGTGGCCGGGATGGGGGGAGCGGAGCGGGGGGGCCGGCACATCTTCCGGCCGACCATAGCAATACATAATAGCGGCGCGTATACGCCGCTAGAAAGTGAATGCCTTTTATCTCCCCCCGGCACTGGGGCGGTGAGAGGAGACGTATATTCCATAGCATATCTATGTGAAATGTGGATTACCGTAATAGAATGGGCCGTTTTAAGCCCGTTAATTTGCACATTCGGCGCGGTAATTACGGACCAAAATGGGCCATTTTAAGCCGGTGTGGAACATGGCTAACAGTCTTTCGTATCTGGGGAGTGTTCCCCTCTGCAGGAACACAGAACCTTCTTAATACACGGCAGTCGGCTTCCCAAATCCTAAATATCTTTGCAGGTGCCTCATCTGTCTTTAAAGGGCAACACTTTGCTCCACCGAGCTCATCAGTTTCTTCTGGGCTTTTCTTGCGCCATCCAACTGTGCCACAACTCATGTGCCAAATAAATGCCTTCGCATACCTCCCACCTATTGTAAGCACTGCCCTCTTGCGCTTGGACCGCATTTGGCTCGGCAGGGGGTCCTTCAGCTCTGGGATCGCAGTTTCTTTTTTGTAAACGGGGTGGCACTCAATTATTTAGCACTCAACACCAGGGCGTCAGCTTAGTATTCAGGCTCCAGATAAACATACAGCAACAAAAACATAAACAAAACCTCGGCCGTAGCACTACCTAAACCCCATACACGTGGAGTTCCCTTCACTACAGTGATTCTGTGTTACCACACAGGAACCACCAAAACCACATTTACTCCTACTGTCACACTACCAGCTGAGGGCCAGAAGCCCTTCTCCTTTGCTACCTATGCTGCTCCACTCCAAACAGCAGACTACGCCCCTGGATTACCCAGGAGCAGCAGCTTTTTAGCTAGGCCTCAGGGCCATGCCAAAAAACCGTGCTCTGGAAACACGTGAGATTAAGACACCCACCAACACATTGCCATATCCCAATAAGAGCCAGACCCAGATATGGCTATAGACGGGCTGCCAACAGCATACTGTGGAATGACAGCAAAGATGGATGGGCTCATCGCTATTGTCCACTAAGGCCAGGTACACTCTGGTGGCGTTGTTGCTTTGTGGATCCTTCTGTATAGCTCCCACTTAGTGGCAGAAAACAATTGCAAACTGCTTGCTGTCGCTCTGTAACAAGCGTAACATTAAACACTTTAACAAACATAGCCGTGTCAGCAATATCCAGTAACATTAGCCAAAAATGCTAAAGTACTACTAAAATTACATTGATGATACAGACACGTAAAATTTTATAAAATCAACTTAAGAATTCATCTCTTTTTTTTAGAAGGCAATACAGAATTAGTGAAAGAACCCTTGGGTCTATTCTCTAATATGAAAGGCTATTATTTCTGCATTAAATCCAGTTACAACTCTATTATCACCCTAAATTTTCGCACACATTGATTTCAACTACAGATTCCACCACCATTTCCCTGAGAACAAAGAGAGCAGGATGAATGCGTTCTGTTGAAGGATCGCCATAGAAACCTATCCCCGTCCTGCAATCCCCCATCCCGGTCAGACAGAATTAATTCTCTGGTTTTTATATCATTTCTTCACTATCTCCCGTGATCTTTGCCTGAAGCAAGTACCGCTACCTGAAAATACAACAAATACATAATTACATTGGCCAGCGCACGGCTCCCTACGAGACTGACGACGGCTCATTTGTGCCTCTCATAGTCTCCACTCTTCTGAATACTGCTTGAGGGTACATTGCAGCCCCCACTGTGTATAGGTGTTAGGTGTCCTGCTATTACAGATGTTTCTGTCACCTTTTAGAGAGCGCGTGTTGTCTTGTGAAGATCACATTTGGCAATCCCACACCTTGTGACTTCCAATAAAATTGCAGAACAGGTGTCATGTTAATGAATATGGTAAACTAAATTAATCATTTGTTTTCTGCACAACGTTATTCATGCTACACATAACAAAGAACATTATACATTTTCTTCTAGCTCATTGGATTCTCAGGAGACCTCTACTGATGATAAGATGTATCTAAGATTTTGGTTGATCTTTTACAAACTAGCAACAGCTGTTCAGACTAAAGACATTTGCTCCCAGAGACTCCCCCATTATCTTTTGTCACCATAATGATTAGCTTTGATTAAACATAAGGAAAGGTAAATGATATATTACCAAATACATTTGGTATTTTTGATTCTTGCTTTGTTCCAAGAGATAAACGACCGCACGATGAATATGTAACGGGGGCCTGCACCGAAGGTCTGGGTCTCTTTTTAGCGAGATCTAGCGCAGCCCCATTCGCTCTATTTTTAAAGAACCGTACTCCAGTATCAGGCGCAGTACAGAGCGCCCACGGCAGTTTGTAATGCATCTGATATTGGGGGGCATGCAGGAGGTGGGGCGCACTAGAACGTAAGAATTCCAATACATTTAATGAAAGGAGAACGAGACAAAAATAGTTGCATATACTGCTTGGAAAGGTAAAAAACCATTTACAAGTTGTTTTTCCTGAGCCAGAATTGTCGTCTTTGTGCTAGAGTGACCCGCAGTAGAGCGGGGTTCATAAATTCAGACGCATTCTACACTATTAGAATGCACAGAAAAAGTGGCGTCTAAGTGTCAACAACTCATACATGTCGCACAAAGGAGTTTACTCTACTGGTTAGTGGACCACATTGTTTATGTATACAACCAACCTCTACCCTGTCATATTCTTCTTATGTGAGTGCTCCAGCTGCCCTCCTCGACCACAGTTAGTCACTCCTTGCTGAGTCTTATCACGGGAGCTTGTTTATTTAAGCAAATGATACGTTTTAATGCTTAGAGCTCTGTAGCTTTGTGCACTACTGATTATAAACCTCTTGCACTCATATCACTGTAAGGTGTCCGTCTAAACTTCAAAATACTACATGGCAACTCTCCCATACCCTCCCCGCAATTTAGAAAAACCATCAAAAGTGCGACTGAAAAATCCATTTTCTATAGACCTCAATTGAAAGATCAGCAGTTGTAAAATCCTACAGCGGACTCAGATTTTCTTGAGGTTGGATTTCAAAACCGGCATTTTTAAAAAAATGTAGAACATGTACAGTAATTTGTCGTATTACAGGTAAAAACGTGTTACAACATTTTTCTTGTCGGATCCGTGGTTCAAAAAAACTACATAGAGATTAAATGTGATTTGTTTTCTGATGTAAAATCGCGCCTTTCTCCCCTCCCCCCACCCTCCCCCACCCGTCAAAATAGCACTTTGAAAAACGCGTCAAAATACTTGTCGGGACGACGCTGGTTTATGGGGACAATAGCTGAACTCCAGATCGAGTATTTTGTAAAATTTGTCATGTGGACCGGTACCCTAAAGGAATGAGATAGCTGCTTATACAAATCTACTGTATTCAGGTACCACCACAGCTGACTGCGGATGTGGGAAGTCTAGACGGGCGACGCTCATATGAATACGTTGACCGAACGCAGAGATTGGATGATGATACTAGTTCTTATAATATTAATTTCCATGGCGATTTCCAACTGTTAGTCTGCAAGGCACATTTGGTTGGTTGTATTTGAAACTCTAATAGACAGAGAAACTCTATGGAGAAGTGTTGTGCGCATAGCTTCTCTTGCAGTCTCGACTTTCAGCTTGTTGTCGCATACAATGAGATGACGAGATGGACAATCCTATTAAGGCACTCAGTTATAACTGTAACATAGGTTTTACATGTTTTACATACCCTAAAGGTAGCGTTCTCACCACTGGCTTACTGCGGGGGTAATTTCGCCCCACAGATTACGCGTTAATAGTGGAATAGAGGGCGCGTGGCGGAGCGGGGGAGTGAGGGGGCGCCGCGCACTTCTGCCTTGAGTCCCAAATAGCAAATCACTGCTAGGGCGCGACTTAATTCGGCGCTTATGAAAAAGTTGACTAATGTCAATATTATCTCCCGCACCTGGGGATTCGCCGGGCGTGGAGAGAGGGGACGTGAAATCACATAGTATCCTCTATGAGAATGTGAATTCCGTTAATGAATGGGCCATTATTCAGCCCGTAATTTGCGCACACTTCGCGCGTCAATTACGGACCGAAGATACGGCGCATTTTATAGCTTTTGTGAACATGGCCTTAAAGGGCGTCTGTCTCTGACGTACATAATGATCTCTTTTCCCTCGTAGTCACTGTTTATCTTGGTTTATCTGCATTCTCAGGGCGTGTTTAATGGCTGCCGACTTTCCACTAGGCTTGCAGTATGATATGGCAGGTATGCTAGCTAGATATAGCAACAAGCGATGGCAGACTATCCATGAAGAGACTGAAAGGTCTGTAGCGCCCTTATAGCGCACTCGCGTTAGCACATACAGAAGGGATATTTAGGATAAGTAGGGACATGTTTATAATGATGACTTATTTTGATTACCAAAGTTGACTTGTTTTTGAAGAAACTATTAACACCATAAAAGAATAATACCCTGTAGTGAGTCAAAACCTCTTGTAAAGAGTAGAGGCCCATACAGAGTTATTATTTTGGGGACCATTTCTTTTACCCACTTACCTTACCCCCATTTTTTTTAAATGGACAATGGCTATTTTGGTCACCCAGGGATCACTAAAAAGGAAGTTGAGCAAGGCAAACGTGTTTTGGGGAAAGTTCTGTACTCAATTGTTTTTTCATGATGCTTTGCCACGCTGCTTTTTTCTCTTTAGACTAATTGAAATTAGTTAGTCTCTGTCCTATACTTAGCCTGCTTAAGAAATGCAAAATCTGAGGCCATAAGGATAATGGAATAAATTTAATAAAAAGCAAAATTAGTAAATCCCAAATCTTGAGCTGGTATGTGCGCTCATGAAGTCAACAAGTGAGAGAGATCCTGATACAGCCCTATATGCATTAATAATTTTAAGCTGTTTTTGATCCATGTGGGAGAGTTAGTTTCATTTAGGGAACGATTGTTAATTTTAAGACTTGTTATTGCTATCTGGGGCACTTCTTATGCCGCATATAGTCCAGGCCTTCCTTGAATAGTAATAAATGGCTGTAACATGGTCAGTGCAGGATGACACTAGCTAGCAATCCTAACATACTGCGGCCCTCCAGTGTTGAAGGTAAAAACTACACTTCCTCTTCATTCACTCAAGATGTTAGTAGACTAATAATATAAAGCATGAGGAGTTGTAAGTTCCCAACCAGTCTGGGAGGGTCCGCAGGTTTGTGAGGATGCCAATGCACTATTAGTCATGGGCAATTCACAGTAAAAGCAACACTAGACAAATCTAATCTATGTGCTGAAATCTAATTGCGCAAGTGAAGTTTTTGAGTGAGTGGCATTTTACTTCATAGAGATATAATTTTGCTTACCCTAGGATGTGTGTCTGAGCTCACAATTGAAACACTATTCCGCTGGAATATGAGAGACTATCTGCCAACAAGTCACAGATGGGCAATGTGGCCAGATCTATTCAGCACCCTATCCTATCCATGTGTGTAACTGAATACAATTGGTTAAGGAAACAAATGGACGTCAAGTTAACAACCCCAAGCCTGAGGGGGTGGGCCAATGATACCTCATAGATCAAACTAGTCACCCTAAAATCAGGGTTTGAAATAGAGGACTCCTACAAACCCCCACCATATAGCTTCTCCCCCCTTCGCGCGCTCTTGTGTCCCCACCCCCCCCCCCCCCCCCCCCCCCCCCCCCCCCCCGTCAAGCAGCAGATCACCATGGTCCAAAGCATTTCACAATAAACTGTACCTATCTCCTACATACAGGGCCCCAAGATTGCAGAGGGACAACCTCCTTTGGAGCTGCCTTCCAGATATCTTTAAACGTGCATTTTGCAGTGGAGAGGACGTACAAAAAATTACTTATGATAAGTGGATCTTGCACACTGTCCGTTCTATAGTGAGAGACGTTGGGCCTTAAGAATAATACTTCTTGGGGGCCCAAGGAACTTAAGTCCTATAAAGATTCCATTTTTTTGAGAAAATCTAATTATTGCATTGTCTAATATCAAATCTAGTCCTCTTCGTAAGGAGCAGGCCTAAAACAACGCTACCTCAGCATTGAACGCATAAGCTAGGGAAACCAACTTTAGTGTGTACGCTTCTCTCTTCTCCTAGCGCGCCTCATAGTAGCTAGTCTACACATTCTGTCAGTCTTTACAAGGTATATGTTTATTACACCAATTCTATTTCATGAGGGATCACATCCCTTGCCCCTGATTAAACCACCTTTAAAGGGGTTGTCTCACTACAAGGAGTGCTTTCATGTTTAAAGATTCTTCCAAAAAACAAGGCGCACCTTATAATGCAGTAGAAATGTCCATTAAACAAGATGTTCTACCATATGCTAGATATCACCTCTTTGTAGTTGGCCATAGCATCAATGCATCGTCACAGGATCGCTATAGCTTTACAGACCAGTTTGATCCATCTCCTGAATAGGCTGCCAGCATGATGGTCGCTTTAGCATCAGACCTGTCTAATTGAGTCGCATCCTGATAGGCTGCCAACACTGGTTGCTATAGTACAGACCTGGGCTTCTACTTGCAGCCTTCTAGTGGAAGCCAGGTAAACCCGCCCTGAATTCAAAATGAAACAGAAAACAGGACTTGAAGGTAAGACGAATTCAATACACTGTAGTGAGACAACCCCATATTAACTACAAATGTCTTGTGATCAATTTCAATGGTAGCGGTACATCTACTGCACAGATAATGACATAGGTATCTGATACATTTTATATTATGTTGTCATTGGTTCATAGATTTCTATTGAATCTGCAGGTCGAAAAAAAGATAAACAATAATGTAACAAACAACAACTGGAGCAAAAGCAAAAAATCTGAAAGCCGTATCAGCACTTGTGCAAAAAACAAGAAGTCGCGGATCACCCACTGAAAGATTGTTACCATTGCTTGATACAATGGTATGTGGCATTTGTGGCTTTCATATTCCTCAGATTAACAGAGATAAAGCGGCCACATGTATATGAAAACTGTCTTAGGTCTATAATACTCACTTTGTTTAAGCATAGCAGCCAAATCAGAGCGGCCTCTCAATTTTCAGAGCGAATTATGAAATGCAGGAGGGGCGCTGATTGGTTTGCTATGGGCAACATAGTGAATTTTAGAACCAAAGACAGTTTTCTATTACATGCAAGGCCCAAAGCTGGTCCAAAAGTTATAACAATTTCTAGATATTACGGTAAATGGAGTAAAGATTCTACCATGTGCCTTGGCTATGTTCACAAAGGCTTATCCAAGGCGAAGAGTAGATGGGACGGCATTTTGCCGCACAATTGACTAACCGTGTCCGGACGCGATGCGTGACTATTTCCCAGAGATTCGGTGTGCTGCCCCGCCCTCCCCCCCCCCCCCCCCCACCTGCAGTGGGGAGGGGGGAGCCGAGCAGTCTCAACCTGTTCCCATAGACCACTTTCAATGTATCCATGGGCGGTTTATTCCCGCCGGATAATGTGTACATGTCACTTTCTCCCCGCTCATTGCGAAATTACAGCGAGCAGGGAGAGTCGAGGACAATACACGTACTTACCATATGTTCTCTCATTGAGAAGCTGTTGGATTGTTACGCTAATGAATTGGGACGGATTTTAGCCATCTTTCTTCACAGGTACGGCGCGAAATAAGGAACGAAATCCGTCCCAGAAAATAAGCTCGTGTGAAAAAATAGCTATTTAGAAGAGTAAAGATATGTCCTGTATGTTGAATAGTAGATATCAATATCAATTGAACAAACACTTATCTCACCAGTCCATAAGCCGTCTCCAATTTGTTAATTCAGAGCATGCTCAGCCCTAAGATTTTTTTTTCTTTTCTGTGTGTCATACTTTCACTAAACGCCTGTTCTAGGGCTTAATTCCTAGCTATAATGCAAAGGGACCTCTTTTGTAGATAATTATATTTCTGGATTATGCGGAGGGCTTATCTATGAGGAAACACTACAGAGACCTGCATACTGAAGTATATGACAACCTGATATTTACCTCAGTACTGAATCATATATGGTGACTTGAATATGTAAATATGTGCTTTTAATTATAGGAGATAGAATTCTAATGATATTATTGTTCTGTGGTTTAAAGGAACAAGCAGCATCTGATGAAGAGGAGGACAAGTGGGCCGGGAACCCCACAGATGCAGTCCAAGGGATTTTATCCAGCAATTCTCCATGCTGTCGCAAGGAGGATATGTAGCTACCTCAATACTAGAACATCAGCGATTGATATTAAACAATGGAATATACGTCTTGTCGTTACACAGATAAAGGCCTTGTTTCAGTTCTCGATATGAAGGACCGATCGAAAAAAAGGATAAAACATCTTGATGCTGGAGTCCAAGGCAGAAAATCGAGGCCAATAAATTTATTTATTTAACTTTTTGCTAGATGGTAGTTTTTCCCTCTGATTTAGCCCCTTTCCAGTGGAGCTAATTCACTTCATACATCTCCATAATGGCATGAAATCTATGAGCAGGATTTGCTTCAAAGATGGATTGTCGTGGTGGTAAACAGAAACATCGTCTCCATGCCATTCAAAGTGAATGGGGATTTTCTGGTTATCACAATGATTTTGATATGGAAGCCTATGCGAAATTACATGTTAAACTTCATTGTGTGAGCATAGCCTTACATTGCAAAATACAGTTCCAAAATAGGATTAGACAAAGACTGTCAAGCTCAACAAATTTGTATTAATGTCCTTTTTATTTTCTGACACAATCCGCAGCAGATGCTTGTGTGTGCAGGCAGATTATTGCAGTCTACTACGTAAGCTTAATGTATAAAACATTTTACGTTGTTGTAAAATTTTGAGAGAGTATTAAGTTCGCCAACCATGCGTTTTTGGTAAAGTTTGGCATAAAAAAACCATGTCACGCCAGCCCCGTACATTGTAAAAAAAATTCTTGATGTGTAAGATAATTACAGCTACACGAGATATATGTTCTATTGAGGTCATCCACACAGCAAACATATGGATTCAAGTCTAGTTTTTATTCAGATTCTAAAAAGACTGAATAGCCGTAAATCCAAAAGTGGACCTATAGGGCCTACATATTTAAAGGTATGCGATTCCACTATAGGTTAGTAGAGTCAGTTATGTTAGATGTATCAAGAGACAGCATTATTTGCAGATTTTTGCTACATTGACTTCAATGGGAGAAGACAAACTCTGTAGGAAAGCTTTATCTGCAGATTTTGCCTTCTCTTATTGTAGTGAGCGTAGAAATCTGCAGTTAAATCCACATACAAACCGGGGACAAAATCTGGACCAAAATGTACAACAGATCTGCCAAATAGGGTACAATGTTCTTTAATGTGGCCTGCAAGAGTTTGGACACAGAAAGGGATGGACGAGGTTGAGATGCAAAAGGACTGGCACTTCATGTTCTTGGCAGAGGTGGCTGCCCCGACACAGCGATTGGGCAGCTCTATTAGCCACTCTCCAGGGCAGTCATAATTCTCATGTTGTCCTTGGTAAAATTGACAACTCTGATATCCTCAGTCTTTGTACTTTTTTTTGTGTCTTAATTTAGCACCATATTCCTAGTATTGGCTTTAGAAAATTAAGTGTGCAAACCCCGTTGTAAAAAAAAAAAAATCACTGGTGGAACAGTCTTTAGAGTGGACATGGCTCTAAACATGCGAGATTTTGCTGTGGAGTTCTATTTCAACAGCAAAATCTCAGAGGTAAGAATCCTTTGTGCACATACAGCTCATGAGGATTTTGGTGCAGATTTTTTACCCGCCATGTAAATTTTAATGGCATTAAAAATACAAATAAAATTTTCCGCAGTAAATCCAAGAGAAGAAATTATGCGTACTGTGCAAGATGTAAAATCCACATCGCTTGGAATTTATAAAACATCCCCATCCACATGTGATTTGGTTAACTGTAGTCCTGCTGTGGGACTTTCAGCTTGCAAAGACTCACTATGGAAAATTCTAACAGTAGATCTAAGTTTCCTCTCTGTGCTATTTCACCCCTAAATGTCTGGAATCAGCAGCTGAATTGCTGAGGATTCACAGGATTTAATTCTGAGAATCAACACTTTAGCACCTCTCCCGTGATTGAACTAGATTGGAACGTTCTTGTTGGTTTTTGGGGCCTTAAATCTAACTGTAACTCTTCGTAAATAGAAAAATAATAACACTGGATGCGATGGGTCAGCTCACCAGATCGAGGATAGATCTTGCAACAGAGTTCCAATATTGGGTGCGGAGCATGAAATATGAATTTCATGCTATCTCAGCCGATGCTGCAGAAATGCAATTGTAAAAAAAGAAAGAGCCCAGCAACAGACGACACACATCCTTAGGGCCAGGGAATATAGCTATAGAAATCATACTTTTTTATTTAAATCTTAAAAAAAGAAGGAATTAGGCACATTGGGGGGGTGGGCGACGCGGGGGGTGGGGTGGGGTGGGGGGGGTTCCACATGAAGCAAAGACCGCACCAACGTATGCCTTATTCGTAGTATAAGGACAAACTAGATTTGAAAGCATTTACATTGACCAAAAAACGGATGCCATTTTTTGCTACTATGGAGCATGTACTAGTGCTGTTTTTTTTTTTTTTTTAAGATTTGAATAAAAAATTATGCTTTTATAGCTATATTCCTGCCCTTGAATTGTGTGCGCTGTTGCCGGACTTCTTTTTTATATATATGTAACTCTCCTGAGCACATGACAACTCTCATAGACATGTATTTTTCCAGTATTGCAAAAAATTGTTTGAGACTGAGAATAAATCAGTTTTTTTATCTAGGATTTTTATAGACATTTAATAGTTTTATTTTTAGGTTTATTGACAAAAATTGGAACTAAAACAAATGTTAAAAGCAAACCACCGCTTAGAAATGCTAATTTATTGAGCTGTTTGTCAAAAAAGTTGTAAATATTTAAAAGGACATATAACAATACTATAA
This sequence comes from Phyllomedusa bahiana, assembly GCA_025379985.1. Lineage (NCBI taxonomy): Eukaryota > Metazoa > Chordata > Amphibia > Anura > Hylidae > Phyllomedusa > Phyllomedusa bahiana. Next base: position 236,398 of record JAODAL010000117.1, on the reverse strand, counting down.
CATTTGAAAGCATTTCATCTGTATTTCAGAAAAGTTCACATTTCCATTCATTGTCAGAATCTGCTGCTATACATAATTCACATCCTTTCCTTGTAACCTGAAGATGTATCTTATATCCCCCAGAGCGTTATGTAATGTAATTGTATGATGGTTGTGTTATGTAAAGCTTCTATAGTTCTCCCAATATCACATTAAATTCAGTCATAAAAAATAATGTGAAGTGTGTTACATTCATGTGGGATTTTATCCTCTCAGGTGCGAGGACAGGAGGATATGGAAGCTCCTGACTGATCTTGTTGGAACTGATGTTATTGATCCCAGGGATGTCCCGGCGTTATTGGTGGAAAAGATCTCCAAACTGACTGAAGAGCTGACAGTTAAAGAGCAGGAAATGAGGGATCTAGAAGTGCTGATAGAAGAGGTAATTAGAAGGCAGAGGTAACTGGTGATCCATCCATGGGTGATGACAGAAGGTGTCACTAGTATCTACATTTAACTAGAGCCAGCTGGGACAATGCTTTCGATGTGTTACCAAGATAGACAGGTAGTTGTTAGCGAGTGGCAATTGTATTTTATGAAGGCAGAAAATCTTTCATTTCAGTGGAGAAACATGTGCCCAACTTTCTACAGCATTTACGTAAGACTCTTCAAAACACAATACATGCAACAATATTTAACATTTACCTTGACTTATTGGATGTATCATGTTAAATACTAAAAAAAAAAATTGAAGTAAGAGTGGTTAGTGATAAAAAAAAAATTGTTTTTAGATGTGGAACATTTTGTAGTCAGTAGATTAAATTAGCACTGTGCTGTATTATTTGTACAGTTGTGGCCATCATTACTTTTATTGTATTCAGAAAATTACTTCATCCTTTTTGAGCAATGTTCTAATGCAAAGGACACCATGTATGAAAACTGTCTAGGTGTAAAATTCACTTTGTAGCCCATAGAAACCAATCACAGCGCCCTCTCATTTCTCCAGAGCCCTATATGAAATGAAAGGGGAGCTCTGATTGGTTGCTATGGGCAACAAAGTGAGTTTTAGACCTGGACAGTTTTCATACATGTCGCCCAAAGTCTCCAACCTGAAATATTTTAGCTTCTGGAATTATCTCTGTCCTTCCCAACCAAAAAATCATTGATTCATTTTTTTTTTTTACTTTTCTTGAAATTGCCTCCACTGACTTGAAATACTACACTTTTTAGTACATTGGTTGTTGAAGCATTTTGCGATAATACTGAAGAGAGTCAGGGTTAAAACCCTCCTCTGACTGACATAGAGCATGGAGCTAGGTCAAGAAAGGTCCATCCTTCTGGAGTTCTCTTGGTGTCAACAAAATTAGTGGCTTCATGGAGTTCACAAAAGGTTTCATTTACATAGTGTTTTTCCTGGCCATATCAAATGATTATGAGGGTCTTATCTTTTGTATAGTTGATTAGTTATAGTAGATACAGACCTATTGACCTCTCTACCTGTATGTTTGTTTCTATGTACATGAAATAAATGTTAGAGGGCCTACTAGTTTTGGTGGTATCTGTGGACAGCTGCTGGGGAATCATGTATTGAGCTTGTTGGTTTTCATCATCCCCGATCCTGTGTTCCTTCAGAAGATAAATACTACTTGAGGCGTCTGGTAGCAAGTTTATGTTCCTTACCAAGTGCCATGAACACCCATGTTTTGCTGATCCATCTAGGCATGTTTGTAAGGTATTAAACTACAAACATGTTTGTATTGAGATTCCGTTGTTCTTTCCGTTTTCTATCTCTCTTATAGCTTACTCTGAAATATTAGTATTGTCCTTTCCATTTTGCTAGATGAAGGAGCCATTCATTGATGAAATAGAAAGAAAAATGGAGGAGATTGAGCTACTTCGTATAGATCTTCAGATGCTGGAGACAGAGAGGGTTCGCCTATCCCTAGTTGAGGAAAAACTTCTTGATGTTTTACAAATTCTTCAACAGCTACGGAATCTGGTAAGACATTGAACATAGAGGGCTGCTAACAGAAAGCCACTCTTGCTCTGGCACACCCAGCCTATTAATGATTATATGGTTGTCAATTAATTTCAATATATGGCCAGATGTGGCTTCCTCATCTACTTCCCCTGAAGCTGGACCCACAGTAAGCAGATAAAGGAGTGTTTACAAAGTGATGACTTATTGGTAGAATATGCCCTCACTTTTTAACCCCTTAACGACCGCACACCGTCTTTTGACGTCAGCTGGTGCGGGTCGTTCGTCTACAGCGACGTCTTTTTGGCGTTGATGCAGACTTCGGGGTTTGCGGCGCCCGCCGCTGCAGCTGCGCTGGGATCGGGGCTATACTACAGAGCCCTGATCCCAGAGCATCCCCTATGAGCACCGGGGAGCGGAAGAAACCTCCACAACCCAGTTCTTTAATCCTTTGATTGCGACGGTGCGTTACCGCAGCGCAATCAAAGGGTTCCCCTGCTCTGTCGGGCGATCGGAACATCTTGTGACCCGACAGAGCTCGGGGAAAGGCTGCACAGCCAGCCCTGGGGACCTAGAGTGGCCCCAGAGCTGTCTGTGTATGAAGCCAGTGACCAGGACGCACTGTGTGCTGTCCTAATCACTGCCTGTGTCAAAATGATACAGATTAGAATGTATTAGCATATATGAATATGCTAATACATTAAAAAGTGTTTAAAAAAAAAAAGTAAAACATTTCTCCCTTCATGGGATTAAAAAAAAAAGTAAAAAAATATAAAAAGTGTAAAAAAAAAAATAAAAAAAAATAATAAAATAAAAATATTTAATAAAAAATAATTGAGCATAAATTACACACAAAAAAATACTGTGCATATTAGGTATCCACATGACCAAAATAACCTGTAGAATTAATCTAACAAGTTATTAAATGTGGTGTAAAAAAATGTAAAAAAAAAAAAAGTAAAAAAAATAAAATAAAAAAAACATTCTGCAATAATTTCTAAGTGAACTTTAACTATTCCCCCATAAAGTACAACTTGTCCTGAATTAAACGAGGCAACTGCGTCATTGAAAAAATAAAAAAGTTACAACTGTTGAAACGCAAGGAGGCAAAAACGAAAAAAATTTCTGATCATTAACTACTTTTCAGGCGTTTGGCTTAAGGGGTTAATCAGTGGAATCCAACCACTGGGACTAACACTGATCCTGACAAAAACAGTCCTCAGTACTGGTTTAGTACTGCTTCTACACCACTGTTTTTACTTCAAGTGAATGGGTCCAACTACACCCCCCTTCTCAGCCAGGTGGCTATTAGCACTGCTGTACATAGAAAATTTAGAAGGGAACTCAGTGCTACACTGGCACTATGGCCTCGTCTGTAACATGAATGGTCGGGTCCCAGAGGTCCTAGCAAAATGCCATCACTTTAAAGGATGGAAATACCTCTTTACCTGGTCATTGTGGGTCCAGCTTGAGAAATGTTTGGTGATCACAGCTGGCCATACATTGAAATGAATGGAGAACTATAAAATTATGAATCAACCTCGTGTGCCAGAGCAAGAGCGACTCTATGACGTCCATAGGTAATATGAAAAATGGGGAGGGGGAAATCCTTAAGACAACTCATTTAGTTTATAAGCCTTCACTATTCTATTGTTAAGAGGCTGCTTATAGTTCAGCTTGACACACACAAATGTATACAGTATATTACCAGAATGAATAGTGATCTATATTGAATCAATTAATCACTGCAAGGAAAAGATTATTTATACTTAAAACTTAACTTTTAATTCATACTTATAAAAGGTATCCTGTAGATACAGGATCCAAATAAATGTGGCATTTCATACCATATTGCATACACCAAGACCTGGGTAAAGGGTAAGTAGACCATCATATGGCAAAGAACTAACACTGAGAAAGATGATAGAATCCGATTTCATCCATATGTAACCAGAGGTAAATCATGCAGTCCTTTCCTTAGGCGACTCCACCAGATATCACAGTTGGTATCTTGCTCCTCATGCTATAGGTGAAACAAAGTTTGGACAGGGTATAAATATAACTATCCATAAAAAGCCCCTATATGGTAACCCTCAGCAGAGCACTTGCCCCGAAAAAGGGTGACCCTACAAAAAAACTAACACTATCCAGATCCTGTACCTCACCCTAAAGAGAAATACAATCGTGATTACCCCAAACACATTTCATCCTCAGTCCGTGGGGATTCATCCATGTGTCCACACTTTACCCTTTCCTTTGTTATATATTTTTTTACCACTTACCACTCCTCATGGACTGAGGATGAAAGGCATTTGGGGTATTCACTACTGTATTTTTCTATGGGGTGAGGTACAGGATCTGGATGGGGTTAGTTTGTTGCAGGGTCACCCTTTAAAGAGCAAGGGTTACCTCATAGGGGCTTTTTAGGGATAGTTATATTTATACCCTGCCCCAATTTTGTTTCGCCTATAGCATGAGGAGCAAGAAACCATACATTTTTATTACAAAATCCAGGACTGAGATATGGTCTTAATGCAGACATTCTCGGAGTTCCCTGTTGCTTTTATCACCATCCTCTATATTAGCTTCCATACATCCCACACTTTTTCACTATTTTCTTAAAGTCTTTCTTTTTCTATATATGAAGAGAAATGAACAATTCAAAGCTGTTGTCATGGTTCATACTGCGGTCCCCCGTCCGGACCACGGAGGTGTAACTGTCCCTGTTGCAGCCCTGGCCCACCCCGCTTGTCTGTACTCACCTGTCATTACTCCAGCACCGATCCTCGCTGCTTTCGGCATCCCATACCTGCTTGCATCCTCCCTAGGGTGCACGCATGCCGAGATTTAAAGAGACAGTACACTATTTTCTGGCCAATGACCTTTCACCACCTGGGACTTAAGGAACTTCCTGCCTGTGCTCTGGGTCAGTTTGCGGATGTCTCCACATTGATTCTGAGCTCTGCTTGCTGTCCCTAATCTGTACCTATACCTGTGTTTACTGATGTCCTGGTTCCAGTGTTCCTGTACTGGTGTTACCTGCTGTTATGCCAGTCTGCTACTTGCCTAGGACTCTGCTACTACCTAAGGTTGCACCTTCCTTTGGGTTGAACAGTATCATCAAAATTCAAGATGCATAAAATAAGTGCAGCCGACAGTGGATACAGATAGGAAATATCACTAGTGATTCCATGGTCATAAATGAGGAGTGCAATACAGTCAATATCACATAGAGCAGTTTCAGTAAACAGCCAAGAAAAGAAAATAATGAAAGTGAAGAGCAGGGGAAAAAAAGTTTTTATCATATAATAATATTTCAAAACGTAAAGGCAGTGCTTGGTCCACAATAGGATTGACTGTTTTTTTTTTTCATCTAGCAAGTGAAGAAAGGGTTTGCTGAGCACAGACAATAACCATTGCTAGTACATCAGATTCTTTCCTAGATCCCACGTGCAAGTTGACATTTGAAGCAGCAGTCAACAAGGAACTGCAGTTCTCCGAGAACTGAATATCCAGCCAGGCTAATCACAGCTTACTGCAGCTGCTGGTAGACAAATTTATATGTAGTCTCATTACAAATAGCAGGTAATAACATAACGATCACTTTATTGTTCTCTGGACAGGCGTAGATAAAGATTAGACTAGATTGACAAGGCAATGACAAGCAAAACATAAAAGGATAATGGGTTAATCTCTTTCTGCACAGGGGAGGTGGAGGGGTTTCTTCATGGTTATCGGGTCCTGCTGACAACACTTAGGCCGTGTTCACACGGCTTATTCCCGACGGATTTGTGAGTGCAATCCGGCTCACAAATCCGCCGTGAATAAGGGGCGCAAATCCGGCGCGCAGTACGGCGCCAATCCGCGGCAAAATAAGCCGTGTGAACGAGGCCTTAGGGTCACATGTATGAACCTGTTTAAGTCTAAAACTCACTCTTTTGCCCATAGTAACCTATGGGCAAAAAAGTGAGTTTTAGACCTAAACAGGTTCATACATGTGGCCCTTAACCTCTCTCATCCCTTAGTGGGTCTAGGAGAGAACCGTCAAGTGATCCTCACTGTCGCTATCAGAACTCATAAAGGGGAAGTCAGAGAGACAAACCAGAAGGTCATGTAAATAGGGGAAATGTAAAAAATATCTAAAAAAAAAATCACTCACCCAGTTATTACAAAAAATACATAAAATAGTCACATGTTGCTTGTCAATATATGAAAAACAAAACTTTGATTCTTTTTATTGGCCTCTGTATATGGCTTAAAAAGCAGCATCCAAAACTGCTACAAAAGCAACTTGTGTGATTTTAGCCAAATACCAAATTTTAAAGAATGAAAGAGCTGGATATATCAGAATATCATACATTTCCTTATCAGGATGTGTTGAGTCCAGTTTGTCATTTATTAGCATTTTATAGATTTTCATAGTCACTCATGAAGAGTAATTCAGATATTCTGACGCCGCCTCCCTCCGCTGTGACTCTCACAGTCATTCTTTATGAATATGTATGTGTGTGATTCCCTAGAAGCGCTGAGCTGGAAATAAATGTTTTTCTTTTAAATATAAGTAATGGCATGGGAAACGGCTGGAGGATCCTAAGACAATGACAGACCATTTACCATGGGACACGCTGTAAATACAATGTAATCTCTGTCATATCCCTTCTCCAGGACCGTTAATGGAAATGAGACTTTACTTAATGGGCCCCACAAATTACAATATTTTAATACCTCTCTTTATATGCAGTAGAATTGTTAACATTCACAGGCATTAAGTAATCCATTCTCTTCACTGAAACACATTAAGGTAATATATGGGGGGCGTTTTCATATTTGCAGCTGGGTTCATAAAACCAGAGAACAAGTTTACTAGAGGTCTGAGGTTCATGTGGCAAGTAAATGCTGTCTACTCTTCAGCTGTAAGAAATAACATCACTATAACTAACATTACATAGGGGCAGGTTGGCGTTCGTTACTATAGAGGATGTACAGTGAAGGAAATAATTATTTGATTCCTTGCTGATTGTGTAAGTTTGCCCACTGACAAAGACATGAACAGTCTATAATTTTAAAAGTAGGTTAATTGTAACATTAAGAGATAGAATATCCAAAATAAAATCCAGAAAATCACATTGTATAAATTATATAAATTTATTTGCATTTTGCAGTGAGAAATAAGTATTTGATCCCTCTGGCAAACAAGACTTAATATTTGGTGACAAAACCCTTGTTGGCAAGCACAGCAGTCAGAAGTTTTTTGTAGTTGATGATGACGTTTGCGCACATGTCAGGAGGAATTTTGGTCCACTCGTCTTTGCAGATCATCTCTAAATCATTAAGATTTTGAGGCTGTCACATAGCAACTCAGAGCTTCAACCATAAGTTTTCTGTGGGATTGAGGTCTGGAGACTGGCTAGGCCGCTCCATGACCTTAATGTGTTTCTTTTTGAGCCACTCCTTTGTTGCCTTGGCTATATGTTTTGGGTCATTGTCTTGCTGGAAGACCCAGCCACGACCCATTTTTAATGTCCTGGTGGAGGAAAGGAGGTTGTCACTCAGGAGTTTACGGTACACGGCTCCATCCATTCTCCCATTGATGCCATGAAGTAGTCCTGTGCCCTTAGCAGATAAACACCCCTAAAACGTAATGGGTGGCATTATGATTTTTGGCGTTTAAACGCCAGTTTTTATGCACATAATATTAGTATAGAATTCACCTGATTTATGAACCCGCTCTACCGCAGGTCATAAATCAGGTGAATTCTAGCGCAAATACGACAATTCTGGCTCAGGTAAACACTTTGAAAGTGATTTACATGTTCCAGCAGTAATGTGCCGTACCGAAGCTATAAATCTATAACTTCGCACAGTTCTAGTGCGCCCCGCCTCCCGCACACCCCCGAAATCAGGTGCATTACAAAGTGCTGCGGGCACTCTGTAATGCGTCTGATACTGGTGTACAGGAGGTTTTAAACTATTGTGAACGGGGATGTTCATACATGCCGCCCGATGTTTCCACTTCCATGCTTGACAGTGGGGATGGTGTTCTTTGGGTCATAGGCAGCATTTCTCTTCCTCCAAATACGGCGAGTTGAGTTAATGCCAAAGATTAAATATAGTCTGTGTGGATGGACGGAGTGCAGAACCAAAATGGAGGCAGCCACTCCCCCATGCAATCAATCCAAAAATATTTCTCAGCACCTCCAAAGCAGATTTTGCAGAAATTTGCATTATTGCCTTCAGTTTAATAAAATAACAATAATAATATAATACAGTGTATAATATCACCAGCCGTAAAGTATGTGCAGTAGTTATTTAGTTAACTTACATAGCACTGTTATGTCCCACAGTGCTGTACTGAGATTCCTTATTGATGTCTTTGTTCAAATTGGTACCTATCCCCATTTGAGCTCAGTCTACATTTCAAAGTAACATATCAGTATGTTTCAGGGGGAAGCCAGAGTACCCGGGAAAAACCTACACAAACATGGGGAGATCATATAAACTTATTGCAGATGCTCATGTTTATGCTCGGGTAGAATGAACCAGACACCAAGTTCCCTTTAAGGTGGAGAGATTCTTTTGGGCTTTCTTTTGGAATCAGGACCAAGGATAACATTTTTACCCATTATAGCCAGATCCCTGTTGTTCACAATATAATGTCCATTGAGTCTCATGATATCCACTATAGGGTTCACATATTATACTGTTGAATAATACAAGCCATAATACTGCCGTACTGTTTGATAATAATATTAGGGATAGTATCTAGTAATATCAACTTTGTACTTTCCGAATAATTCTGGCCATACTTCCCAACAAAAGAAGTATTAATAAACATTACCTCTCCACAGACAGGAAGACACATAGCTGATCATAGGGCACCTTGTGAAGAATCTTTTGTGACTATAACAACGATTTGAGTTCTTGTGGTGATCTTTGTTATTGTGCTGTTTATCCAGCATAGTTAATTACACATTACAGCAGCCTGTGTGCATTATATGTAAAGGCATGTCCCCACAGCAGAGGACAAACTCCGGTCAGTTTATCCGACCGGTATTTGTCCAGTTTGTGTGCCATGTACACGGCCGCGGGGATGCACATATCCCGTCCCAAAACCGGACGGAAGACTGTGCATGTTCCATCTGTTTCGGGCGGCACACAAGCGGAAAAAACCGCCGGGCGGAAAACCCATGCAGTGGGGACTGCTGCACGGGTTTTCCATAGGAGCCTGTTGTGCTAGTTTGCGGCCGGTTTTTCAGACGGTCTGCAAAACCACAAACTGTCTGAATAACCAGCCGAAAACCCGTGCCGTGGGGACATGCCCTAAGGGTCTGATCACACTAACAACATGGCTTTCATTTTTCAGAAAACTTTTCTAGTTATATCTTGTTGTCTATTCCCTCCATTAGGTGCAAGGATTGATATCTGCAATGGCAATCTAAATTCTTATCTCAAGCAAAACTGGGCCCAATGTTGTAGCAGTCAAAGTGGTTGTCCAGGTCCTTCTAAAATTAAATTTATGCAACTGCTATAGTAATATAAAAAAACACATATCTGTCTTGCACCCTCCTTCCCCCCATTCCAGCTGCCGGTCGTCTTTACCGTAGTTCTTTTAACTTCTGATTGGCATCAGTCGGCTCATGAGAGACTGGCTGCTCATGATGTATTATTGCCTAACATGACTGCTTGAAGCTGTTCATTTCTGAATGTTGATGTAAGGCAATGGCACAGAAGCCAATCATAGACAGCTGGAAGTAAATGAAAAAAGCAGGGGAGACTGGCGGCAACATCATTGCTAGAATAGCGGACAGTGGCAAGTATGTTTTTTATTTTTTTATTTTATTACAATAGCACTAACAAAGTAATTTTGAGAAAAAAACATGGACAACCCCTTTAATTTTTTAATATATTTTTTGGCGTGTGGGAAACATTAGGATAACATGCAGACTCCAAGCAGATGTTGCCCATAGTTGCGTTCGAACCCAGGACCCCAGCACTACAGAGGCAAGCCTGCATCCAGGCTGTGTTATAGAGTAATGGAAACCTAGTGGAAAATAAATGACAAACGTGTGACCACAGCCTTACGTTGCCTGCTTTCTATTTGCTATGTATTATATTGAATACATATGTGACGTTTGTGCTGCCTTAATCAAGAAATTAGCGAATCAGCAAAAGGCTCTATAATATGATAAGAAGCCTGAGGCAGCAGCTCATTTGGTTCCAGATGAAACAGCTTCCAAATAGGGGCTAGCGACAACAGTACCGAGTAATGTATGCAGCTCTCATTATATTGTGCCTATGCCATTGTGTACTAGGCCCATAAATCAGCACGTTGTTATTTGCATTTTCTATGCTGCTTTGCATTCCTTACTTCTTAGTGATTGATTGTCACAGGTCACTCATTTTACTTTTATGTTGTTTTCTTAGGCAATTCCTCATCAGGAATTGGGAAGAGTTTTATTGAACACCCTGGAGAGATGTAGAGAGCCGCAGCATGGTAGGAAAATAGAGATATATTCGTATGGATGATTTTCTCTGTCTTACTGTCCGGAAAATAACCATATTGTGCTGCACTGATACGGTTACAAGAATGCAAGTTTTTTTTTAAAGCATAATACTATGTAGTTAACAAGGCAGTCTTGTCCGATATAGATTCTAGAAATGACAGCAGTTGTCTATAAAGAGTACTTTGAGGGATATATTCTAGCAATTCTTTTGTATTGCTGCGCTGCACTGTGAAATGCTGGGTCCTTACAAAAATGGCAGTTCCATAGTATAATAGTAATACGGTGCTGTGATCCCACCATGTTATTATGGAAGTTTGTCAGTAGATGTGTAATGCTCTCGACAGCCTGTATTTGGCATATGTTGAGATGTTATATGTCAGGATACCCTGCGTATTTGTCTTCCAATGTCACAGAAGTATCCTTTATTGATTGTACAATCACTATAGCAATTCACATTAATTCACATTATTCATGTAATGCATGTTGTAACAGTTCTGCAACATTTCAACTAGTGTTTGTTACAAATCTACTACCATTGTGTCTATAGCGTCTCCTCAGAGCGGTCTCTTCATTGATACAGACTACTGTCAAATCACCTGTAGTCTAATTCTTCCCATTTGTCTTCTTCTTATTGCCAGCCTCCTGAATACTCAAGCTATACAGGGTATTTTTTGTAGCTTGTAACTATGGAGACACATGGGTTTGCATAGTAGCTGTATACTCAAAATCGTAGGATACTTTTGATGAAGACTATGTAAAAAGGTTCTCCAAGTTGTAAAGGTATTGATACTACTGTAGCACAGATCTGCCTCAATTGGACACTGGTTCAACCAACTTGTAAATAAATTCTGGTATTTGGCATCCCAAACCCAATTTTTTTTACTTTGTCCGTAGCCCCTAACTATGAGTATAAACCTATACCTAATTTGGGTTAGGAATACAGTTTTAGGCCTTTTTAGGGTTAATATGCCTCTATGTGGCACTTCTGGGTCTAGTGGGGCTGTTGCTTCAACATCACTTTGACTCTGACATCACTTAGCCTAATGTAACATGGGAGCAAAAATGACATCACAGCAACAGCGCTGCCGGACCTAAAAGTTCTGCAGCGAGGTAAGTTAACATCTATAAAGGACTAAAAAACCTTCTCTGAGCCCCAACTAAGGGTTAGTGTGACAGTTATGGTTAGCGATAGTTAGAGAATGCTTAGAGAATTTTTGGAGCTTCACAAATTTTTTGTGCTTCAAACAAAGTACTAAGATTCAGGTTGATTTAAACTTTGACTCAAATCTGAAGCACAAAAATAGTAGATACTGGTCAAATTACATTGTTCTTAATGGAAAGTAAGTGGTATTTAAATATCTAGCATAGAGGCATCTGGCATCTTGAGCACCTTAATACAGTTGCTAGTAAAGTAGTAGTAAATTAAATGAATCCTTTGGAATTTCCTTGATTTCTGCACTAATTACTTATCATTTGTGTTTTGATTGTTATTCAAGTCACTACTATAGACAAACGCAATCTAATTAAACCAGTAACACAAACAACACACCGAAACAAGGCCATACTCACATCTCAAAGGCTGGACTGAAAACTGAACCCAGTAAAGAGGCAACACTGGCCCCTTTGCTACTGGGGAAATACCGTGTTTCCCCGATAGTAAGCCACCCCCGATAGTAAGACGTAGCGGGGAGTTTAGGGAGGTCGACTAATGTAAGACGTACCCCGAAAGTAAGACGTAGTAACTGTACTTTGTCTGCGCTCGGGCGCTGCGATGGCCCGGGCGCCGACAGGGATGCTTCAGCTATATGCGGCTCCTCAGGGAGCGCATATAGCTGAATGCCGAGTACAGCGCACAGTGTCCGGGCGCTGCGCTGGCCCGGACACTGTGCGCGATTCCTTCACCTATATGCGACTCCTCCGGAGCGCATATAAGTGAAGGGATACCACTGCGGGGCACAGAGCGAGCGCTCCGTGCTCCGCAGTGGCCTCCGGGCGACCGCAGACTCGCGGCTGTCCGGAGCTCCCGTCATCACGCTGCGTGCGCGGCCTGATGATGTCACCCGCCTGTGCCGGCAAGAAGATAGAGCAGAGCGGAGAGCGCGGGAGACGGAGCAGCGGGGATCCAGGTAAGTGATTGTTTGTTTTTTTATTTTGATATTATTGCCTACAGCTGCCTTATACCTGCCTTATACCTGCCCTATACCTGCCTACAGCTGCCTATACCTGCCTACAGCTGCCTATACCTGCCCTATACCTGCCTACAGCCGGCCCTATACCCTGCCTACAGCCTGCCCTATACCTGCCTATGGGGCCATATACCTGCCAATATAAGACATACCCCAAAGTAAGACATAGTGGGACTTTTGGGGGTAAAAAGAATGTAAGACGCTGTCTTACTTTCGGGGAAACACGGTATAAACAGGTGCAGCTGATTGCTGAGCTGTAGCGCACATACCTCACCACTAGGGGAACAATTAGACTGCATATTAAATTAATACCTGTTCACACCAGCATGCAGAAAACCCACAGTATAATACATGGGGAGACTGCACAAATGCAAAAATACCGATAAGTCAACCACTCACACACCATCAATGTATGAGGGGGGTGGTTGCTGGTATTATAATTGCATATAGATAAGGTGATACAAAAGGTGCCATTAATGCAGATATGTGTAGTGCACCATACTGGCTTACCGTCCAATCGAATAATAGTGGCGTAATGGGCTGTAAGCCAGCATTTGTACAATCTCCTCATGTATTATACTGTGGCTTTTCTCCATACTGTATGAACAAGTATCAATTTAATGTGCAGTCTAATTGTTCCCCTAGTGGTGGGGTATGTGAGTTACTGCTCAGCAATCAGCTGCACCTGCCAGTGTTGCCTCTTTACTGGGTTCAGTTTTCAGTCCAGCCTTTGAGCTGTGAGTATAGCCTTGTTTCTGTGTGTTTTTTGAGTAATTAATGTCACATTTTTCTGTGTTTTTTTTTTTAAACCAGTAACACACAAACAGTTGTAATTTATATTTTACTGAGCACATTGAGTAAACATCCAGAGTGCAGGGAGAAAAATGAAGTGAACCCTTGAATTACATAAATATGGCTTCTCCTTTATTAGCCATCCACAAATATTTTCTGTAGCTACACATAAGATTTGCGAAAGGTATAAGAGGAATTTTGGACCATTTCTTGCTGTAAATGTGTTTTAGTTCATCAGTATTTTCTGGACATTTTACATGCACAACCCTCTTCAGGTCATGATACAGCATTAAAGTGGTTTTCTCACCATGCTGTTCCATAGAGTCACAGGCAGCTTCAGATTTGCAATATTTGGTCAGACTGAGGGTGGTTCTATATCAGTAATTAGCATGTTAAGCTCCTCTATACGTAGCTGAGCATTACAAAGACATACATGCAGGAGATTTAAACTGCAATAAATAAAAGCTACAAGCCTCCAAGGAGTGAATACAAGTGATTTTCAAAGGTAATTAATCTAAACTTGTTAGAGATAAAGGCTGCTCTGACCATGGTGAAATCACTCCTTACTCTCTGTCTAATCTGGAAAGGAGAGAAGGACAGTAATCAGAGAAAATTGTGTGCACTCAGAGGAGATAAAATCTCTCTCATCTCCTGACCAGGCCAATATCAAAAGTGCAATGTATTTGACAAAAGTCTTGATTTACTATGCCCTACATGTTAAAAGCTAATCTTTGTAGTGAGAAAACCCACAAGGGCAGTGTTGGCCATGTTGCTGTCAGGGACCCTGTTCAAATTTAAAAAAAGGTGCTCAGTGATACGGTAATGGGTTAAAATTTCTGATGGCAGTTCCGTACATTATCTCAATAGGTTTACGGTCAGGACTCTAATTTGGCAAACCAAAACTCAAATCTTCTTTCTGTGACATCTTTTAGTTGATTTACTTGTGTGCTATGGGTTATTACCTTGTTGTATCATTCTAATGCATCACACTACTGTCTCTTTAGCATGGAAAACTAACTTTACATTCTCCTGTATGATAGTTCAATACACAACTGAATTTATTGCTCCCTTAATGATCTTTAGATATTCAGGCTCTCAACCATGATGTGTCAAAAATTTAGTCGCAGCTGCTATAATAAATGTGCCCCAGTGTTAAAAAGCAACATGTCTGTCTCATCTGTCCATAGTACATTGTGGAGCATCTAGGCTGGAGAAGTAGAACTATTAGCACAAATCCCATCTGGTCACAGTTTTCTTTATGGGCTTTCTTTGCATCGGTGGTTGAATTATTCTCACCAAGTATTGATGTTATTTAAGAACAAAGAAAATTGTACAGAAAAATCAGTTACTATTATAAATGCTATATAACCCGTTCATTCCCTTATTTTTTAGGAAAGGAACATATCTTTGATGTCCTGGACACTTTATACCATGAATTATCCGTCTGTGAATTACTTCATCACCAACACAATGAAGAAGATAGCGGGCAGGCGATGGCTGGCTCCCTAGTCGTTTCTTGTTGAACAATAGCGCCATCTTTGGGTCATCCATGACAATGGATCTAAGAGGAAAGTGTTACTAGCTGGAAGCATCAGGAGCGACTGAGTTTTATCAAACCAACTGGATTGGATGACAAGGAGGAACCGACACTAATCCATCTCCCTGAAGCTGCACTCCACTATCTGAATCACACAGCGCCAGGGCAAAGCAGTCTGGGAAGAGCCAAAGATATGAACACATGAAACATTTTCATTGGGTGACACAGATAACAATTATTTATACTGTTCTACCTGCAGATGCTTCATGTGCCTGAAAAGAGTTCCTATAAATATATAGGGGTAGGCTTCCCAATGAAACTGTATACGGTGCTATACTGGAGTCGTCTGCTTGTAAGCCGGTCTCTCCACAGCCGGAATCAATTCTAATAGATGATATATAGCAGACACGTGTTTTAGCAAAACTCTAGAAAATTTATTAAATGACCATAGACAAGTTAAAAACGTCAATTGACATACTTGCATTTGCAGGTCTAGTCCAGAAAGCACAGATTCATAGTAGTGGGCGATATTAGCCTTGATTCCAATGTAGATGCACGCTGAGGCGTGTAGTGCAGTGAAGCGAAGCGGTCAGACAGAACGGGCGTCTCGCGCCAGTATGGAGCGACGTTTCGAGAGGCGGGCTCTCTTTCTCAAGCATACCGGACATAGTGTGGACAGACTTATATAGTTAACCCTTCAGGTACAAACTGCTGCAAGTAAGCCAACAGATAAATAAAAACACATGTAATTAAAAACAAATTCACAGGAACACGTTAAGGTTGTGCGATTCATTCATTCCTCTAGGGTTGAGAGTATCAAGCCTATGTATCCATAGTGCTTCTCTGCGTAGCAAGATTTTATCATTTGAAGTACCTTCAAGTGGTTGTATCTGTTCCAATACACACCACCGAAGTTCAGAAACCGCATGGCGTTTTTCATAAAAATGCCTAGCTACGGTACTTTCTCCAAAGTTTCTTTCTTTTTTATCGGACTTGGCCTGGTTTTCCTTTTCTATTTTACTCATATAGGTTCTGATTGCTGAACGATGTTCATTAATTCTGATTTTAATAGGACGGCTGGTTTGTCCTACATAGCCAATACCGCAAGGACATTTTAATAAATATATAACATTTTTGCTGTTACATGTGTGGTAACCTTTTATATTTATTTTATGACCTTTTGTTGTGTGTGTTACGTATGTACCTTTCATTATAGAATGACAGTTCTGGCAATTAAGACAGGCGTGAGTGCCAGGATTTTGAGTAGCCAACATTTTTTGCTTGTTTTTCTTTTTGTTGCTTATGTCCGAGCGAGTTAGCCAATTGCCTAGAGTTCTACCTTTCCTGTAGATAAATCTAGGAGGTTCTTTAAATAGATAACCATACTTTACATCAATAGCCAGGACAGGCCAGTGTTTTCTAATAGTACGCTCAATAAATTTGCTTTGTCTAACATATTTACTAATAAACATAAATTATTCTGGTTTTTCAGTTTGTTTAGGCATAAGCAGTTGGTTCCTATCCATACGTGCTATCTCCAATCCTGTTTTTTCAATTTCTAGTTTATCATACCCTCTTTCTTCAAATTTTTGTGCGATTTTATTCATATGGGTTATATAAGATTCTGAACTAGAGCAGATACGTTTTGCTCTAACCAGTTGGCCTTTAGGAATCCCTTTGAAGGTGTTCAGAGAATGATGACTTTGTCTGTGCAATACGTTGTTACGTTCCATAGGTTTAGTATACAAGGAAGTTTCCAATCTATTCAGATTTTTACAGATCTCTACATCTAAGTAGTTAATGACTTTTTCTTCAATTGTTGCAGAAAATTGAATAAGCTGGTGACAGGAATTAAGTTCATTTAAAAAATGATTAAATTGTTGGCGTGTCCCTGTCCATAAAATGAGTATGTCATCGACATATCTAAACCATTGTTGTATATATGGATGTGAGCCATGTTGAAAAATATACGTATTCTCGAAGTGTGTCATGAATATGTTTGCAAACCCCGGGGCTGCAGGGCAGCACATAGAGGTCCCTTGTAGCTGCAGATAATACTGCTCCCCAAAACGGAAATAATTTTTGGTTAGTATTAGATCTAAAAGTGACATTAAAAAATTGATATGTTGATTAGTTATTGTAGGATCTTCACTCAATGTTAATCTGACAGCTTCCATACCTTCTTGGATTTGGGATGTTGGTATATTTAATGATTTAATATCAGAGTAATTAGAAAAGTAAAAATTAGTGCAGTCTAAATTCTGAATGGAGCGTAAAACTGGCCTGTTTTCCTTCAAAGACCGAGCATCCCGTTTAACGTATTTTTGTATATATTGATCAACGTAAATGGCTATAGATTCAAAGACAGAATTAACGCCGGACACTATTGGTCGGCCGGGAGGTTTGTTAGGTGACTTATGAATTTTGGGTACCAGATATAATAATGGTGTTCTTGGATATTCATTATATAAAGCATTCCTTAGTTGTTCATTAATAATCCCGTTAATACATGCTTCTTCTAATGTGTTTTTAATCAAAGCATTTATCTCTTGTGTAGGGTCATATTCAATTGGTCTGTAAATGGTCTCATCTGTTAGTTGCGTCTGTGCCTCTTCCATATATTCATTGGTGTTTAGTAAAACAGTGGCCCCCCCTTTGTCTGCCTTTTTAATCGTTATTAATGGATCATTATTAAGTTCTTTCAACGCTCGCCATTCTTTTTGTGTAAGATTGTGATATTGGTGTTTGTTATTTTGTTGTTTGTCTTTATTGAACTTCCTTTCTATATCTTTTTTAACCAATTGTTGAAAGGTTTCAATTGTATGATTTTGTACAGGGGGGTCAAACTGACTTTTTTTCACTAAACGTTTAGGTATATTTTGTATTGCTTTATCATTTTTATTATCACCAAAATACATTTTTAATCTTATGGATCTACATAATTTGTACAGATCAACCGTTGTTTCAAACAGATCATTGTCCATTGTAGGAACAAAATTGAGTCCTTTGTTTAAGATATCCATTTGTGACGTAGTGAGAGTTTTGGACGAGATATTATGAAAGAGATGCTTCAGATTCTTCTTTTCCCTTTGTGGCCTCCTCTTATGCCTCGTCCTCTGCCAGCACTGTTTCCAGGTCTTCCTCCATCTTGGGAACTTTGTTTCTCTAAAAAACCTTCTGGTTTATTCTGGGATCTGAGTAACATTTTATTCGATGTGCCTTCACCTGAACTGGTTGAATCAATCTCGCTTGTATCTCTTGAGCGGTAATCACTATTTTTACGAGTGAACTGTCTCTGACGGGTGCGTTCGTCAGCCCAGGTGTAGACTCTATTATACTGATAATCACGAGTGTCCCTTTCAAACTTCCTCAATTTATTCTGAAGAAGCTGTATTTGTAATTTCGTAATGTGATTATTAATTTCCTCACTGGTACGATTATAGGTGTCAATCGTGGTAACTTTCTTCCATTCATCTTCAATGGTGGTAATTTCTTCTTTAACTTTAGTAATGGCCATTTGTAAGTGTTGAATAGTTAGATATATAAGGTCAAGAGAATATCTGTTACCTATAGCATACCAGCGTTCTTTATACAATGCATCTTCTTGTAACAATATAG
This sequence comes from Phyllomedusa bahiana, assembly GCA_025379985.1. Taxonomy (NCBI): domain Eukaryota; kingdom Metazoa; phylum Chordata; class Amphibia; order Anura; family Hylidae; genus Phyllomedusa; species Phyllomedusa bahiana. Next base: position 217,804 of record JAODAL010000117.1, on the reverse strand, counting down.
GTTGCAGGGGGCTACGTAATCCCCTTGGTATTCTAACTACTTTAGCATATTCTGTTAATGCCGACGCATGCGATATAAGATTGGCTTCTTTTTTCTTGAGTTGTAACAGCCTTTTAGACTCGTCAATAGAGCAATCATCCTTCTTTTCCAGGCTGAGCCCAGCCTCTTGTGCATGTCTGAGGATGTTTGACTTTTCATGTTCCGAGAATCCAAATGTCTCAGCCCGTCTGTCAGTAAGACCTGCTAACGCCTCATATGACATAACAATGTCTAATAGATACAACCCCCAGCGGAGAAGAAAACAGTCACTGTAAATATATAGGGGTTAGGCTTCCCAATGAAACTGTATACGGTGCTATACTGGAGTCGTCTGCTTGTAAGCCGGTCTCTCCACAGCCGGAATCAATTCTAATAGATGCTATATAGCAGACACGTGTTTTAGCAAAACTCTAGAAAATTAATTAAGCGACCATAGACAAGGTTAAAAACGTTCAATTGACATACCTTGATTACGGGTCTAGTCACAGAAAGCAAGATTCATAGTAGTGGGCGATATTAGCCTGATTCAATGTGTGCAACGCTCGAGGCGTGTATGTGCAGTGGAGCGAAGCGGGTTCAGACAGAGCAGGGCGTTCGACGCCAGTATGGAGCGACGTTTCGAGAGGCGGGCTCTCTTTTCAACATACGGACATAGTGTGGACAGACTGTATATAGTTAAACCCTTCAGGTACAAACTGCTGCAGTAAGCCAACAGATAAATAAAAACAATGTAATTACAAAACAAAATTCACAGGAAACACATTAGATTATGCGATTCATTCGATTCCTCTAGGATTGAGGGTTATCAGCATTAGAATCCATAGTGCTTCTCTGCGTAATAGGATTTTTATCATTTGAAGAACCTTCAAGTGGTTGTATCTGTTCCAATACACCCAGGAAGTTCAGAAACCGAATGGCGTTTTTTCATAAAAATGCCTAGCTTTTACGGGGTAATTTCCTCCAATATTTTCTTTATTTTTATCAGACCCTTATAGCCTGGTTTTCCTTTTCATTTACTCATATAGGTTCTGATGGCTGAACGATGTTCATTGATTCTAATTTTATAGGACGGCTCGGTTTGTCCTACATAGCAATACTACGCAAGGACATTTTAATAAATATATAACATTTTTGCTATTTTGCTGTGTGGTAAACCTATTTTTATTTATTTTGTACCTTTTGTTGTATGTGTTACATATGTACCTTTCATTATGGAATGAACCAGTTCTGGCAGTGTAAGACAGGCGAGTGAGTACAAGGATTTTGAGTAGCCCAAACATTTTTTGCTTCGTTTTTCCTTTTGTTGCTTATTCCGAGCGGGTTAGCCAAATTACCTAAAAGTCTACCTTCCTGTAGATAAATCATAGGAGGTTCTTTAAATTAGATGACCTTACTTTTCATCACTAGCCTAAAACAGGCCAGTGTTTGCTAATAGTAGCTCAATAAATTTGCTTGCCTACCCTATTTACTATATAAACATAAATTTTTCTGGTTTTTCAATTTGTTTAGGCTATAAGCAGTTGGCTCCTATCCGATACGTGCTATCTCCAATCCTGCTTTTTCGATTTCTAGTTTATCAATACCTCTTTCTTCATAATTTTTGTGCGATTTTATTCATATGGGTTATGTAAAGATTCTGGCTTGAGCAAAATACGTTTGCTCTAACCAGTTGGCCTTTAGGAATCACTTTGAGGTGTTGGGGAATGATGACTTTGTTCGTGTAGACGTTGTTACGTTCCATGGGTTTTAGTATACAAGGATAGTTTCAATCTAGTCTAAAAATTTTTACGGATCTATACTCTAAGTTAGTTAATAACTTTTTTCTTCAATTGTTGCAGAATAATTTGAATAAGCTCGATGACAGGAAATTAAGTTCATTTAGAAATGATTAAATTGTTGGACGTGTCCCTGTCCATAAAAAATGAGTATGTCATCGACATATCTAAACATTGTTGAATATATGGATCGTGAGCCATGTTGAAAAATATAAACGTATTCTCAAAGTGTGTCATTGAATATCGTTTGCAAAACCCCCGGGGCTGCAAGGGCAGCCCATGGAGCGTCCCTTGTAACTGCCAACTAATACTGTTCCCCAAAACGGAATAAATTGAGAAGTTTTGAGAGGACACCTCGTGACTATCAATATAATAGAGGTCTACACCATGGGCTGACGAACGCACTCGACAAGACAGTACCACTCTAAAAAACAGCGATTACGCTCAGAGATACAAGAGAGATTGATTCAATCAGTTCAGGCTAAGGCACATCTAACAAATTTACTCAGTCCAGGAATAAAACCAGAAGTTTTTTAGAGAAAAACAAAGTTCCCAAGATGGAGGAAGACCTGGAAACAGTGCTGCACGAGGACGAGGCACAAGAGGATGGCCACAGTGGAAGCACACAGAGAATTGACGCACTCTCTTTTCATATATCTCGTCTAAGATTCTCACTATGTCTCAATGGACATTCTTAACTAAAGGACTCATTTAGTTGCCTACAATGGACAATGACCTGTTGTTTGAGAAACAACGGTTGATCTGGTCTCAACTTTATGAGATCCATAAGATTAAAATGTATGTTTTGGTGCAATAAAAATGATAAAGCAATACAAAATATACTAAACGTTTAGTGAAAAAAGTCATTTTGCACCCTGTACAAAATCTATACGATAGAAACCTTTTCAACATTGGTTAAAAAGGGGGGGGGGGGGGGAATTATTAGGAAAGGAAGTTCAATAAGAGAGCAAACAACAAAATAATAAACATCAATATCACAATCTTACAACAAAAAGAATGGCGGCGTTGAAGAACTAATAATGATCATTAATAACGATTAGAAAAAGGGCAGACAGAAGTGGTGGGCCACTGTTTTAGACTGGAACCACCAAATGAATATGGTATATATAATATTTTAATATAATTTTTTATTATTTGTATATATAATATATTTTACATTATTTAATATATATAGTATTATGATATTTTATAATTTATATTTTTTTATTATATATAGATTTATTTATATAAATATATTATTATTATAGGTTATTATTATAATTAAATTTTAATAATATATAAGATCATTATATTTTTAATATATTGTTATATTTTTTTATTAATTATAATATTTAAAGTTATAATATTAATTATAAGATTTATTTCAAATATTACTATATTATTATATAATTATTATATTTAAAATATTAGATAATAATATATGCATTTAAATTTATATTAATGTTATTTAATTATTAATTTTATTAACAAAATAAATTTTAATTTATTTACTTTATTTATTATATAATCAATAATTTATCAAAAAATATGTAAATATGATCTGGATTAAATTATTTAATACTATTTATTTTTTTTTTAATTATGTATACTTTATTTATGTTATTATATTTTGGATTTTTAGTAATTATTTGCGTTTTATGTGATGTACATAATGTGATTGTTCTTCTTATATTATTCATATATTTTGAATATTAAATAATATTTATTATTATATTATAAGAAAATAATTTGTTATGATAATAAGTATCTTTATGAATTTAATAAATATATATAATTTTTTTAAATATTTTTAAATTCATTATATTAAATAAATTTATTTATATTTATATTTATAAATCTATTCATTATTATATAATACTTTATAATTAAATAATAATAATATTATCAATCTATATAATCTTAAATAAATTATATTTATATATAATATAATTATAACATTTATTATATTTTGATTTTAATATTTTTTAGATAATAAATAAATATAATTTTAATAATATATGATAAATTAACTAATCATATTATTTTATTATATAAACTTTTAATAGATTATATTATTAATTATAAATTATTTTTATATTATATATTATATTATTATTTTATATAATATATAATTATCTATATTTAATAATAATATAAAATTTTATATATATATAATATATTTTAGTTACTAAATTAATTTTTTATTTTTATAATAATTATTTGTATAATATACTAATAATTTTTACTTTTATTTATATAATATTTATCCAATTTAATATATTAGTAATTCAAATATCATTAAATATTTAGTCATAATTATTTCATTTGATTAATGTAAATTGAAAGATTTAAATACATTTTTTATAATAAATAATTTTTAATTAATATATATTAGAATAATAATTATATCTTTAATATTATATATTAATATTATTATAATAATACTATTATTTATCAATGTATGTTATATTTTTGTATATATGTATTATATAATATCTTATTAATGTTTAATATATTTATATTTTTTTATCAAAATAAATTATAATAAAATTTTCAATATATAAATATTTAATATTAAGAAAAATTTAATATAAATTAAATTATAGATATTTATTAATAAAAATATATTATAACTTCATTAATATATTTAAAATCCATTATAATATACTATAAAAATTAATTAGATAAATTAATAAAATAATTGAAATTTGAAATTAAACAAACAAAATAATAATAAAAAAATAAAAAACCAACTATAAACAGTGATATTAATATAATATATATCATTAATTTTATCTTTACAAAAAATTATATATAATATTAAATATTTTTCACTTATATATATGTTACTCTAATATTATTTAATTATTTTTTCATTAAAAAAATGAGTACTTATAATTATATTTAAATATTTTATTATTTTGTTTAGGATGAAATATCATTTATCTTATAATTAGATTTATATATATTAATGTGAATAAAATTATAATAATTTAATTATTATTATTAATTATATAAGATATATTGTTTGTTTATCTTTAATATATTATTTATATGTATATTATTATTTTTTTTTGTTGTCTTTTTAATATACAATATTTTTTATTATAAAATATATAATTATTATATTATTATTAATTATTATAAATAATTAATATAATATTAATAAATATTATTTATTATTATAATTTAATATTATAGTAATATATTTATATTAATTTAATATATATTCTTTATATAATATTTTTTATTAGTGTAACATATATTTTATTATACTAATATTTATAATAATAATTATAATTTTTTCAAATAATTAATAATTTGAATTTATAAATATTCTAATGTGTTTTGTATTTAAATTTATATATTAATATTAAATTTAATTATTAAATATTGGTTAATATTTATTGCTATATTATTTATTTTTTATTAAATGTAAAATATATTATTATATTTATTATGGTTATATATATCAAAATTATATATATATAATTTTATTTACTTTATATAAATATATTAAAATAGATATTAAATAATACTGATAATTTATATAATTATCAAATTATCTAAATTACTTCTAAAATTTATTATAAAATTTTTATTAATATAAATTTTAATTTATTAATTTATCTTATTTTTTATATATATAATTTTCGGATCATATATAAATTTATATAATTATTAATATTTATTATTTATAAAATATAATTCTTATAATCGTAACTTTATATACATATTTTTTATAAATAATTTATTTTTAATATCTATATTATAAATATTTAATTAAATAATTTAACTAATATTATATATAATAGATAAATAGTTATTATTTATATGTATTAAATATAATATTTAATAAATATTAAATTTGATATAATTTTATTTATTAAAATATATATATGAGGTTTAAATATTTATATTTGTATTTTTAATAATTTTAATAAAAAAAATATTGTTATTTATTTTATTTATATTGAATTATAAATTATTATATTTATTAATTATCATAATAATATATATATATATTTAATGTATACTATATTTAATTATATATATTAATATTATAACTTTTATTTTTATATAATTAGCGTATATATAATTATTAATGTAAATAAAATTATTTTAATTTCTTTTTATAATTTAATGTATTAATTAATATTTATAATAATATGTAAAAATTTTGTATAATATATTATATCTAGACAATTTTATATAATTTAAATACCATTAATTATATATCTTAAAAAAAATTATTTTTAATTAATATATTATATGTATTAAATTTAATTAATTTTAATGAAATACTAATAAATATTATAATATAATTATAATATTTTTTTTTATTTATATCTTTGATCATGTATTTTTTTAATTATTTTATATATGATTTAAATCATTAATAAATATAGATTAATTCATTTAACTTATATTATTATATTATTTGTATATTATTTTATATACATATTAAATGATAATATAAAATATAATTAAATATATTATTATTATTAATTTTAAATATTAATAGTATTTTTATATATAATATATTATTATTTAATATTTTATTTTATTTATTATTTAATTTATTATTATTATTATATATAAATATATTTATATTTAATTTCATCTTTAATTACTTTTAAAAATTTATGTTATTTTAATTAATATAATTATTATTAATAATTATATTTATATTATTATATATGTAATATTTAATGTATTAATTTAATATTTGTGCTGGATAATTATAATCCATTTTAAATACATTTACATTATTGTATTAAAATAATTTTTACAATTGTAATATTATTAATATTTATATAATATTATATTTTTTTATTTATTAATTAAAAAAAATATATTATATTTAATTCTATAAAAATAATTATAATTAATATACTATAATATATTGTGATATATATTCTATAAAAATTTATTTATTTAATATAATTATAAATTTATTTTTATATCTTTATCAATATTTATATATAATTGTATATTTATTATTATATGATCAATTTAATAATTAATAATAAATATATAATAGTTAGTCATAATTAATATGAAAAAATTATTAAAAATATTATAATGTAGGTATATATGTTTTGATTCATTATTGATTTTATTTAAAATATTAAAATTTATGATATTAATATAATATATTAATATAATTAATTAATATTATATATATTCTTATCATATTAATTAATTATAATCTTAAAATTTATATAATTTATATAATTATTTTTAAGAGATATTTAATATTATATATATTATATTATATTATATAATTATATTATATTATTTATATATTTTTTATGTGGTGCTCGTAATGAAGTATAGAAAATATTATTTAAACATATTATAGGCATTTAATTTTTAATTTATATTATAAAAAAAAAATACTATGATAATTGGAAATTTAATATTGTTACTATATTATTTCAATTTTATAAAGTATTTTTATAATTTTATATAAATAATCCTTTTATACTTTTTATCTATATTTATAAATTTTTGTTTATACTATATTTTGTTATTATTAATTGTGTAATTCATATTATATTTATTCGTATTTTTGTAATTATTTTATTATTAATTTATTTATACTTTAGATATTTATACTTTTATTAAATATTATTAAATTATAGCGTAAATTTTTTAATATTTATTAAATTTTAATATTTTTCAAAGCTTATTAATTTTTTAGTAATATATTATTATTATATTATATTCTTTTATATATAAAATTATAGTTATGAATTAGTAAAGAATATGATATTAAAATATATAAATAAATGTATAAAAAATTCAATATGTATTATATATTATATTTTTATTTATTTAATATTTCCACTAATTATATAGTTTAGGTGTTTATATTAAAATATGCATTACTAGGATTAATTTTTGATTATACTAATTATTATATTTAATAATATTTTTTATATATTATTAAATTTAATTATCATTATTATTATTCATATTTAATTATTATTTAATAATATTATAATTAAAAAAATAATTCATTATTTGTTATATATGAAGATCTATAATGAGTAACATTATCAATATATATTGTTTTTAAATGTATAAATATTTTTTTTAGAGTTATAATATATTCTATATAGTGTATTAATTATATATTATTTAATTTTATATTAATATATTAATTTATTTTATTTTTTATTAATTTTATATTTAAGGATATATAATTAAATATATCATTAATTACTATCGTTTTAATTTTTGATTAATTATAATTTCATAATTTCTATTATTAATATATATTAATATTTACATTTTTCATACATTATTATCCTCTCTATTATTATTTTATTATTATTTTAATAATCTTATTAATTTATTTACAATTCTTTATATTATCTAAAATATAGTTATTTATTTTAATTATATGTTATTGTTGTAATCGTTTTAATTATAATCTATTGTATTATATAATATATTTTTTAATTTATAATATAACATTATAATATCTATAAATAATATTATAATTTTATAAATTATAAAAAAATAGTTATTTAATATATTATTATAAAAATATTATTCATATATTTTAATTATATTTAAATTTAACTAAATAGAAATTATAGATTTATTAAAATTAAATATAAAATTATATATTTTCATCCATATTTGATTCTTTTACTATATTTTATTTTAATATTATAATTTTCTAATATATTTGTTATAAAATAATTATTTTAAATTACTATTAATTTATTGATATATATAATTTATATTTATTATCAAATAATTCATAATAAATATATTAAAAAATATATTTTTATTTTTATATATTAAATAACTTAATATATTTATATATATTAACATTATATTTAGTATATAGAATTGAGTATATTTAATATTTTATAAATTTTAATTATTATTATTATTATTTACATTTATTATTTAGTAATGTTTGTTATATATTTTAATATTAATTAATTTATTTTATTAATTTAATTAATTATATTATTTAATTTTATTTTTTAATAATTATTAAAATATCTATTGTATTTTATTTTTATATTTATCTTACATTATTATATTAAATAGTATTATACTAATTTATATTATATTTATTAAAAAATAAATAAAAAATTTGTTTTTATGATAATATATCAATTATTTAACTATTATGTTAAAATATACATATTTAAAACATCTAGCATATAATTTAATTCATTTAATATTTTTAAATATGAATTATTTATTATATTAATTTATTATTTATATTATATTAAATAAATGTATATATATAAATTTTTACAATAAAAATAATTTTTTAATAAATTTAAATATTAGCTATTAATATATATATATATTATTTTCTTTTTATTTTTATTACATAAATATTAAATATAAATTAATATAGATTTATATATTATATTTTATAATGATTTCTAATATTATTTAATGTTTTAAATTAATTTATATTTTTTTATATTTACAAATTAATTTAAATAATTATAAATGTTATATTGTATATTTATATTTCTATCATCTAATTTTATAATATATTTTATTATACTTATTATAAATTTTATATTTAAATTTTATATTATTTTATATTATTTTTTTTTGTATATTGTTATCTTAATTTATTTTAATTGTTAAATATATTAATATATTGATTTTATAATTTAATTATATATTTTTTTATATAATTTTGTTAATATTTTTATATCTTTCGATAGTTTTAAATACAAATTTTTAATATATTATATTTTATTTATATCATATCGTTAATTTTAGATTAATGTTTAATTTTAAAAATACTTAAGGATTGATATATATATATTATAATTACATTATAGTTAATATAGTTATATATTTTCTATAATAATTATAATATATGGTTTATAAAAATTATCTTATTAATCAATATATATACTTCATTTAAAATGTATATAAATATATTTTATTTATAAATAATTAAGAGAATATATGAATATATGTTTATTTTACATTAAATAAATATTATATTTATTATATTAATCTTAATATTATGATTATATAACTATAATATATTATATGACTTATTTATTTAAATATTATGTATTAATGTATATACTAGTAAATATTATATGATTATATATTATAGATAATTTTGTTTATAATATTTATAATAAAATATTCTGAACTTAGAATATAATTTATATGATAATATAAATTATTAATTTATTATATTTATCTAAATTTTTTATTAATATATGTGCAGATTATGTATATATAATATAATAATATATCTATTAATCAATCAGTAACTATATATTTATATTTGCTTTATCGATTATATGAACTTAATTTATTATTTATTATTTTATAATATATTACATTATAATAATAATCTATGAAAAATCTTAAATATATAATAATAAGTCTATTAATTAATATTTATTATGTAATTATATTATAAAAAATTATATACTTCAAATTATATTTTAAATAATATATTTTTTTATTTACTTATAATACTATAAAATTTTTAAAATTTATTATAATTATATTAATATTCTTAATTATAATTATTATAATATTATATTATATTTAGAATAATAATTTATTTATATTATATTTAAAAATAATTTGTTTATATGTTCAATAGTTTAATTTTGTTATATTTATATAACTTTATATTTTAATTTATTTAGATATAATATCATTATAATTTTATTATAAATAACCTAAATATTATTTCAATATATTTATTATGATAATTTTTTGATATAACTTTGTGATTATAAAATAATTATTATTACTTATATAATATATATTATAAATAATTTAATTACAAATTATATTAAATATATTAATAAAAATTATATTAATAAAATATTTATTATATATATAAAATAAACTATTATAAATAATTTTATTGTAGATATTATTATATTTATAATATTTTTATATAATATTAGTTTAATTTTATATTTATTTGGGATTTAATTTCATCTTATATTTTACCTATAATTGTTATTTACAAATGTTAGATTCTGTTTATTTTAGTATTTATTTATGATATTATTTATGTATTTCATTATTTTCATATATTTTTATTTTAATATTATTTATATAATTTTTTATAATACTTACCTTATTGTAATTTATATTTATTTTATTATTATTGGATTATTATATTTACTAATTTATTATTTTATTTTTTTATATATTATTATTTTGTTAATTATTTAGAAGAGTTTGGGATTATAAATAAATTAATATAATTATTATATTAGAATTTTCATAAATAATAAATTAAATTTATTAACTTTATGTTTGCTTAATAGGAAATTATATAGATTATATTTGTTAAAATAGTTTATATATATAATTTTAACTTTATAATATTATATTATTCATTTATAAAAATTTAAGTAATATTTAAATAATAATATGTTCCTAAGCTATGCTAGTAAAGGGTTTAATATTATATATTAATATAATATTATGGTGATTAAGTGTATTAATTAAATGAATAATACTTATATTTTTAATATTTAAATATTATTTTAATTTATTAAATGTATTTTTTACTTGGTTAATAATATATATAATTAAAAATTTAATATATTCATTTTATTTATAAATTATCTATATTAATAATTTATAGATTCTAAATTAAATTATTAATTATATGTATATCATTATATATTTAATTTTAATAAAATATATATTAATATATGTATATTATTAATATTTATAATTTATAATTATTATATATAATGAATTTTATATATATTTGTATTTATGCTAGAATTTATATTTAATTTATTTAAATATATTTAATTTATAATTTATTATATATAATTTATTATTATATTTTATATATATTATATTATATTAAATTATAAATATATATATATTATTTAAGAATGAATTTTATTTTATAAAATAACATAATTATATTTTATATATTATATATATTAATATTTATATATATTTAAATATCTTATATATTAAATAATTTATAATATATAATATAATTTAGTATAATAATAAATAATAATTATTTTGAATTTTATTTAACTAATATGTTATTTTATATATTTGTTCATATTCTTACTATTTAAATTATATAACTTTTTATAAAATTAAAAAAATTTCATATTAATATTTTCATATTTAATATTATTATAAAAAATTATTTAGATTTTATTTTATTAGTTAATTTTTATTAAATTTAATATAAAATATTTTATAACTAATGTTTATTTATGATTATATTGTTATTAAATTATATTTGTTAATATTAATATAATTATTTTGATAATTATATATTATTTTTAATTTTTTATAGGTGGTGTATTATTATATAATTTACACCCTTAATATGTTAATTATTTTATAATTTTATTTTAAATTATAAATATTTAATTTTTTGTATATAATTTAAATATTTTTAAATTTTTATTATATATTACATATTCATTATTTTATTAAATATATTATATTTATTATATATATTTATATTAAATTATTATATATAAATTCTTATATAAATTCAATAATTAATAATATTTATATTTATTAATATGATTAATTGTAAAATATTATTAATATATATATTATTAAATTTATTTATATATATAATCTATAAAGTTGTAATTATATAAATTTATTAATGGTTTATTTGTATGAGCATAAAGTCTGTTAGAAATTTAATTAGTGTTTAAATATTAAAAAAATTCATACATATTTATGATATATTGTAATTAAGAGTATACTATTGTTATATATATTATATATTATAATTGTATTTATAAATTTATATATTATTTTTTTTTTTTTCAAATTTATATTTTTTTTTTTTATTTTGATTATTATATTATTTAAGTGTAATATCTATATTTTGATAATATTTTTAATATTTTAATATTTATGTATTATATATTTTAAGAGTAATTTATGATAGTTATATTAAATTATATTTAATATAATAATTATAAAATTGTTTGATAATTAATATATATATTTATTATATTTATTAAGTTAGCAGAATTTGGTTATTATCTTTTTAAATCATATATAATTTTATTTATAAAATATTTTATTTATTATTAATTATTTATAATAATTGAATTAATATTTTAAAAATAATTTAATAATTATATATTTAATTATTATTGTTTTATAATTTTATATTTTTAATACTATATTATATAATTGATATATATAATTTCTCATCTATATAATATTAGTTTTTATTTGATATATATTTTTATTTATTTATTAATTATTATATAAATATACGTTTAATTATATTTTATTATTTTAAATCTTTAATAATATATATTATTTATGAATAAATATATTCTTATAATGTACTTATATTAATAATATATTATTATTATAATTATATATTTTTAAATATAATATTTGAATGATTATATATATCATAAAATATATAATATATTGTATAAAATGTATAATAATATTTTTAAATATATAAATTTATATTTTATTTATTTTACTTTAATAATTTTTATATATTAAATATACTACTTTATCTATAATTTATACTTATTTAATATAATAATTTGTAATTAATAAATCATATTTATAATATATATATGTTTTATTAATTTCTTATATTAGATATATATATTTTTATTGTTAATATTAGATTTATATTAAATAATATAAATTTATTTTTACAAAAAAATTATAAATTGACTTAAATCTGATATATTAATAAAATATATAAATATATTTAATAAATATAATATTTATTATATCAATATATATTAATATATATTAATATTTATCTTCTATATAACTATACAAAATAGGGCAAAGAACGATTATTTCATTTTATTAATATAATCATAATGTTTATATATTTTTAAAAATATTTTTAATGGAGATAATAATAAATAAAGTAAATATATATAAAATTGATATAATTTTATAAATTATCATTATTATAATGTTATTTTTTGCAATTTAATATTAATATTAATTTATTTCATAAAATAAATATATTTTAATTTATCAAAGATATATATTTAATATTTTAATAATTATTTTAATATTATATCATATTATTTATATTAAATATTATATTTATATAAAAATTATATGATTTTTTAATATGATTATTTATTTATTTTTTTATTAGATTTATAATTGTATAAAATAATTTTAATATTATATTAAATACTTTATTAATTGTATTAATATTAATTTTTTATAAAATATATTAATATATTTTTTATTTTCATATGTTTATTTTTATGGATGAGTGACATTTTGTTTTTTTGTTGTTTATTTTTGGTATTTTTGCTTTGTGTTGTTTTTTTTTAATCTGACAAGTTTGTTTTTTGTTTTGTTTATCTTGTTCGGGTTTTCACTTTATATTTATTTTTCATTTTATTTATTATATAATTATTTTTATTACCAATTTAATTTATTATTGCTCTTTATTTTAGAATTTATTTATAGTTGAATTAGTCATATGATTTATTTACAATTATATAGTAATTCATTATTTATTAATAATATTATATAATATAATTTAAAATATTATTAATTTTATTATAAAAATATTATTAATTTATTTAAATACTAATTAGAATTTGTTTTATTTATATATATATAATTAATTATTTTAAATTTAAGTGTAATTAAATTATTTAATGTATAACATATATTCATTTAGTTATTATATTCTATTAATCCATATATTACTTTTATTTATTTTTGATTTATTTTATATATAAAATGAAATATTTCTATTTAATGTATATTTATTATAATGTTAATGTATTAAATATTATTTATAATTACTTGGTTTTATATTCAATTATTGAAGTTATAATTATTAATTTTTTATTATTTAAATATATTTTATATTATATATATTATTATTATTTAGTTATAATTAATTAATCATTACTATATAATTTATTAATATTATATTTAATTTAATTCTATATATTATTTATTATTATTTATTTTTATCATATTTTAATATGTATAGATTAATTTATAAATGTGATAATATATATCTATATTATATTATGTATAAATATATATATTATATAATTAATTTATAATATAATAAATATATTATAATATTATTTTATTTAATATAAATAATTATTATTTATTTATAAACAAATATTATTTTTATTATATAAATATTTCTATTTTATTTTATGTTAATTGATAGAATTTAATTAATATTAATATTTATTAATTGATATAAAATTATAATTTTTATATATCTTTATATTATATTTTTATATATTAAATTAATAATATTATTTAATACATTTTAAAATAATTATATAATAATTAATATTATAAATAAAATAATTTAATATATAATATGAAATTATTTATTATCTTAAAAAATTATATAATAAATATTATTATTAAGATTTTAATGTATTAATATTTTATAATTTTTGGTATATTATAATATAATTAATTTTATATTTTAATATACATTATATTAATTAACTATTTAAATATTATTTATTATTAATTAGTTAATTTAATACTAATTTATAATTATAAATAATATTTTTTATACTGTCATTATGATAATTATTAAAATATATATTTTTTGTATTATATATATTATAAATTTAGAATAAATTTATATTATTTAATCATGTATTTATATTATGTTTAATTAAATATATAATATTTTATAAGTTATATTTTATGAATAAATTATATATATATGATTTATATAATTATTATATAATTCAATATAATATAATTAATATATAATATTATATTAATTTTTTTTATTTTTATTTATTATATTAATATTAATTAATATTATAATTCTTTTTTAATTTAAAAATTTTATATATATATATCTTTACTAAATAATTAATATATTAATGTATTATAGGCCAATATTATTATATAAATTTTATAATTATAATTATATATTATATTTATATATACAAATTATTAATATTTTTAAATTATAAAAATATTGATCTTATTAATTTATTTTTATAAAATTATTTATTATTTATTAATATAATTTATTTTTTTGTTGTACTATTTAATATTATTAATTATTAATATCTTTTATTATTTATTTATTTCTATATATATATATCATTTTTTAATATTATACCTAAGATATATTTTAATGATTATATTAATATTTATTGTTGATATTGATATTTAATATATAATTATACTGCTAATGAATTTATTATATCATTGTCTTATTCTTTATTCCAATTATAATTTTATTTATTTATGTAAAAATAATATATGTTAATTAATATTTTAATTAATATATGTTTAATAAATATATATCAATTATAATATATATTTTTTTTAATTTATTTTATATGTATAAAATTATTATTTATAAAATTATTCCTATATAATTTATTAAAAATTGTTAATATTATGATTATTATAAATGTAATTTTTTTTTAATAATTTATTATTACAAAAAAATATTAATTATTTTATTATTTTTTTATTTATTAGATAGTACAATAATTTACTGAAATAATTAGTCCAATAATTTTAATTGTATATTATTATTTTATATTGACTTTTATTAAGCTTAAATTTATTAATATATTTTATTTATTAATAAAATATTTTAAAACATTTTATCATATTACACTTTTTATTTATTTTTTTTTTTTATTGGATTAAAAAATTATAGATATATTATATATAATATAAAATTAAATTTTTGAATATATTATATATGGAAGAGCACAGACGCAACTAACAGATGAGACCATTTTACAGACCACTGTATATGATCCCACACAAGAGATAAAATGCTTTGATTAGAAAAACACATTAAGAAGAAGCATGTACAACGGTGATTATTAATGATTTACAACTAAAGGAATGCCTTTATATAAAGAATATCCAATGAGAACACCATTATTATTTCATGGGTACCAAAAATAATAAGTCACCTAACATCATCCGGTCGACCAATAGTATGTCCTGGTGTTAACTCTGTCTTTGAATCCTATAGACATTTACGTTGATCAACTATATACAAACATACGTTAACGGGATGTCGGTCTTTGAAGGATACAGGCAGTTGCTAGTTCCATTACAGGAATTTATGACTGTACTAATGTTACCTTTCCTAATGTACCCTTGATATTAAATCATTATATACAACATCCTATTAAAGAAGGCGTATGGATGCTGTCAGATTAAACAATTGAGTGAAGGATCCTACAATAACTAATCAACCATTAATTTTTTGATGTCACTTTTAGATCTAATACTTAACAAAAAGTATTTCCGTTTTGGTGAACTGTATTATTTGCAGCTTACAAAGGACCTCCATGGGCTGCCCTGCAGCCACGGGGTTTGCAAACATCTTCACTGAACACTTGAGATAAGTATATTTTTCAACATGGTAAATCCATGTATACAACAATGGTTTATTGATTATGTCGATGACCATACTCATTTTATGGACAGGGACACGTGCAACAATTTAATCATTTTTCTTCTAAATGAAACTTAATTCCTGGTCATCAGCTTATTCAATTTTTCTGCAAACCAATTGAAGAAAAAAGTTATTAAACTACTTAGATGTAGAGGATCAGTAAAAAATTTAACTAGATTGGAAACTTCATTGTATATAAACCCATGGAACGTAACAACCTACTACACAGACAAAGTCATCATTCCCATAACCCTTTCAGGGATCCATAAAGGCCAACTGGTTAGAGCAAACGTAATTTGCTCACGCTCAGAAATTTACATAAACCCATATGATAAAATCGACAAAAAAATTTGAAAAGAAAGAGGGTATGATAATAACTAGAATCGAAAAAACAGGATTGGAAGGATAGCACCGTATCGACTAGGAGCCAACTGCTGTATTGCCTAAACAAATTGAAAAACATGAGAAAATTTATGTTTATTAGTTAAAAAATATGGTAGGCAAAGCAAATTTATTGGGCGTACTATTAGAAAACATGGCCTGTTTGGCTGGTGAATGAAAAGTATGGTCATTATTTAAATGAACTCCTAGATTTATTCTACTGGAAAGGTAGAACTTTAGGTTAATGGGCTAACACCGCTCGGATATAAGCAACAAAAGAAATATAACAAGCAAAAAATGTTGGCTACTCAAATAATTTGGTATCACGCCTGTGTAACTGACCAGAACGCTGTCGATCCAGTATGAAAGGTACAGTATGTAACACATACAACAAAAGGTTACAAAATAAATATAAAAGGTTTACC
Source organism: Phyllomedusa bahiana (assembly GCA_025379985.1). Taxonomy (NCBI): domain Eukaryota; kingdom Metazoa; phylum Chordata; class Amphibia; order Anura; family Hylidae; genus Phyllomedusa; species Phyllomedusa bahiana. The sequence continues at coordinate 199,751 of JAODAL010000117.1, read as the reverse complement.
ACCACAATGCAATAGCAAAATGTTATTATTTATTAAATGTCCTTGCTGGTATTGGCCTATGTTAGGGCCAAACCAGGCCGTCTTCCTATTAAAAAATAGAATCAAATGATCATCGTTCAGCAAATATGAATATTGAGTAAAATAGAAAAGAAAAAACCAGGCTAAGGTTGATAAAAAGAAAGAAAATTGGAGGAAAGTTACCGTTAGTCTAGGCATTTTTATGAAAAACGCCATTCGGTTTCTGAATTCGTGTGGTGTGTATTGGAACAAGATACAACCACATTGAAGGTTCTCAAATGTAAAATCCTATTACGCAGAGAAGCACTATGGTTTCATAGGCCTTTGATACCATCAATCTAGAGGAATGAATGAATCGCATAATCTAATGTGTTGTTACCTGTGAATTTGTTTTTAATACATTTGTTTTTAATTTATCTGTGCTTACTTGCAGCGTTTTGTTACTGAAGGGTTAACTTATATAATTACTGTCACACTATGTCCGGTATGCTTCGGAAAGAGAGCCCGCTCTCGAAACGTTCGCTCCTTACTGGACGCGTGACGCCCGCTTCTGTCTGACCGCTTCGTCTCACTGCTATTAGACTCGCCTCAGCGTGCATTACATTCGGGAATCAAGGCTAATATGCCCTCTACTATGAATCTGTGCTTTCTGGACTCAGACCCGTAAATGCAAGCTATGTCAATTGACGTTTTTAACTTGTCTATGGTCGCTTAATAAATTTTCTAGAGTTTTGCTAAAACACGTGTCTGCTATATATCATCTATTTAACAAATTATGCCAACCTAAAGTAGGCAGATGCTAGTTATAAACTATTTTGAGTGATATATCTGTCTAACACACAGAATTTGAAAATGGCAAATTTAAAAAAATATATATTTTTATATTTTTAACAAATAAACAAGGATTGTTTACTAACTTAAAGCACAATGGGTCACAAGAAAATATTCTCTGAATCACATGGATAAGTAAAAGTGTCAAAAGTTATAATCACATAAAGTGTCACATGTCAGACTTCAAAAATGGGGCTCTGTCAGAAAGGCCAAAACTGGCTGCGGCAATAAGGAGTTAAAAACCGGCTGGCGAAAATACGCGTTGTATGAACTACAAAGCATATTTTCTATTGAGGTCAATAAATATGGTTTACTTTCAGTTTTAGATGAGTATTTCAAGTTGGAATCAGCGTGGATTCCGACTTAAGGTACTCGTCGTGTGCATGTACCATTAGGGTATATTCAAATAGCTGATTTTGACTCTCTTCCCGGCGCTGTTTTCTGAGTGTTTCCTGTCCGAAGCATGTCGCAAAAAACCTCCAAATGCTACCAGTTCTTTTTCATTAATTCCTTGTGAAACAGTGTTGTATTTCACACATGATGAGGTTTTTACACACGTTTTCAGTATTTCTTTGGACACTGTTTTGGTCTCTGAAAAAGAAGTGTGATGTCAATTCTTGAAGCATTTTCAACCCTGAAAATCCCCATAGGAATCAATGGAGAGCCCCAAAACCTTGTCCAAAACCTTAGTACGGTTTTAGATGTGGTTTTTGTCATGGCTATTAATTTGTATGGGTGTTTCAGAAAGAAAACAGTGTTGGAAAACCTCATCCTAAACCTGATCAAATCATCATCAAAAGTGTTTCAATGAGGCGCGTTTCAGGCGGGTTTTGATGCTGATCTGAACACTGAAAATTTAGGCTGCGTTCCCACGGCATAGGACATATACCGGCCGGTTTGCCGGCCGGTATTTGTCCTGTTTTCCGGCCGTCCCCACGGCCACGGGGGGGACGGCTTTTCTCCGCGATGAGCAGAGAACTGCCCTCCCATTGAGGTGTTCATATTCCGTCCGGAAACCGGACGGAAGAATGAACAAGCTCAATGTTTTTTGAGTGGACCGCGGGCGGCAAAACCGCCCGACGGAAAACCCGTGCAGTGAGGACTGCTGCACGGGTTTTCCATAGAGCACAATTGTGCTCATTTCCGTCCGGTTTTTCAGTTGGTCTGAAAAACCGCAAACCGGATGAAAAACCGGCCGAAAACCTTTGCCGTGGGGACATGCCCTCAGCGTCCAAATCAGCCGTGTGAACAACCTTGTGGAGTTTTCTCAAGATGGAGGAAACACGCGTTCTACAACTTGTACTAAACAAAAAGATACATCACCTGCATGTGTTACAGGATGAAAAGATGCAACCGAAATATTTCTAGATGTGCGTGTGGATCGTCAGATAGGTTACGTTTTGTTTTTCCCTTTTTATCCTGTGGACCGTATGGGTTTTTTTTGCAATAAAATTTTCATGTTTATGGATGCTGGATTACAACTTGTCACACTTGCTTCACGTGGAGGAGTCTGTCCACGTTTCCATATTTACAAAAAGCAGGTGAGCTGGAGTTTTCTCTTTAAATATATACCATAGTGATAAATCTTGAACATGTTTAGACTAAGTTTACAGTCTCTAACTTTAAAACAGAAATAGTAAATAAGCATCATAATGTTTTTAGGAAAACCACTTTCTCCTGTTGTTTTTCCAGCATATTTTCTAAATACTGCAGCACATCGAAATCAGTAAATGCTGCATATCGAAATCAGTAAGCAAATATTAAACCCATTACTAACCAGAATGGATAAATTTTTTTAGAAATCTGATCCATTTACTGTGGAAAAATCTGCAATGAATCCATATGAAAATTAACCTGCAGCATGGATTTGAAGCATGCACCATGTCAATTTGTGCTCTGTAACCCCTTCCTGACAGACGGTCATAATATGGCTCTAAGTTTTTTGCCCCCTTGCCTTCCAAGAGCCATAACTTTTTCCTTCTACATAGACATATCAGGGCTTTTATTGTGTCTAACAAGATGAACTTTCTAATAATGTAATTGACCGTACCATAGACTATAATGGGAAACCACAAACAAATTCGAAGTGGAATGAAACGTAAAAAAAAAACCATACTAGTGCCAGGTTTGTGGAGGTTTTGTTTCTATGGATTTCCCTCTTAACCCCTTAGCAACCCAGAACATAGCGACATTACTGGCGGCTGTCAACTGTTAATTGCAGCGAACTACCGCCAGTTACAGCGTGGGATGGTGCCATGGCAATAGCAGCCACAGTGTCTAAGTGAATAAGAAACGGTGTCGCACACCATTCCTCACTCCGATAAGAGCCCCTGTGGTGAGTTTGCGGCGTTCCGCTCGGTTTACATGTGTTTTGTTTCACTACTTCCTGCCTCAAGTATAAAGTAGTGAAATCTCCATTTTGGTACACCCTAATGCATTGTTAATACAATGCATTAGGCAGTATGAATGACTGAGCCCCCCCGAGGTCACGCACCCAAGCGGGACTCAAATTGAAGAAAAAAAAATGTTTAAAAGAGTAAAAAAAGAAAAAAATGTTAACAGTTCAAATCACCCCCCCTTTTGCCATTTTACAAATAAAAAAATAAAATAATACAAAAGTTACACATAATTGGTATGCCACGTCAAAAAGTCAGTCTATTAAAATATAACATCATTTATCCCGTATGCTGAACACAGAGGAAGAAAACAATTCCAAACTGCAAAATTGTGGTTTTTTGGTCATTTCAGGCAACATGCTTGAAAATTTGGGCGCTGTGTAACGGCACATATTTTCATGCCGCCTGATATAGGCTGAAGTGCCTGGGGATTTAGAACCTGCCTCTACAGTGCGTCATAAATCAGGCACATTCTAGCGCTCAGGCGACAGTTTTGGCTCAGGTATACCACCTTGAAAGTGGTATAGCTGTTCCAGCAGTAATGCATCTAGAAATGCCGTAGTGAAGCTATAAATATGTAGATTTGCTACCGTTCTAGTGTGCCCCGCCGCAGGCGCTCTGTAATGCTGCCGGGAGTGGCATGCGGGAGATTTAAAAATGTATGAACGGGGCCGCGCCTGATATCGGACTGAAAAGATGTCAGATATCTGGGGCAGCCCCGTTCATACATGTCGCCCTTCATGTCCCCTAAAAATTGGAATAAAAGTAATAAAAAAGTCTCATGTATTCCAAACTGGTACTAATAAAAAGTACACTTCAGCCCACAAAAAATGCCGCCTTACTCAAGTCTGTAGGTGTTAGTAGAAAAAAGTTATTGGTCGCAGAAAATTGCGCCGCCCCGCAAATTTCAAAAATAGAAAATGTTTGGATTTTTTTCTTACGGTACCAAAATATAATGGAAACCCTACATGTTTGGTGTTGCCAGAATCAACCTTTAAAAAACCCTGCAAATATGGTGCAAGTATGTTCTTTTCACATTTTGCCCCACTTGGAATTTTTTTGCGGTTTCCCAGTACAGGCAGTCCCCGGGTTACGAAATGGACTATAGGTGTCCTCTTAAGTTGAATTTGTATGTAAGTCGGAACAGGTATATTTATTAAATGTAACTCCAGCACAAAAGTTTTCCTTTCAGTTTTGGATAGTGCAGGGAAGGGTTTTTACATTTGTTTTGCTTCATCCACATGTGCTGCTCAATTATGAAATACACATATTTTCGTGGCTCACGAAACCTAGTGCAGTCATTGTAGGGATCTTGCTACCGAGCAGTTCAGCTGTCTAAATTGGTGATGTATATCCACCATATAATGATGCATAAGTCAAGAGCCTGTTTATGATATATGGCCTGAACAAGTTGGTTGTTGTTTGTTCTGTTGATGAACATATTAGAAGGAGATGTTGTATGAAAATATGAAAAACTGAAAAAAATGAAGTAAAAGTGGAAAAGGAAATATGTTGAAAATATGTGTATTTCTTAATGGAGCAGCACATGTGGTTATGGAGTTCTTGATAAATGAGGAGCGGATTCTCAAAGCGTCTGCTTAAACGACAACCTGTGAACATTAGTTAAGGTGCTTCTTTTATGATTAAGTGACATTAGTTTTGCTGTCTGTGCCTCTGTTTGGAAGATTTCACCTAATTTACACCAAATGTGCTGCTGTGGCATACTGGAACTTGTAGTTCCACAGCTACTATCTGCTGTGGAACATGGAACTACAAGTGCCAGCATGCCCCATAAGTCACCGTTTGTAATTGCCTATATATTCTATGTTACGTTGAATGACACCAATAGAAAGTTCATCTTGTCCCGCAAAATAAAAGCCCTCATATGTCTATGTTGGTGGAAAAATAAAAAAGTTATGGCCCTTGGAAGGCACAGAGAAAAAAATGAACGTGTCCACCAAAAAAAAAAAAAAAACGCAACCAATAACCATTCCGCAACCATTTTCCCAAACCAAAGCTCCCACCTATGGACCTTAGTGAGGGTGAATTTTTCTGTGGGCTACATTTTTTTTACTGGTACCATTTTGGGATAGATGTGACTATTTTGATCACTTTTATTCCAATATTTTTGGTCAAGTGAAATGACCAAAGAAAAACAATTTTGGCATTTGCAATTTTTTGTGCTGCTACGGTGCTCAACATACGGGATAAGTGATGTTATATTTTAATAAATCGTATGCAGTGATACCAATTATATGTAACTTTTTATTATTTATTTATTTTTATTGGTAACATGTAAAAAGAGAGGTGATTTGTACTTTTCATTTTTATTTATACTTTAAAAAGTTTTTTGATTTCTTTTATACTGTAATATAGATGTCCCCAAGAGTATTTGACTGTTAGGGGGCTCGATTGTTAGTACACCTACTGCAGTGTATAAACAGTGCAAAAGGGTGTTCAAAGATGGCAGTTCTAGCATTTCCTGCCTGGGGCAAGAAGTGTTAGAACTTGACACATGGCGGTGATGGAAACCTTCACAAGGCTTCCAGCTACTATGTTTACCAATTGGCACCCTGGCAGTCTCGTTTCTCATTCAGTTACATGCAGCAGTGTCTAAGGGGTTAAACAGCAGGGAATGGAGCTGGCTTCATTCCCTGCTGTTACCGGCAGGTGTCAGCTGCAATTAGCCAGCCTTCTTTGTAGCAACATTGCAAAGTAATCTTGCTACATAGAACCTTATCGGCACCAGGACATTCCAGTACATCCGGTGTTGGAAAGGAGTTAATGGGTGCAAAGCAATGCAGGGATGCGGGTGGATGATGGGTGTCTTAGTAGCAGTGGTGTGGTGCATCTGCGATAGAATAACTGACAACAGACAACTGCAGCTCTGGGGGTAACTTCAGGCTTTACTTGACTAGCCACTCGGTACTTGTGGATGGGTACGCAACGTATCATAGGCAAGGCACTTTTCACTTTAGCACATCTTAGACACTCTTTTCTTCAAGCGACACTCCTGATAACTTCCCTCTCTCTTATCTGACCCAGTCCAGCTGTGCAAGGTGCTGGCATCTGGCCCTGATCCCTGTCCCAGCCCAGCCCAGCAATGCAAGGTGCTGGCGCTTGATGACTCCACTCACTCTCTACTTGTTCCTCTCTCTGGGGTCCCTTACTCTTTCAGCAGTCCCCCAAACTGCCCACTTGTGCTTATGTGTTGTCTGTCTCTCTTACTCCTCTGTGTCTGTGCTGTCATGCTCTCTAGTCTCTCTGTGCCCCTTGCTCCTCAGTTCTTTCTCTAGCTGTACTTCTGACGTTCTGTGAGTAGGGCTGTTCTCCTCTGCCTGCTAGCCTGCCCTGTCTATTGCCGGCAAATAGACAGGGTCCTCCTTTATCTGCTGCAAACAACTAAATACACACAGAACTGAACTTGGAAGTGGATCTCCCCGCAGAGCTGTCAGGCTTCCTATTTCACTGTGTAACTTGGCCCCTTCCCTGTCAGCTCTTCGATTGGCTGCTTAACCCAACAGCACTGTCTCCCCTTGCTTGCCATTGTAAGATGGAATGCCTTGTTAGCACTCTAGCTCAATCCACTCACTGTATGCTTTAAAGCACCTTTACTGTACATGTTTTTTTTCCAGTATCTATTATCTCACAGACATGGATCACCAAAAGAAAGAGAAGTGATTTGTTAGCTGCTAATAGTGTTTCCCCTTTCTCAGTAACTCAAGCAACGCAAATTCTCTTAGTTTCTCTGCACATCTGCATTGTGGTTTTCGTTTATAAAGGAACCAGAACCCAGTGTTTAATCCATCATATGATGGACCCTGACAGCACTGAATGAACTCCACAGACTTTACCGGATTCAGCCAAGGTGTTTCTGCAGAGCCTTTTATTCCATCTAATGTGATGGTGTCTGTGGTGGTTTGCCTACCGAAACAGACAATCAATTGGCAGAATAAGGCGTAAAAAAGATAAGGGTGTTGGGTTTTTCTGTGGTGCCGGAGCACGATTCAGCAAGAAATGTCAGAAAACTGATTAAGGTCAGGTTCTGGAAAGAGACACCAGGAGATGCCCATACCAGGGTCTAGGAGGAGAAGATGAGTCATGGGGAGACTACATGTAGATGGAGAAGGAGACTTCCATCCCACAGACATGCCACCGGAGATTGTGTCAGGAGACCTTACTGTCCCCAGAAATACGAGAAGACCCAAAGGACTATGTATTAGGCCCTAAATATAGTTATACATTAAGGAACTTCATTCAAGTGAAAAACGTAATAAACCTTTAAAAAGACTACCGTATGTTTCCATTGTGGCACACTGCCTAAAAGTGTTACAAGCACATAAGTGCTCCACTATATTGTACAAGCTGTCAAGTAATATCAAATTCAAATCCCAAAGAGAGACTAAAAATTACTGTAAAAACATTTTCTCTATCTCAAATTAAACCTCACTAAAACTGAACTTCTCATCGCAACTCCGCTCCAGCTACTCATACCCCACCCTGCTATTCTGTTTCAGTGTGTGGTACTACCATAACTCCTAGGCAGCAGGCCATCTCCAGAATCCATCCTTTTCTTACTGTGGAAACAACTCCAACTCTTCTTGTTGCTCTTAAACTTTCTCATCTTGACTACTGCAACACTGTACAAAGTCTTGGAGATGGGCATAGGAGGTTCAGATGATTGGGGCATTTAATCTAAGATCATCAGCAGAGCGAGAAAGGCACGGTAGGGTTGGTAGGACAGAGAGGAGGAGGATATGTAGGGGGATGCAGCATGTGGTGAGCTTATGGGTGAGAGTTGATTATTTTATGTTGTATTCTGTACTGGATGGGCAACCCCCCCCGCATACCCCACCCCAATGCAGTGCTTGACACAGGGTAGAGGCATCAGTATAGTGGCTGGAAAGAAAGATGAGCCTGGCTGCTGCATTCAGGACAGATCGGAGAAGGGATAGCTTACTGAATATTTACATGTAATAGGTGTAATGTAGCGTATATGCTATACAGGGGCATATGTAATGCTAATATCGATTTTGATTACATGGGTATATACTATGTTATAGATATTGGTAAATGTGTACACTGTATATGCTCGAGTGCGGGACTGCTCTCCCTGCAACATTACATCAGCTTATGAACCTTCTCAGGACTTGGTTCACATCTGAATTCAATGTTCCTTTCAAAAATGTTGGACAAAATAGCACAGTACGCAGCATTATTTTTATCTATTTAGAATGATTGTCAGCAGGACAGAAATCCAACAGACCCAACTGTAGTCAATGGGTTCCAATGGGCATTTAATGGTCCCGTCAAAGTTTCTGCCAATTAGAGCCTTCAACGCAGATCAACCAAGCTTTATCCATCTCCAACCATGTCTCTTTATGGATGATTGCCTATAGATATATTTAGAAATAACCTAGCTGCTGATAAAAGCTTTGCACTTTGGGTGAATATTTCAGTATGTTCTGTCTAATAATAGTATGTGTATAAAAAAAAAGTGAAACTATATTAAACTTTGATCTTACTGGAGGAATAAAAATATCCTCCACTGCACTTTTTTTGTGGTCCCATACCTTTCAGTTGCATACAAGTGCTGGAAAGGATTACTGCTTTCTTGTGTTATCTGGGACTGCGATGTAGCTGCCCAGCCATGTTGTTAATTTCTTTTAATGTGTTTATTAGCATTTTACAATGTCAAATAAGCATGATAATTATCCAAGGGAAAACAGGGGTGGATGGAAAAAAGGATAGGAACAATGGAAACTGAAGGACCAGCACAAGGGCTCAGAAGGTTCTCATTTGGTTATTAGAGCTGTGAACACCAAGAGTAAGCTGGCTCAGAGGAGGAGGGTGGAAGCCCTCGCACCCAAAAAATATTTTAACCTAAAGGTGCCTGGCATGAATGAGGGTTATATTGTACAGCAGGTGAGGTGAGTATTCCTTGCCATAAAGTTTGAATCAGGGAGCAACTCCAGAGGTGATGAAGAATTTCCGGTCTATTGTCCTGTAACCATCTATATATTTCAAGCCAGAAAGTATGTGATCTCATGATCTCCTGGTCATCTTTCTCACATTATAGATATTAATCCCCCCCAAAAATAGAAGAAATAACACCCCCCCCCCCCCCCCCCCCCCCACAAAAAAACAACTTTTCCCCCCCCCCCCCCCCTCTCCCCTCACGCCACCGCCCCCCCCCCCCCAAAAAAAAATATGCCTGTGTGATTATATTAATATTTTTCCTTCCTTACTCACTACCACCCTTCTTCCCTGCCTCTCTCTCACTTTCCTCATGCCCTGTTATTCAGTATGAGTGTCTTTATATGTTTCTGTTCTCTGGGGAACAGAGGGACATGCATATAGAGAATAAATAAGGGTGTGAGGTGTGAGAGTGACTAAGGCCATGTCTAGGGATGAGCGAATGGAATCTGGTGAAGTGGAATTCGTTTCGAATTTCAGGAACAATTCAATTCTAAATGAAGCTGAATTTCCTGGTGATTCTTGTAACAATTCTTCTTTTTTCTAAAATGGCCGCAAGCACATGGCATGACATGGGGGCAAAGAACTATGGGAGAAAGAAAGGAATGCCCTCAATACCATGACATGCATACATGCAGCCAATCAGCAGCCAGCCAGCTTCTGTGATGTCACAGCCGTATAAATAGGCCAGCTATTTTACATTCTGCCATTTGCCACTGTGTCTCTTATGTACACGGATCTCTCTGCAGCAGCACTAGATTGCACTCTGGGGTGAAATACCATTCAACTACACAGTGTTATATACACACATGTTCCTGAACAGCATTTTTTATTTTGGGGATATGCTCTCTGTGGCAAAGAGTTATTTTTTAACTTATTGTGGTGATTCACACAATAAGTGAAAAAAAGTAACTCTTTGACACAGAGAACAATATCCCAAATAATTATCCTGCTGTAATGGAGACTGTGTGTATATGACAAATACACAAGCTGTATTTCGAGAAGGGTGCTTCACCTTATAGTGAGTGAAAAAAAAGTAACTCTATGGCACAGAGAACTATATCCCAAAATAATAACCTGCTGTAAAATGAGATGTGTGTTGTGAGATATTTACACACAATGTATTTCAAAGATAGTTCACCACTGGGTTCGGGACTGGTAAGATGTTGTGATTTTCATCTCATGGCACATGAGTCGGCGGGGGCTGAACTCGGAGGAGGAGGACATTGGAGCACAAGCAATGTCTGGCGAAATGAGTGGTTTTTCTACCCAGGTGACCGGAGAGGCGGAGCAGGAGCAGTGGGAAGAGTTAGGGAGATGAGGAAGACGAGGCAGATGACAAAGACACACTTCGGTAGTATACAGTGGAGATGGAGGCAGGGAGTCCCTCAGATGGCCCGCTGCATGCTGATTTGCCTGGATAGTGACAGACGAATAGTCGCCATCCGGCATGGGGATGACTTCTGGCTCTCACCTTTGGATCCCGGTACCAGTCCAAATTAAGGTCCTTTTCTTACACCTGACGAGAAGGAGGGACAAACCTCAAAGTACTATACAGTTATTCCTATGAGTCAGTTGGCTGCTGTCTAACTGCACCATTGTCCATCCTCTCGCAGGTCTGACCGGGGGTTCCTCAGCACTGCCACGGCTGCTGTGGGGGTTGGAGGGGTAGGAGCAGTATCAGCTCCATCAGCAGCAACCTGAGTCTGGAGTCGTTGATGAGCAGACTTTCTTTCACCCGCCTAGTGAGGAAAGGTTACTCACCTCTAGGCATTGCAAGCACGGGAGCAGACCCTGAACCAGCAGGGGGTGGACTTACTTGGACAGCAACCTTGTGCCATCCACATTGATAGATCCATCTGTGCAATAGCTGGGCAGCCAAATGGATTTGTGGCTTACTAACTTGACTGTAGTGGGCACTGGAGGCAAGCTGCTCCTGCCCCGGCCAGTAGTTGTGGCATCGAGAGCGAGTGTTCAGTGCGGTGGGGGCCAATAGCGACGTCAAGGAGAACTTGCTGTGCACCCAAAATGTGGAGAGACTCACCTTGTCAAGATGATTCAGGAGTGGATCAGCCAGGTTTTGCAATCACAATTATGCCTTATGATTCAGATTAGTAGCAGCATGCGCCTCACGAAACTTTTGACAAAGAGTTCTGATTCTTCCTGGTACCTGCCTCAGTACTTTTCTGATGGCTGCCACCCACCTGATGCCACACATCTGCTGCCCAGCTGCTACTTCTACCACACCATATTTACCAGGGACTGTATTGCCACCCACCTCCCCACTCTTCTTGGAGCCTTAGTGTTTGATGGCTGCTGTCCACCTTCACCATCAGGTCTCCTCATGCTGCTGAGGCTGCTGTCACCTTCAGGCTATGTCACCATATCCTGCTTGATGCTGCTGCTGCCGCCACCTCCTCATTGTGTCACCTAGCTGCCGCCACCTAAAAATGATGTCATTGTGCCACTCTCCGTCCTGATGCTGCTGTTGCTGCCGCCACCTCTACACTGTGTAATTGTGCCACTTTGTGGCTTACTCATGCTGCCGCCACCTCCACACTATGTCATTGTGCCACTATGTGGCCTTCTCATGCTGCTGCCAACTGACCACTCTCTTAGTCAAACATCCTGTGGTTTCCTAATGCTGATTCCACCCCCAACCACTCTATGACGTTGCCACTATGTTTGGTTTTGCTCTTCTTTTAATCTGTCAGAAGGAATGAAAAGGACAAACACAACGATTGTGTCTTCGACAGAAGCGTAAGGCTAGTATGTATGGTCCTTTGCTTGCATCCGGATTGTCTGATGATTAGGTAGCCAAAAGCAGGAGTGGGATACAAACACACAGATGACATGAAAATATTCCATTTTACTTGTCATCCTCTGTTTTGGATCAAATCCTGTTTCTTTTGGCTTGTTCAATATGATGATTAATGACCGATTGAAAGCGGACACCGATGGATCAAAGAATGGGCAAAATGATCAGAGATGTCAACACAAAATTACTGCCAACACCCTCTCCCCTCTTTCGGAGGGGGGGGGGGGCTCTACATGGTATAAGCATTTAACAGGAACAAGTTCTTTCATTAATCTGTGAAATCATTGTGTCGGTGTAAAAGGAATGCACTCTTTGACGCTGTTGTGGGATCTTGGCCCTCAGCTTGATTCTTTCCAGCTGGAGCTGACAGTACCTTGTCAGGCTGCGTTCCCACTTCAGTTATTTGGTCAGTTTTGACCCCGTAACTGCCCAGATAAGTGAAGTGTGAAGCAATTCTAAGAGCGGCGCCTGTTAGCTGCGTGTCATACTAAATCACAGCATTGTTTCAATACCAAACCACGCTCCCTATTTCTGCATGGCACAATGTTCTACAACACTATACAGGCTCTCTGATTCATCGCAAATAAATTTGGAACGAAACAAATTTTTGGGAAAAATTCAGCGAATTATCCGAATCGAATTTTTGAGAAATTCACTCATCTCTAGCTATGTCTACACTGCACAGGAATGCCGTCAGATTTTCAGTGGTTTCAGTATTTTGGAACCCTCGAGAATCCAAAGGTACACTGTGCTGCAGAGACAGCCATGAAAATTCAGAGCTGTAGTCTATACAGGTCGGGTTTTTAACCGTCGCGTTTAAAATCCAGTGGAATATGCAACATATTGCAAATTCCGCCGTAGTTTTTGCGGTTTGCCATTGGTTTCCTGTACATTTAATTGTACAGGCTGACGGCAAAAACTAAAACTGACCGTGTTTTTTTGCGCAAATAAGTGACAAAAACGCGGTCCTGCAAAGGACAAAAAGCCGACGTTTTTTGTCCTATGCTTTCTGGCCCTAGCCTAGTAGTCCTGTTATAAGGACATTGCTGTTTAGTCCTAAGCTGGAGGAATAGTCAGCTCAGAATGTAAAGTCTATTATAGTGTAGTATTATACGGAAAACTTTAGTTTCACAGGGGGAAAAGTGCAACATAGCGTTTTCCAAAAGACTTTAGACAGCTGCTCTACTTTTTCTTTATACTAGTTTTGTGAAGTTGTTTACTTGATGATTGCTGTCCTGGGTGACCTTCTTAGGCATTTTCATGAAAATATTATTAAACAAGTCTTAAAAATGTCCAAAGTATTTGAATAATGGTAAATACAGATTTGTAATAACTTCTAAGTGGCTCTTAACGTTAACCACTTAAAAAACAGCCTATTTTGACATACTTATGAACATTTTTTTTTTCTGAGAAACTTTTTGGAGAGTAAGTAAAAAAACAAACAAACAATTCTGCAATGTTTTTTTGCGGGGTGGGAGTTACATTTACAGCTCATGCCATGCAATCTCTGGGTCAATGGTAATATTAAATTTATATACTATAGACTGCAGTTTTTGTATATTTGCTGCTTTTGTACAATAAATACTTTATTTAAAAAAAAAAAGATTTGTATTTGTTACCACATATCATGACTAGGGATGAGTGATTATAATCGACAAAGTTGAAATCGGCACGGTATTTAGGTTGATTGGAAATTTCCGATCATGCAATAATTTAGGTGAGAATCTGTGCATAATCTATTACTATCGCGACCTTTTCGGCGCTTCCTGTCATTTTGGCAGCCAGCAAATCAGCTTAGAGCATAGAGCAGGGGAAGCTGGGTGTGCGACGTCATGAATGTGATTTGTTTGTTTTTCATTTGCTGGATAAATCACATGACCTCGTTTTGCATAGAACTGCGCTTCCTGTTCATAATCAGTGTGTCAGTGTCTCTCATTACAGCAGGACGTGTGCTAGATCTCTCCTCAATACAGCTCAGCTCAGAGACACAGTTCTCTTTATTCATACAGACAACAATGCTTTTAGCTGTGAACATTAGAACATAGATAGATTAGAGAATTTCAGTTCTTAGTTAGTTAGGCTGAGACTTTTAAAGAAGCATCTAGCGCTGTACAAGCCGTGGGGGGGGGGGGGCTGTAGGCGGGAGGGGGGGGTGTGCGGGCAAACACAGACAGACAGGCAGGCTTTTGAAAGGAGAGTGTATATTGTGCAGCCCAGACTGCTTTGAACCTACATTGAAATGGCTTTTTTTTTTACCAGTTTTTTGGCCAGCACACCACGCACCTGAGGTGAAATAGTACCTTTTATTTTGTGCAGCCCAGTTTTGTTCAAAGACCCACCTTGTACTTATATTAGGATACAGACATTTTCTAGCAACTGCTGTTGTATTTCATTGGTGCAAAACCCACCTTTTATTATCCGTCTCAATTTTAATTAGGTGTTTTTCACTGTGGCGCAGCCCATTTTTGTTCAAAGACCCATCTTGTACTTATATTAGGATACAGAAATTTGCTAGTAATTGCAGGTGTATTTCATAGGTGCAAAAAACCCCTTTTATTATCCGTACACATTTTAATTAGGTGTTTTTCACTTTGGCGCAACACAGTTTTGTTCAAAGACCCATCTTCTACTTATATTAGGATACAGAAATTTGCTAGTAATTGCAGGTGTATTTCATAGGTGCAAAACCCACCTTTTATTATCCGTATACATTCTAATTAGGTGTTTTTCACTTTGGCGCAGCCCATTTTTGTTCAAAGACCCATCTTGTACTTATATTAGGATACAGAAATTTGCTAGTAATTGCAGGTGTATTTCATAGGTGCAAAACCCACCTTTTATTATCCGTATAACATTTAAATAGCTGTTTTTCACTTTGGTGCAGGCCCAGTTTTGTTCAAAAAGCCACCTTGTACTTAAATTTGAATACAGAAATTTTGTGGTAACTGCTGTTGTATTTCATTGGTGCAAAAAGCACCTTTTATTATCCATATAATATTTAAATAGCTGTATTTCACTTTTGTGCGGCCCAGTTTTGTTCAAAGAGCCACCTTGTACTTAAATTTGAATACAGAAATTTTGCGGTAACTGCTGTTGTATTTCATTGGTTCAAAACCCACCTTTTATTATCTGTATAACATTTAAATCGCTGTATTTCACTTTTGTGCGGCCCAGTTTTGTTCAAAGAGCCACCTTGTACTTAAATTTGAATACAGAAATTTTGTGGTAACTGCTGTTGTATTTCATTGGTTCAAAACCCCCCTTTTATTATCCGTATAACATTTAAATAGCTGTATTGCACTTTGGTGCGGCCCAGTTTTGTTCAAATAGCCACCTTGTACTTAAATTTGGATACAGAAATTTCGTAGTTACTGTTAGTGTATTTCATTGGTGCAAAAACCACCATTTGTTATCCGTATAACTTTTAAATAGCTGTATTGCACGTAGTGCGGCCCAAGTTTTTTTCAAAAAGCCATGTTGTACGACAATTTTGATAGAAAAAATTTCTACCGTGTTTCCCCGATAGTAAGACACCCCCGATAGTAAGACTTAGCGGTGTCTTAGGGAGGTCGCCTAATGTAAGACGTACCCCGAAAGTAAGACGTAGCGGCTGTCCGGAGCCTGATGACGTCACTGCCTGTGCCGGGATGAGCGCGCGGGAGGCCGGAGCAGCGAGGAGGCGGCGCGCCGCGGGAGACGGAGCTGCGGGGAGCCAGGTAAGTGTTTTTCTGCCTACAGCTGGCCCTATACCTGTCTACAGCTGGCCCTATACCTGCCTACAGCTGGCCCTATACCTGCCTACAGCTGGCCCTATACCTGCCTACAGCTGGCCCTATACCTGTCTACAGCTGGCCCTATGCCTGTCTACAGCTGGCCCTATACCTGTCTACAGCTGGCCCTATACCTGCCTACAGCTGGCCCTATACCTGTCTACAGCTGGCCCTATGCCTGCCCTATATAAGACATACCCCGAAAGTAAGACATACTGGGACTTTTGGGGGTAAAAAGAATGTAAGACGCTGTCTTACTATCGGGGAAGCACGGTAGTAACTGTTCACGTTTGTCATTGTTGCAAAAAACTCAATTTCTCATCCGTGTAACTTCTGAATAGTTTTATTGCGCTCGGTGAATCTCAGTTTGGCGCAGATAGCGCACTTGTATGATATTTTGTTGAAAACTATCAATTCCTAGTCCTACTGGGCAGTTGTAAATCCCTGGGACTGAAGGAAGAACACTGTTGATTTTGTCTTACGGTTCTTCCACCAGACCACATTTCACAGGTATTCGCTAGAAACATTTCAGTTTCTAATCCTAGTTGGCTGTAGGAAACTAGATGGATTTAAGAATAGCTGTGATTTGCCGTCTTTTAATAAGAGACTGTCAAAAACTTTCTGAACATGGAGCGAAATGCAGGTGGTAAGCGAGCAAAGAGGGGTGTAGGACATGGAGGTAGAGGTACGAGAGAAGGTGCTCCTTCCAGTGCTGGCAACAACACGCAAGCCAGCGGATCGTCGGTTGCAGGACCGTCAGGCCTGTCATCGCTGGGTCAGGGCCCTGTGAATCTCAGTAATGAACAGCGTCGCCAATCTGTTCTTCAGTGATTAATGCAACCTGCATCCAGCAATCTTACCTCCTCGTCCTCCCAGTCACAGCCACACCGGCCCTGCTAGCTGAACCTGCGTGATCCAAGTTTACAGCCTCACCCGTCTTGATCAATACTTTCCTCCAACCCACTTGACAGTAGAATGAAGGATTTTCAGACAGGCCTCGTTGACCTACTGGGGACATCTGTTTTGTTTGCTTCACATTCTAATGTCACGGTGGAACAATGTCACCAGTAGAATGGTAATTATCTCTAGCAGCAGCAGGAATGGAAAACGAGTTGTTTTTAATATAGTTTATTTCTTATTGAGAAATTTTCTGCTGATGATCCATAAGGGCACCTGTGCAGGTTTTTGGGTCATGCTGCAGTCTGGGACATGGATAGTCAATGTCCAGTTCAACTAAAATGGTGGTTCAAAGACTCCTTTTTCCGGCACTTTTTAAATCTGGGGGTCAGACAGGTTTAATGGTCATACTGCGTTCCAGGACAGGTATAGTCAATGTCCAGTTCAACTAAAATGGTGGTTGAAAGACTCCTTTTTCCGGCACTTTTCAATCTGTGGGTCAGACAGGTTTAAGGGTTATGCTGTGGTACAAGACAGGGATAGTGAATGGTCTGTGACTTTTTTCTGTGGCTTTTATAACCTAAGTGTGTTGCCTAAGATGTAGCACGTATCCAGTTTACTGTTGTGGATGTTAATTCCAGCTTCTCCAGCCCTGTTTGGGTGTAAGAATGAAGGTGTTGTTCCTCTCCCATAGACTTTAATGGTCATCGGCGATAATCTATTATCGACTATTGGATATCGGCATGATAATTGACGATATCGACTATCGATCCGATGACGATAGTCGACGCAATCGCTCATCACTAATCATGACCCATAACATTTTAATTTTCCTATTGAGCTGAGGAAATGTTTTTTGCAGGGCAAATTATTGTTTCCCTTAGTACTATTCTATGGTACATGAAACTTTTTGATCACTTTTATTCCTTCATTTTAGTCTGGCATTGTATTTTAGTTTCTTCTTACGGCGTTCACAATACAGGATAAATAAGTTGGCAACTTTATTCTTTTAGGGTGACATGTATGAACAGTAGTCTGGCTTCTTTTCAGCCCGAAAAATAGCACAGCCCTGTTCGCTCTATTTTTAAAAAAGTGCACTCCAATATCAGGCACATTACAAAGCGTATGTATAAAGGCTCAAACAACGTGTAAACAAGGCATAATACATGTTTGTACATGTGTTTAAGTATTTTTTTTTTCATTTCCTTGTAGTGCACCTAGATACACTTGCCTCTGTTGATGTGCAACTGTAAAATACAAGGTGTGTCACAATAAAAGTTTAGGGCGCACTGCAAAGATTGCTGCTTATGATCTGATAGAATACCAAAGTTCATGTCTGCATTTACATTATCCATATTGAACCTTTACCCCTCATTATGTAATTGTATTAATATTACTTCCAAAACTGTATTTCCCCACACCAGACTATTTGAACCATGTCTTCATGTACCCTGCCTCCTACACAGGGGGTGTATAGTCATGCTGAAACGGGAAAAGGCATTCTATAACTGTTGCCACAAGATTGGAACTATACAATTGACTAAAATGTGTTTGTATTTTGTAGCATTAACATTGTCCTTTACTGGAAATAAATGGCTTAGTCCAAATTATGACCAACAGCTGAGACATCACCTCCCCCCATAGATGAGAGGACACAGTACATACTGAAACATCACCCCCTATAGACGAGAGGGTACAGCATATACTGAAACATCACCCCCTATAGATGAGAGGGTACAGCATATACTGAAACATCACTCCCCATAGACAAGAGGACACAGTATATACAGAGATATCATCCCCCCATAGATGAGTTGATTGGGATTATTATTGATAGAGTGCAATATTTTGGACAAATTATTATGTGTATATAAATTTATGAATATATTATTTAATTCAATATTTTTTCATTCACATTATTGTCATTATAATCACCAGTATTATATTTGTATTTTCTATTACATGAAATATGAAATTCTTTAATATTGAATAAACCTCCTACTACAGGCAAAAGATGAAAAAACTGTTCCTCAAGCTCAAATAAAGATATATGCAAATTAGGCGTGAAACTGCACTGTAGAGACCACGGTAGGGTGCAGTTTCACACTTAATCTTCATATATTTTTATTTGAGCTTGAGGAATACTTTTTTTTCTCATTATTCAGTAATAAAAAAACGAATATAATATATATAGAGGGCATATACCTGGCCCTGACACGCCGAGTGTGATAGATAGCCTCCCAAGACCAATCGCGCCAAAATGGACGCTTACGTCAGCGTCACTTCAGCTCTCACATGACTCCAGTTGCAGCGTCAAGGACGCCTTGCCTGGTGACCGGACAGCAGGATAGCATACACAGAAGCATGCCACGTCATAAGATTACGGTGGAGAAGAATCTGATTATCCTCCATGCAAATAGCGCCAAAACCAGAAATCCTTTGCGGACCCCCTGGCAACCCCCAGCGAACCCCAGGTTGAGAACCCCTGCTTCAGATGGATAGCATTTACACTTGACCAGGACATATCTAGCAGATAAAAAGTTTAACAAACTGATAAATGACATCCTTATCACTTCTGCATCTATATCTTTGACTATAGAGATTACATAGCTGTAGGTAGGATTAAATACCTGTTTGCAATGTGTGACTGAAACATGTGAACTCCGTTATTATGAGGGGTGTCAACATACCTTTGTTCATATACTTTATATATGAATTCTAAAATTGGAGACATTTTGCATACAGTACACACCTACAAAAATCCCCTTGAAATGAAAATCACTGCAATTCCTGTAAATGATGCTATCATGCTATTGACTACAAGCGAGGTAACCAGTTTTACCTGTACTTCAGGTGTGCTTGTTCCACCAGGCACACCACTAACTTTAATACCTACTTCTTGACCATAATAACACCACAGACATACAGCTCTAAAGATCTCATTTGTATTATAGTGTCTTGGCTAAAATAAGGAAGTGTTACACAACCTGCAAGGAAGTAACATGTATAAGTTTTGTCATTAATTATAGTAATTGCTTAAATTGCCATCAAATTTTCTAAAATGATATGTACCAACAAAATTATAGTACAAGCTGTAAAAGAATCTTCTTTGGAGAATCAGTTCTGTTCTGTCAGAGGGGTATTATATAACATTGATTAACTTTAAACATGAAGTTAAAATTAAATAAAGATTATTATTAAATACATTGCTGTTCTAATTTTACTTCATTTAAGAGTTAGAGCAGTTCTTCTCCCCTGCTAGTTTACACAAGCTCTAGTTACCAACCACCTCTCTCTGCTCCAGCAGTGGCCAGGATATTAACCTCATTCCCTACTGTGTCTTATCAGCAGGACTCAGCTTAAAGGGATTCTCCAGGTCTATCTTTTTATTTGTTGTAGGGCTCACAACTGTATTATATTAAACTTTGTAATTCATACTTATTAAAATTATTTAGATGTCCTGCTGTGCTGAACCAAAGAGCCTTATCCTTCCTCCTTGTCCTTTCCCCTTACCTCCTGCATACCATATGACGTTCATTGATCACATGGTCTCAATGAACGTCTTGTCAACACTCAGTGGGTGCAGACTCAGCTCAGGAACACTCCTCTGTTGTGAGTGTGACTTGAGCAGAGAACGATCTGGCTGCATTCCCTCTTTCCAGCCTGTTATTTTCAAATGAATAGAAGTAATACATTACAAAGTACATTATTAGCGTAACTATAGGAGAGGGAGACCTTTTTGTGGATCTTTGAGTCCTGCTGGCAGAACTTAGTAATGGGAGCAGAGGACAGCAGTTCAGAGCTGGGGGGTTATGTACTGCTGTCATGAAAATGATGACTGCAGCTCTTTACAGTTTACACAGTGACTCATGAGTCCTAGCTATCATCATTATCATGACAGCAAGTACAGAGCTGGGGGGATTACACACTTATGTCAGCACAAGGTCTAGCAGTGATAACTGTGGAGGGAAGTCCTAGATTACAATGCAGTCTGGGAGTTGTAGGAAAGAGATGCTGGAGAACCACTAACACTCCCAGAAGCAGGAAGTTTCATTGCAAAAAACTGATCTTTTGATAGATGAATAAGGAGGCAAAAGAAAAGAAACACATGAAGTTAGTGGAATGTTCTTACTTTTCAATATAAATGTGGTTTATAACATTCTATGAAATCTTTAAACTCCCGGATAACCCCTTAAATTCTCACTCTCTGCTGTTATCTTTCTACTGAGAAAAACTTCAACTCCTAAAGCTACTAAGCATGGAGAAGCCATGTGCTTGTGCCATCCTTTCAGGTCAACATAGCTGTATATTTACATCAAAGATAACAGAGTCACTCAGCAACAGAGTGTCTTGACACAGGGCCGTTCCTAGGGGCGGGCAAGGCGGGCGATCGCCCGGGGCGCCGAGGCTCCGCTCACCCTCGGGGGGCACCGCGACCGCCCGCCCTGCCCGCCTTGAGGATCGCCCCTGACTCTGCGCGACTGTTTTATAACAGTCGCGCAGAGCCAGCAGCTGCTGGTACAAGGAGGAGGGGGGACGGATCATCCCCGTCCTGCCTGCTCCCCTGTATGTATCGGCGCTCACTGAGCGCCGATACATACACAGCGTCGCAGGGGGCGCACGGCTTTCACCGCGCCCCCTGTGACGCTCAATCTCCTCAGCTGGCAGCTCTGCCGCCGAGGAGATCCCTGGGAGCTGCGTGCAGCGTAAGCAGCGTGATGACACCATGCCGCTTACATAGCTCAGCAGCTCCCACCGCTCAGCAGCTCCGGACCAAGACGCGCGGACCCAGGTGAGTACTATTTTGTTATTTTAGAATTACTTACAGGGGCATCACTGGCTACAATGGGGGCACACTGGCTACAAGGGGGGCATCACTGGCTACAATGGGGGCACACTGGCTACAATGGAGGCACACTGGCTACAATGGGGGCACACTGGCTACAAGGGGCACACTGACTACAAGGGGGCACACTGGCTACAAGGGGGGCATCACTCGCTACAATGGGGGCACACTGGCTACAATGGGGGCACACTGGCTACAAGGGGGCATCACTGGCTACAGGGGGCAACACTGGCTACAAGGGGGGAACACTGGCTACAGGGGGGGGCATCACTGGCTACAGGGGCATCACTGGCTACAGGGGGGCATCTACTGGCTACAGGGGGCATCACTGGCTACAGGGGGGCATCTACTGGCTATAGGGGGCATCACTGGCTACAAGGGGGCATCACTGGCTACAGGGGGCATCACTGGCTACAGGGGGCATCACTGGCTACAGGGGGCATCACTGGCTACAGGGGGCATCACTGGCTACAGGGGGGCATCACTGGCTACAGGGGGCATCACTGGCTACAGGGGGCATCACTGGCTACAGGGGGCATCACTGGCTACAGGGGGCATCTACTGGCTACAGGGGGCATCACTGGCTACAGGGGGCATCACTGGCTACAGGTGGCATCACTGGCTACAGGGGGCATCTACTGGCTACAGGGGACATCACTGGCTACAGGGGGCATCACTGGCTACAATGGGGGCACACTGGCTACAAGGGGGGCACACTGGCTACAATGGGGGCACACTGGCTACAAGGGGGCATCACTGGCTACAATGGGGGCACACTGGCTACAATGGGGGCACACTGGCTACAATGGGGCATCACTGGCTACTATGGGGGGGGCATCACTGGCTACAGGGGGCAACACTGGCTACAAGGGGGGCAACACTGGCTACAGGGGGGGCATCACTGGCTACAGGGGCATCACTGGCTACAGGGGGGCATCTACTGGCTACAGGGGCATCACTGGCTACAAAGGGGGCATCACTGGCTACAGGGGGCATCACTGGCTACAGGGGGGCATCACTGGCTACAGGGGCATCACTGGCTACAGGGGGGCATCACTGGCTACAGGGGCATCACTGGCTACAGGGGGGCATCACTGGCTACAGGGGCATCACTGGCTACAGGGGGCATCTACTGGCTACAGGGGCATCACTGGCTACAGGGGGCATCACTGGCTACAAGGGAGGCATCACTGGCTACAGGGAGCATCACGGGCTACAGGGGGCATCTTATGGCTACAGGGGGGGCATCTACTGGCTACAGGGGGAATCACTGGCTACAGGGCATCTACTGATAACAGGGGGCATCTACTGGCTACAGGGGCATCAACTGGCTACAGGGGGCATCACTGGCTATAGGGGGCTACTACATGGCTTCAGGGGCTATTACATGGCTACCATATGAGGTGCTATAGATGGGGAGTTTGTATAGAGATAGGAATTGGTTGGGAAGTGCTGATAAAGTGAGGAGTCTTAAGATATTTTTTTTGTAAATTTTACAGTGAAGAGTTCGGGAGTAGTCGTCATGGAGTCTGGGACAGATGGAGAAGAAGAAGAAGAAGAGAAAGAGAACAACTCTTCAGAGACGTCTTCTGTGAGTCACTAGATATAACTTTACTTTAATCATTTATATGTCTGCAGAGCCTGTGTACAGCTGGTATCCAACACTGTATGCTGGTAATATTGGTTGAAGTATAATGGTTTGTATTCAGTAATGGTCAGTTTGTATTATTCAGTCACTATGTGGTGGTGATATGTGGTCACGGTGTTGGTGTATTTGGTCCCTATGTGCTGGTGATTTGTGGTCATGGTGTGGTAGTATTATTCGGTCACTGTGTTGGTGATATGTGGTCTTAGTGGTCTTGGGATTCTGGTTGGTGTAGCGGTGTTGTTTGGTAACTGTATGACTATTATCTAGTAGTTTTATATGTAGCACATTGTGGTAAAGCTTTCTGTATATTTTGGCTTTGGTTGATGGTGATGCACTGTGTTTCATTATGGCGCATTATGTTACATGGTGGGGGAGGGGGGAGCGAAATTTCTTCACCTCACCCTGAGTGAAATTTAGCCTAGGAAGGGCCCGGTCTTGATAGGTTTTCTCTTTAGCTTAAACAGCATCATTGTTTTTCACAACCTCTCCATCCCCAATGTTTCTCTAACAGGCACAGCTAGGAATAGGAACTAGAAGAGCTCAAATGTCATTCAGTGCTCCAGGACTGCCCACAGTCTGCATAGGAAGTGAGATACTTAAGCCAGAGGAAGAGCAGCTAAAACACTCTCCACGACTCCACTGATGGGCCCCATAATCAAGTCCGCAGGTGGGCCCCCAGAATGAAATTTCACTGGTGGGCCCTGGACACTGACAACAGCACATATAGGTACAGCTTCCTAGCCTCAACTTCTTCCTTTGTGTGGTGTATGTATGGAGCTATTCTCCTCTAAGAGAAGGATTTCTGAGGAAAAAATATCTCCATAAAAATGCACAGTAGGTCTTATCAGTTTTGAATGTCTGGACAAATTATAGAGACACAATTGTTGGCCTAACAAGTTTTTGGTTTTCCTAGTCTATATAGACAAAAAAAAAATAATTCTAAACTGAAATTGTAATTTCCTTATGGGAATATGTAAAGAGAATTTCTGATGGCTATCTTAGAGCCATGCACTCTTCCATGCAAAAATATATAGGTGTATCTGTAAGAGGCACCAATTGACCTAAGGTGTTACATAATTTATATTACTTGCGTTCATAATGCCGGTAAGGTGCTATAGAGCAAGCTCATACGTTGAGCCCGTTCCATACATGGCCGGTACTGGCTGTTAATAACACCTGACACCCACAGGTAACAGCCAGCTCTGATCGCTGCTGTTTAACCATTGAGACGCTGTGGCAATGGTGTCCCCAGCATGTAAATGAATGAGGAACAGTGAGTCAGTTCAAGGGTTTTCAGGTAGAAAAGCTCCAATATGAGTTGTAGAGAGCTATGACCAAGCAAAGGTGAGAAAAGTTGCTGGGACCTATAGGTGCCTTTGTGGTTTGTTGAGGGTATAGATGGGTGTCCTGTGGCCTGAGTGTACCTTTTGGGTTGGCTAGTGTATGAATGGGTCAAATACAGTTGGCATAGGGGAGGATAGTGTGTGGGAGTAAGTTATGGATAGATTCATTTTATGATTCTTATTCTATTGTGCTAATATGAACTTGGGTGCTAGTTGGGTGCTTGAATTAGTTGATTGCAGTTCAGGTTTTAGTTAAGTAGTAATAGTTATCTAAAGTGCTGTATATAACCATTAAAGGGGTTTTCTCACCATGTAATTTCACAGTCACAGCCAGCTTTTCTTTTACTTATGGTCTCATAAGTGGGTGGGTGGTTGGCATATTAAGCAGTGTTGGCATATTAAGCTTCTTTGTAACTAGCTAAGACATTACAAAGAGCAGTGTTCTCTGCTCTAATTAGATAGTACTACCCCACAAACATGTCTGCCCCTCTCCTCCTGTCTCTTCCCTCCTCCTTGTAGATTGTAAGCCTTTGCGGACAGGGTCCTCTCTCCCTCTGTACCAGTTATAAGTCATTCATTGTTATTATTGTACTCATTTGACATATTATGTATGTGACCCCCCTCGAATGTACAGCGCCATGGAATCAATGGCGCTTTAAAAATAAATGTTAATAATAATAATAATAATAATAATAGCAGAGTTACAGTCAGGTAACCATAGAAATCTGTGTGCATTTGGAGCAGAAAAAAATCTCTCTTATCCCCTGAGTAAAATACCAATGTATTTAGAAAAAGTCTTCAATTAACTCTCCCTGCATGTGGAAAGCTAATCTCGGTAGTGAGAAAACCTCTTTAAAGTTTGTTCTAGAAAGTTCTTACCTTCAAGTTATAGTGCCACTTAATGTGTTTTCTCTATTAAATTTGTACCCACTTTGTGCATTGAAACCTGTACTAGTTCTTAGAAATGAAACATAAGCAATTAGCTGCTTTTATGTCTGTTTGTGATTCTGTCTGCATTTAAAGGGGAACAGTCAGGACATGACCTTACAATTTGGTTTTAGGGTGGATTTATTTTGAACAAAATACCAGACATAGCATACAAGAGCACAGTTCTAAAAGTTCATAGCGTCTCAGTCAAAAAAGTGAAAAAAGGGAAAGATATGGTGAAAGTAGAGAAATGAAAGAAAAAAGGGGAAGGGAGTTTAGTCAATGTAACTGGGCTACATCTACTGATAGAATGAAGAAAGATTGTCATCTTTAAGTGCAGTTATGTGTCACACATTTATACAATTTTCAGCTTAAACTTTTAAAGTAAAATAATGTCTTTAGGGCTTGGCCCACAGTCTTTCGTGTCTCTATGTCTTTCTTGCAGGAAGGAAGTACTTTAGTATGTTCTTTAGACCTGTGGGACAGAAGTCTTTCTCACTTCTTTGGAGCTGGATGTCCAATTTGAGGAATCTTTTCTAGGTCTTTTCCTGGTAGGGACATTGAACACTCTCTCAGTCTCTACAGACTAAGGCTATGTCTACACAGCACAGGTTTTCCATCAGATTTTCGGTGGATTCAGTATTTCAAATCTGCCGAAAATCCAACGGTACCCTGTTCTGCATAGACAGCAATACACAGTCCGTGCTGTAGTCTACATTGAACAGATTTTTTACCGTCGGTTTCAAAATCCAGTGGAATGTGCAACATGTTGAATATTCCGCAGGATTCCGCCGGATTGCAGTCAGATTCCCGTACATTCGATTGAAGACCAACCGCGCCTTTTTGTGCAAATCTGCGGCAAAAACCACGGTCCTGCCGCGGTCCAGTAATGTCAAAGTTCCATTGGATTTTGGCTGCCATTTTGACATTAGCTGTGTAGACCTAGCCTAACTCTTTGTCCAGAGTTTCCTGAGTTTCCTTTCTTCCTGCATCTTTTCCCAGTACTTTGGTGCTATGTACTGTTTGGTAGAGAAATAGTCAGCCCCAGGTCCACAGTCAAGTGATCCAGAACATTAAGTATCAAAGACTGTGAGTACAGGGAGAATTTTTTTAGCATGACATTTCATTTCTGAAATAACCAAGAATTAAATGAACTGTGATTGAAGAAATTCACTTTGACTGATAAGTTGTTAGTAGACTGGCAATACCACTTATCCTGCACTAGTTTTACATCCACAGCATTTTATAATGGTATAATCAGTGAAGATTCTGGTCAAAATGATTTAGAATCTAAATCAGAAGGAATTCCAAATATTGTTGTTTCTATAATATCTACATCAGTATTTCGTGTGCCTATCCTAATTCGACAGTAGGTGTTATCAGTTTTGAATGTTTATGTCTGGACAACTTTAGAGACACAATCTTTGGCCTAAACAGTTTTTGGTTTTTCTAGTCTATATAGACAAAAAATAATAATAATTCTAAACTGAAATTGTAATTTCCTTGTGGGAATGTTTAAAGAGAATTTCTGATGGCTTAGAGCCATGCACTCTTCCATGCTAAAATATATAGGTGTATGTGTAAGTGGCTACTATTGACCTAAGGTGTGATGTAAGCTTTAATTGACTTTGTTAGTTTAAGGACATGATACAACAGGAAGACAGGCGGACATAATCCTTGCAGTTGAACACAAGCAGGCTTTACTCTGATGAGGCACTTAGAATGATTTTCATCTCCCACTGATATCAAACATACAACAGGTTTTCTATCTTGCTTGTTTAGACATGGTATCCTAGGTTCCCAACCACCTCAGTGTTGTAGCCACCCATCTCCATCTGGCTGAAAGTAAAGAGGTGGTTGGTAGCTGTGGAAACCAACTGTAAAAAAACCAGTATGTTTTGAAATGTATTTGGTAAGAATGTTTGTTTAACCTTGCCTACATTTAAAGCAAACCAAAGACATGTGAAAATCCCTCTATCAGTTTTTCCAGAGGTTCTCTTTAGCTGTACCTTCTCTTTCCTAGCCATATACCCCTCCATTCTCCATAGATTTTTGTGGGTATCGTGTAACCTGATCCCCCAGTGAGCTGAACATCTGCCTTGACTCTCAAGATAGAATTTTAGCAGTGAATAAAAATGAATGATCAATGTAAGAGGAGAGGAGGGAGAGGCCCTCTTTAAGCTTTGCAGTTAAAAGTAATATATATTTAGGTACAAAATGCTTGGCTGTTCCAAGAAGATACGTACATTAAATCCAGTTGCAGTAGACTGTTCTGTTGTAGAAACAGTAATATGCCTCTGTCTCCTGTATGAGGGGTCCAGTACTCAAAGTCACTTAACTGTTTAAGACCCATCTCTAGGGTTCACAATATATAAATACTAGTCCCACTTGCAGCAATGCTTTGCTGCTCAGCACTGTTACAGTGCTACTCACTCAACAACACTGGTGGTACTGGTTTCACATCTGTAACATTAAAGAAGATGACTCCCTAGAAATATTAGGTCCAAAACAGTTCTTCTTACCCCCCTACATATCCTTTAAATTTTTTAATACTAAATATTACAACGCTTCTTAAATGGGTTGCCAAGTTTATTTGGAAAAGTAAATAATAAGCTACTAGTGGCCAATAAATTTTTAAAAAAACTATACTCACCCTTCTCCTCATTTCCATTCCAGCGCTGGCTCTCCCTGCTCTTTTGTTTTATCTTCTGTTCTCTTCCAAATTGGACATCCCTACTGCAGCTGCTGATGGCCTGCATCGATCCTGCACCTCTTGTGACGGGCACACCCGCATCCCCGCAGCTCCTGCTGCGAGTGGACTTGCGACCCGATCCTCAAACTGCGGGCGCACTCGCAGCTCCATCTCCTACTCACCTCACCGCACTCCTGTTGCTTTCCGGGCACATGCTTGACCCCTAGGGCACACGTGTGGTACTGTATTTAAATTTAAAGGGCCAGCGTGCCGGTGATTTGCTATCACCGGACGCTCACCCTATTTAAGTTTTGCCCTTTCCTCGATTCCCTGCCGAATTGATAGTGCCCTAGAGCCTTGAGAGCATTGTGTTTATTGCTTATTCATTGCACCGTATTCTTAGTCTCCATCCCTTGACCATGAACCTTTGCCACCTGTCCTGACCTTCCTGTCTGTCCCCGACTATGAGCATGCTTCACGATTTAATACCATGCTACACCTTGGCTGCCACTGCAACCAAGTCATATCAGGGATAGTGACTTGGTAGTGTTCCACCGCAGCAAGTCCATCCCGTCTTGCGTCGGGCTCTGATGAATACCGGACCTATATAGACTCCGCTCCCTGGCATGGCTTATACCACTGCTTGAGGTGGTCCAGTGGATCCACATCTCTGGTCTGCTAGGCCCACCGTTACAGTTCGATTTGGCCATGAATCCCGCCAAGGTGCCTCTGCTCAGCATCTCTGACATCACCACCATCGTGGCCCAGCAGTTGAAGCAGATCGCGCAACAGGCACAGCAGCTTAACCAGCTATCTGCCATGATGCAGCGGCTCCTCGCCACTCAGCTCCAGTTGTCCATGCTGACGAAATTTGATGGGGACCCTAAGGCCTGCAGGGGTTTCATCACCCAGTGCTCTCTTCACGTGGAACTAATGGCCAGCCAGTTCCCATCTGAAAGGTGTAAGGTGGCTTTCATGGTCAGTCTTCTCTCTGGAAAAGCCCTAGCTTGGGCTACTCCTCTCTGGGACAGAGATGATCCAGTCACAGCCAATCTTGCTACATTCCTGCAGGAATTCCACAGCGTCTTCGAGGAACCTGCCCGCGCATCTTCAGCCGAGACCGCTTTATTGAACCTGCAGCAAAGGAACTCCTCCATAAGTGATTACACAGTTCAATTCCACACCCTGGCTTCGGAATTGACCTGGAACGATGCAGCGTTAAGTGCCACGTTCAAGAAGGGCCTCTCCAGCCAGATAAAGGATGCCCTCTCCGCCAGGGACTCTCCGTTTTCCCTAAGTGAGCTTAACCATCTGGCCACTCATATTGACGTACGATTCTCGGAGACACAGGAGGAGCTCTGTCAAGATCATGAACTGGTCCGGTCACGTCATCTACCCGATTTTGTTCCAGTATTCCTATGGCCTCCACTGTCTCCTTCTCAGCTGGCTGCTGAAGAGGCCATCTGACTCCGTAAGAATTATCACGACGACGTGAGGAGAACCTGTGCCTCCCGCAGGGGTTGTCTCCCTTGTCCGCAACATCCGGAAAGTGCGCACACCTAGGCTTCATGGAAGAGGCGTCCCTAGGTGTGAGCAATCCCTCTCCACGTCTCACTTTGCCGGTTCAGATTACAACCCTTCTGGAATTTCGTTCCAAGTTGCCGCTTTTCTGGATTCGGGATCATCCGAGAATTTTATGGACGCTACCTTGGTGACTAAGTATCGCCTCCTGGTTGTCCGCTTAGACCAACCTTTGGTCATCTCGTCTGTTAGCAGTGAACTACTGAGTGATTCTATCCACTTTTGAATGGAACTGGTGTCCCTTCAAGTGGGAGCATTACATAAGGAGAAGATAGCATTCCTCGTGTTACCCAGTTCTTCCTTAGCAATTCTCCTGGGTCTCCCATGGCTGCAGCGCCATGCCCTATGCTCGATTGGAAGATGGACGAAGTTATGCGTTGGGGGCAAGATTGCCAGTCTTGCTGTTTAGTGGCACCTCGCCCAGTGCGCCCCACTTCTCCACGGTCGTCTTCCAAACCTCTGCTGGGTCTGCCAGTGCAGTATCAGGACTTTGAGAGTTTTCTCCAAGGGAATAGGTTTAGAGACTCTTCCTCCTCATCATCTTTGTTTGCCCTATAGACCTACTGCGGGACTAGTTTTCCCCGGGGTAGGGTCTATCGTGTTGTACCTGAGCTCAGCCAAAGTCGGCTTTGTTAGAGAAATCTTCTGAAGGGTGTCATCCGCAAGTCTACCTCTCAAGCTGGTGCTGGATTCTTCTTCGTTGAGAAGAAGGAAGTTTCACTTCGACCTTTCACTTCACGGACTCAACAAAATAACCATTAAAAAACCGGTATCCATGACTGTTAAGTACTGAATTATGTGACCGTCTCTGGGGAGCCAGAATCTTTTCTAAGTTAGATTTGCTGGGGCCTATAATCTCATTCGGATCCGTGAGGGTGACGAGTGGAAGACGGCCTTCAATACTGTATATAATCTGGTTTTGCCCTTTGACCTGTGCAACATTCCGGCGGTTTTCCAGGAATTTTTTCAAGACTATTCAAGATCTTTTTTATGGCGTCATCTCCCAGGATATTTTCTGTTTTTTTTCCCAATCGGACCCCCACCAGTCCCATGTGCCCAGGCTTGAGGCGTCTGGAAAAAATCCCTTTATGCAAAATGGGAAGTCCCTCTTCCACCAGAAGCCCCCATTTCTCGGGTATTATCTCGGAAGGGGTCTGCAATGAACCACAAAACTGTCCCCATCTGCAGTGGTCATGACCATCGGTTCCCGGGCCCATACAGTTTCTTGGGGTTGCCCAATTATTACAGGAGTTCATCCTATTTTTTAAGTTTGGGGGCACATTGTGGAACTGCAGGAAGCATGGGAGCCCAAAGCTTGGCCACCCGCCACCAAAAAAGACTTCTCCAAATTTAAAAAACGCCCTTTTCCTCTGCACCCGTTTGTTCGGGGCCCCAATACCGAGAAGCCCTTTTTCTTGAGTTGTGCCCCTTTTTCCCTGTGGGTTTGGGGGGGTCCTCACTCAAAAAAGGCCCCCAAAATCAGACGGGAATGGGGTTTCTTTTCCAGATGTTTTCTTCCGCCTTGGCTTGGAGGAATGGGGCCCCTCCCGGGGGTTTCTCGCATTGGGAAATATCTTTACCCAAAACAAGATTTTCCTTACTCCCGACGGCAAGTTAAATCCACGCCAAACCAGGTGGCTCTGTTTTCCCCGCTTCAATTTTTTCTTCACTTTTTGTGAGAAAAAAATATCAAGTGATGCCCCTTTTTTGTGCTTCAGACATTATTAGAGAAGAGGCCACTCCTCGGCACATTGTACCCCAGAATGTCTGATCTCCGCAGCTCCCATAGACCTCCAACATGCACCCCTGGGAAAGACGTACGTGCGCCCTGGGCTCCGGAAAAGGGTTCTGAAGTGGGGTCATTTCTTGGGGTTGCCCGACACCCGGAATTTGAAAATCTTGTTCATGTATCTTTTCTATGGTGGCCTGATCTTGCAAAAGACATAAAACAATTTGTGGAATCTTACATTACTTGTGTCCGCAATAAGTAACCCCGCCTCAAACCAGTGGGCCTGCTGCAACCTCTGCCTGTTCCCAAAAGTCCATGGAACCACATTGCTATGGACTTCATCACTCACCTACCTCCTTCTGCTGGTAATACTGTCATTTGGGTGGTCACTGACTGGTTTTCTAAAATGTCGCACTTCGTCCCTCTGTCTGGTCTACCTTCTGCTCCACATCTCGCCAACCTCTTCTTCCAACATATCTTCCGGTTTCATGGACTCCCCAAACATATTGTTTTGGACCAGGGATTTCAGTTTGTCTCGAGATTTTGGTGGTGCCTCTGCACTCAACTACAAGTCGAACTGGACTTTTCTTCCGCCCACCATCCGCAGTCTAATGACCAGGTGGAAAGAGTTAACCAAGTCTTGGGTATCTACCTCCGCCACTTTGGATGATTGGTCCAGTCTGTTGCCATGGGCAGAATTTTATTTTTAATCGGACTCCGCTGGGGCATTCCCTTTCTTCATTGTCTTTAGTCAGCACCCCTGCCCATCCCTTCCACTGCCCTCTGCTTCCTCTGATATTCCTGCATTGGACAATCTGATCCGCGAGCTATCCTCTATATGGAAGAAGACACGCTAGTCTCTGCTACGGGCCTCTGCCCATATGAAGATTCAAGCAGACAGAAAGAGAAGACCACCTCCATCCTTTGCTCCAGGAGACAGGGTATGGCTGTCTGCCAGGTATGTCCACCTTAAAAGCTGGGTCCCTGGTTTCTTGGTCCTTTTGAGGTTCTTAGATGCATCAACCCTGTGGCCTACAAACTCTGGCTCCTCCCACCTATGCGCATCCCAAACTCCTTCCACGTCTCCCTGCTGAAACCGGTTATCCCTGACCAGTTTTCACGAAAAGTGGTTCCCCCATCTCCCGTTGCTGATTCTGCGGTACTGCAGTTAAATTTAAAGGGACAATGAGTTGGTGATTTGCTATCACCGGACGCTCACCCTATTTAAGTCCTGCCCCTTCCTTGATTCCCTGCCGAATCAATAGTGTCCTAGAGCCTTGAGAGGAAGCGTTCCACTGTGTTTATTGCTTATTCCGTGTACCATATCCTTAGTCTCCGTCCCGCGACCACGAACCTTTGCCGCTTGTCCTGACCTTCCTGCCTGTCCCCGACTATGAGCTTGCTTCATGATTTTGTACCACACTACACCTCGGCTGCCACCGCAAGCAAGTCACGTCAGGAGTAATGACCTGGTAGTGTTCCACCGCAGCAAGCACAACCTGCCGTGCTGTGGGCTTTGGTGACTACTGGACCTACTTAGATTCCGCTCCCTGGCGCGGCTTATATCACCACTTGCGTTGGTCCAATGGATCCACATACCTGGTCTGCCATTATGCCAGGCCCACCGTTACACCTCTCCCTTACATCACTATTGCAAGTGAACAGTTCCAAACAGTAATGTAGGCAGAGGCATGTGACTGTTGTAGCCAGTCAGTGGCTGTAGCGGTAATGTCCTTGTTACGAACAAAACAGAAGATGGGGAGAGCTAGCACCGAAACAGAGATGAGGAGGAAGGTGAGTATATATATTTTTTTTTATTTTATTGGCCACCGGTAGCTTATTATTTAAAACCCTTTAAAAACCAGAATCTTCGTGGTCCTCTACATATTGTAGTTATCTGAAGACCATCTAAGTGGTGGACCTGATCTCCACTATAAATATTAGTACAGGAAGTTTTCTGTTTCAGCAATCTTTCATCTAAAAGCAAATTGTTTCACCAAAACAAAATTATTGTCTGCTGGGACAAATGTAGGACACTTTTGGATTGGATATTGATATGGTACACTGATAATGCTATAGTAAAACAGTACTGACCTCAGTATCAGTACCCAGGTGTTTGGTAAAGTATTCTATGTTGCCTTTGCTCATAAGGATGTGTGATAGAAAAGTGTTAGTTGTATTTCACCATGTTTGTGCGGTGTGTTTTATTGTATTTTCTCCATTATTCTTGAGGCTCTTCTTAGCAGTTTTTATGATGTCTGTTAAACTGTCTTAACTGCTTCTGCTGCTGATTACATATTTGTAAATGTGCAAAAAATGATTTCACAGTTAAAAAAATTTTTGTTTGAACAGACGATTTCCTAAGAACTTGGCAATCAACAATTTCCTTATTACATGTTAAGGACTATTTCTCTTAATTCTCATGGCAGCTTATGTTTTTTCTTGGAAGAAATAAAATCCCCAAAAAACAAGCCTACAATAAATGTGAGAAAACTATTCAACAGTTCATTAAGGGCCTTCCTGAGAAAGGTACAAAAATAGAACGGAGGAGAGGATATATGAAAATTCAGTATTGCTCCTTCTCCTGGTGGCAGTTTTCACCCACAGAAATTCACCCCTTACTCCCAGAGTTGCCAAGAGTTGTATCTATGGGCTGTACGTTGTGGTGACATCTGTACTTTATAACCACCTTTCAGACTAGAAAAACCGCTCCTTTAAAAGATTTTTTTTCTATTTCAAACAAATTTAGATAATTCTTTTGTAATATGCTGTGTAAAGAAAATTGGGAACAAAGCAGTTCCTTAGCAGCAGGTTTAAATATCCATTGGTTGGTTCCACAAAAAGAGGAAACAAATTGTTTGCAAAAAAGTATTTGTGGTTCTAATGTGTTTTTATACGAGACATTTACTTGGTGTAGTTACATATTTGATTTGCTATTTATTTACAGATATGAATTCATTTAAAGAGAGTTTGCCATCTATAAAGAACATGGTTCTGAGCTCCACATCTTCAGATGTAGGACTTTATCTTCAGTCTCTGGTTGACAAGGGGGTGATATCCTTGGAATATTATCGCAGTT
The DNA here is from genome assembly GCA_025379985.1 of Phyllomedusa bahiana. Classification (NCBI taxonomy): domain Eukaryota; kingdom Metazoa; phylum Chordata; class Amphibia; order Anura; family Hylidae; genus Phyllomedusa; species Phyllomedusa bahiana. Next base: position 165,200 of record JAODAL010000117.1, on the reverse strand, counting down.
TACTTGGTGAGAGTGACATTGAGGACCTCTGTCGGAAAATAGCCTTATGCTTAGCGGGAAATTCTGATGGTTATCAAAGGCTCGTTTCTCCTACATGTAAGGAAGAGGAAACACCTACAATCTGTAAGTCTAGAAATGTACAAATGTTAGAAAATTTTGTTCCTAAAATGTAGCTAATGTCAGTGTTTAATACTTGTATATGATTATTGTGTTTCTGCTACATTTCTATGGATCCACACAGTTTATGTGCTATTTAAGACCTCCGTTGCCTTTGCAAAACCACTGTATATTCTGTCCCCTGAAGTCTTGTCATATATGTGGTAGATCATATAAGGTGTGTAGTAGCTAACTTACCACCTCAACATCACAAAGAGAAGCGAAGGATTTTTTTTTTTAACTAAGCACAGTACAATCTCCTTTACACGGCAATAAAGATGAACACCTGGATTTTAAGAGGGACTAAAAACTACAGTATAACACCATAACCAAAGCACAAATATTGCAAGAAGATACAAACTATTTTTTTAAAATTTTACTTATAGTCACATATGACAAGTCAATCTCCGCATCATCATGGGTTTTGCCATTTTCAACTGGGTTGAATCTGACATCCTGGTAATGAATTATTTCATGCCGCCTGTTAGGGCTTGTTCACACGACGTTTTTGTGATCCGTTTTACTGATCCGTAAAACGGATCCGTAAAACGGATCTGACAATTGTCAGTGTGATTAACATTGCTTTCAATGGCAAAAGCGCATTGCTGTTTGCACGAGTGATCGCCGATGCGCTTTTCGCGATGCGTTTTTCGGATCCGTTTTAAGAATTGACATGTCAATTCTTCTTGCGTTTTACGCAAGAGAAATCCCCATAGGAAATAATGGAGTGCGCTTTTGGCATCCCGAAAGCGGATGCAAAAGCGCAGCATACATTTGGGTGCGTTTTAGATCCGTTTTCGATGCCAAAAACGCATCCGTAAAACGCATTGGATTTAAATTAAATATAAAATTTTAATATGTTTGGCTTATATTTAGTTTATAAATGTATGTAAATATATATATATATATTATATATATATATATTAAATGTATATAATAGTATATATATATATATATATTTTTATATATAAATTCTATACAAAAGTTTAATGTATATAATATTATAAATGTGTATAATAGTATATAAATGTACATTTATATATATGTACATAAATATATATATATATATATATATATATCCTATATCTATATTTAATTTATCAATCTTTAGTTTAGAAAATTATTTAGTTTTATACATGATTGTTATTAATTAATTAACATGGGGTGGGTTTGAAAACTATTGGTTGATTTAAAAAAAAAAAAATAGGGGGAGGGCGGGTTCTAAAATCATATGTGTATGAACAGCTGACTGACACTAGGTAAAAAAAGTTTTTTTTTCTTGGTCATTGATAGGTTATATTATATTTAAATTGCAGTTTGATAGGTTGATTTAAATAAAGCATTGAAAAAACGGATCCAAAAAACGGATCCGTAAAACGCATGCAAAACGCATCGAATTAGCATCCAAAAAAGGATCAGCTGTTGCGTTTTTTGTATCCGCTTTTTGGATGCAGTTTACATCCAGTTTTCGCAGGTTAAAAACGGATCCGTAAAACGCATCCAAAACGGATCCAAATCGTCGTGTGAACAAGCCCTAAAAGACGACCATGTGATATATTGTCACTTTGAGTCTGCTCTGTGTAAGTGGCTCTATGCACTGGTCACCTGACTTGAAGGATTTTCTCACCACGATAATTAACTTTATTACATTGCTGTTTTGAATTTGCTTAGTTCAAGAGATAAAGAAGATTTGATATACTAGTGTACACAAGTTTATCTTTGTTACCAATTCTTCTCTCTTCCCTTTCTCTTATCTGATTTCTCCAAGCTGCTATTGTCTAACCACAGGGAATTACTCCCTGCTGAGTCTTATCTCTAGCACAGGAGCTTGTTTACCTAAATTAACCCCTTAACGACCTAGACGTATGCATACGTCCAGGTCGTTTGGGGGTTCACGCACCTGGACGTATGCCTCCGTCCTGAGGATTGCGCAAACTCAAAAGCAGAGTTCGCGCAATTGGCGCGGGGTGTCAGCTGTATCTTACAGCTGACATCCCGCTGCGTCGGCCCCGACCCGCGATCACTCCGGGGGGGGGGCGGTTAACCCCTTAATTATCGCAACCATCCGGTCGCAATAACTAAGAGAGACGCAGGAGGAGATCGCTCCTCCTGCGTCTCTGTTGGCGATCGTGAGGCTGCTGTGTGCTCACAGACAGCACAGAAGGCATAGAATGCCTTCCAGGCTGTCTGTGACGTCACAATGCCCGGCCGTGCCATGGGGGCATGGCCCGGCATCGTGACTGACAGTTACCATAGGAACCAGTGCACAGCAACAAGCTGTTCATTGATTCCTATTGAATGAGAGATCTAAAGATCTCTCATTCAAATCCCCTATGGGGAAAAGTAAAAAAAAAATGTGAAAAAATAAAAAAAAGTAAAAAAAAGTGAAAAACAAGTAAAACACAAACACAAAAAATAAAATAAAAAACACGTATACCTCCCTTTTCCCCTTTACAAACGCCAATCGCCCCCAAAAAGATCAAAAATAAATAAAGTACCCATATTTGGTATCGCCACATGTGTAACGACCTTCCCTATAAATTTTTCATGTTAATTTACCCGTACGGTGAACGCCGTAAAAAAAAAAACAATCACAGAATTAAGCTTTTTGTTCATCCCGCAGCAGATAAAATGGAATAAAAGTGATCAAAAACTCCTATAAACGCAAACGTTGAACCAATTAAAACGTCAGTTCATCCCGCAAAAAAAAAAGTTCTAACACAGCTCTGTATATGGAAAAATAAAAAAGTTATGGCTCTCAGAAGATAGCGATACATAAATATTCTTTTACACACTAAAAACTATTTTTTTTTAAAGTGCTTCAACATAAAAAAACTATATAAATTTGGTATCGCCGTAATCGTAGCGACCCACAGAGTCAAGCTAACTTATTACGGATACAGCAGTGAGCGCTGTTAAAAATAAAAATAAAAAACACTACTAGGATTGCAGTATTTTCTTCACTCTGCCTTCCAAAAAACGGATTTAAAACTGATCAAACAGTCTTGTCCCCCAAAAAATGATACCAAGAAAAACAGCAACTCATTCTGCAAAATGAAAGCCTGTACACAGCTATGTACACAGAAAAATAAAAAAGTTATGGCTCTCAAACTATGGCGATGCAAAAATGTGTTTTCCGGTTTGAATAAAAGTGTTTTTATTGTATAAAAAGAGTGAAATAAAAAAATTATACAAATTGAGGGTATTGCTGTAATCGTATCGACCTGCTGAGTAAAGTTTGCTGTCATATCTAATGCAGAGTGCCCGCTAAAAAAAATAAAATAAAAACACTACCAGGATTGTTGGATTTTGTCCAAAACGCCTCACAAAACCTTAATAAAAAGTAAAACAAAGTGTTGTATGCACCCCATATGGTACCAAAAAAAAAGCATTCAATTCACCCGGGCAAAAAACAGGGCCCTACACAGCTCTGCACTCAGCAAATAAAAAAGTTATGACTGTCAGAATAGGACAACATAAAAACCCCAAATTTATTATAGACCTATTTCTATTGTGTAAAAGAAATAAAAACATAAAAAAACTATATAAAATTTATTACCATTGCAATTGTACGACCCCCATAGTAAAGTTATCACATCTTTTTTACACTGCCGGCGACGCTGTAAAATTGAAGCCCAAAAAACAATGGTGGAACGCGTGTCCCCCCCCCCCCCATTTTCATGGCCCAATGCTAAAAAAAAACGATGGAACACCTGTGTGCCCAAAATGCACAATACACCCCTATATGAGATCCATGAGGGGTGTTGAATCTAAAAGGGGACGACTTCTGGAAGATTTCACCTGTTCTGGTTCTTTTGTGGCTTTGCAAATGGGACATGGCCCCATCAAAATCTGCGTTCCAAAAGCCAAATAGCGCTCCCTCCCTTGTACGCCCCCCCATGCGCCCAAACAGCATTTTTACACCCACATGTAAGGTATTGCCGAACTTGGAAGAAATTGTTTTTACAAAAGTTTTGGGGTTCTTTTTTCCAGGATTCCTTGTAAATATGAAACATTTTAAGCTAAAATTGCAGATTATTGGAAAAAAATTATTTTAAATTTTCACAGCCTAATGCTAAAAAATAATGTGTGAATCACCTGTGGGGTCGATATACTCACTGCACACCTGTATATATACCTTAAGGGGTGTAGTTTCCATTTTGGGTCTTTTTAGGGGTGTTTATTAAGTTTTAGCACCTTAGGGCCCTCCCAAACCGAAAATGGCGCCTAAATAAATTTGCATTGAAAATGAGTCCAGTAGGTGCTCCCCCTATTCTGGGGGGGTTATGGTTGAGCCAAACAATGCACTAGGGCCACATATGTGATATTTCTGGGAAAACGGCAGACCTGGGGGAAATGATATTACATTGCATTTACCTAGTCACATTTACCGTATTCCAGTGAATTTAAAGGATAAATATTGAAAATTTTGCAAAAAATAGTGAAATTTTGAAATTTTACCTCCACTTTGCTTTAATTTCTGTGAAATAGCTAAAGGGTTAAACAAACTTCCTAAACACTGTTGTAAATTACTTAAAGGGGTCTAGTTTTTTTAGAAGGCATCATTTATGGGGGTAATCTAACATACAGGCCCCTCAAAAACCACATCAGAACTGGAATGGTCCCTAAAAAATGTATATTGCAAATTTTCTTGAAAATGGGGAGAAATTACTTTCTAAAAATTTTTAAGCCCTCTAAAGGTCATTAAAAAAAAAGAAAAGGACATTTAAAAAAATGATGCCAACCTATAGTGGACATATGGTAGATGCTAGTTATAAACTATTTTGTTTGGGGAATATATTATCTGTCTGCACGCAGAAATTTTGGAACTTTCAAAATCACAGATTTTTTCTAAATTTTCATGAAATTTTGATATTTTTCACAAACAAACAAAAGGGTTGTATGGATCAATTTTCTTACTACTTAAAGCACAATGTTGTCACGAGAAAACAATCTCTGAATCACATGGATAGGTAAAAGTGTCATAAAGTTATTCTCACATAAAGAGACACATGCCAGATTTCAAAAATAGGGCTGTGTCAGCAAGGCCAAAACTGGCTGGGTCCTTAAGGGGTTAATGACTAAATGAATGAATTAATAACTAATGAATAATGTTTTAATCCTTAGACCTCTGTAGATTTGTGCACTACAGATTATAAATATCTGGCACTCATATCACTTTAACTAAAATAGCTAGGAAAAGCAAAGCTGATATACCAATCACTGCTATAGACCCACCCACAAAATTACCAGAAAGTGTGAGTCTGAAGTTGGCTGTGGCTCTGTGAAACTGCATGGTGAGAAAACCCCTTTGACTCACATGATTGATACCTCCCTTCTGGAAGGAACATCAACTCTAACATTTATATTTGTATAGGTAGGATCATCTGACTAATATTGAGAGGCCAATGTGTACAAATTCGTTTTTGTATTTTAAGACAAACTGGACAATCAATTTTAATGATCAGAAGAAAATATATATTCTAAGGCATAGTGTTTACTTTATGTGAATTTCCCTTTTAGGGAACTAGAAATTATGGGCGAGATGTAGGTAAGGGGCTGCGCCAGTAGTCTGGCCTCCTTTCAGCCCAAAAACTGGCACAACCCTGTGCGCTCAATGTATGAGCAGGTGCACTCCAAAATTAGCATTATAAAGCGCCCGCAGCACTTTGTAAGCCATCTAAGATATGAGGGCGTTCTGGGGGCGTGTCGCACCACAACTGTAGTATTCTACACATTTATGACTTTAGTACGACAAATCCAGGTGCATTACTGTTGGACCAGGTAGATCAATTTAAAAGTGGTTTACCTGAAGCGCTAAATCTATGATCCACAATAGAATATGTTCATAGATTCAGGGGCATTGTATGCTACTAATGCGCACAATAAACTTGCCATCTGGGCGCCAAAATACATACGTCACCCTATATGTCTGAGGCTTCATCCATATGATGAGTATTTCAAGTCGGAATCCACCGGAAGTAACCGAAAACCGAAGAAACCAAAAGTAAATCATCTTCATTGACCTCAATAGAAGATAAGTTGTAGTTCATACAACGCGTATTTTGTCGGTTGCTTTTTAAGAGTAAAAATAATGTAGAATATGTTAATTCTACTGTAGTATTCTACGTGGAAAATTTACTATTGAGGGCAATAGGGATGGCTAAAAACCTAGTGTAAAACATGTCAAAAAACCTTTGTATGTTGTTTTCCAAAACCCTATATAAATTAATGAGACTCGTTTCCTGACTGTAAATTCGTCTGAATCCTCCAGAAAAAAAAGACCAAGGTGCACATGAAATACTCCTTGAAAACCGCATAGCCCGATGCAGTTTTCAACAGTAGAATCGTCATCTGGACGTATCCCTCATGATATTTGATATGATCAGAATAATGATTTTGTGAACAAGGGAATGTTTTGGCAATCTGCTACAATAATAGTCTGAAATTGGTCAATGAAAAAAACATCTGTCCATCTGATTACAGTAATGTTTTGCAAAAGTTACCTCTTATTATTTCATAATAATAATCTTTAGTTAACCAGTGCCTGATGGGTCATTTACTCTCCTTCCTGACTGGGCACATTTTCTTTTTCTTTATTACATGTGGGTTTAAACCCTCCAATGCTTTCTCATGCTCAGTTATTCTACTATTTTTTTTCTGTGATACATAACATTTTGGACAACATGTATGAATGGGGCTGCGCCAGAATTCTGGCCTCAAAAAGCTGTAGAAGACCAGTAAACTTTGTGCCCCGGTACAGCGCCAAAGACACTTTTTAGCGCGCCAATGTTTTGGGTGCATTCTGGGGCGTGTCGACCACATTAGTAGAAGTAGACACATTTATGATTCTTTGATGCCAAAACTTTGGTGCAGAACAGTTAGAACAGCCAGACCAAGTTAAAGGTGCTGCCTGAGCCTGAGTTGTCGTATTGGCAGTAGACTGCACCTGTATGTATGACCTGCAGAAGAACAGGGTCATACATTCTGGGGCAGTCTATACTACCTTAAAGCGATTTAGAACTGGTCTATCTGCGTCAGAATTCATACATGTTGCCCTTTATTTTTATGTAATTTTTACCTTTGTTTTATTTTCTTAGAATATAAGGGAAACAGTAAAATAAAAATCAGATTTTTAGAATTTTAATAACAAAAAGTGGCACTCAATTAAATTTTGTTTTATATCATCTTTCCAGTACGGATGTTTTTATATGTAGTTTTAGTGTCATATGATTGTAGGGTTGTTGTGGAAGGGGCTAAAATGGGGTTTGAGCTGTTTAGTTGATTTTTTATATTTTACATGGGGGTATTTTTTACATACGGTATCTCACAAAAGTGAGTACACCTCTCACAGTTTTGTAAATATTGAATGATATCTTTTTATGCCATAACACTGAAGATATGACACTTTCAACTGCAGTAAATCCACAGCTATTTCCATCCTGTATGGCCATACCCATGCTCTTTCTGCCTTTTCTATACTATGGTATTTACAGAACTCTAAAGAGGAGATTTTAGAAAATTGATTTTAGATGCTTGATTTAGACTCCAGATCTACAGAATGCGAATGATATGGTGACTTAGTACGACATGTATGAAGATCAGCGCGTCGGAGCGCCCGTTTTTGCCCGATCTAAAGTGAAAGCTGAGCCTCATTTATGTCGGCGCCCGAAGTGCGCTCATACATGTGGTGTAAAGTCCCCTGCGCCTCGCCAGTGTGTGAGGCGGAGTGCCGGACTTAGGCGCACAAAGGACTGCGCCTAACATGTATTATGATTCTAGACAGGCTGGAAATCAGCAAAAAAGCATTAAACATGTTAGTGAATAGCAAAAAGAGTTGTCTTTCAAATGAATGAATGAATAAAGAGAAAAATCAAAGTTGAATAAAAGAAATAGCAATGTATAGAAAAAGTTGATCGTTTAAAAGTAAAGCAAATATATATAAGCTCTACAAAGAAAAAAAATAGCTAGAACAGGTCTTAAAAAAATGGAGAGAATTGAACTAATTTTACATTAAATAAGCCAATGCAGATGTTGTACAGATGTGAATTTTGGTCTATTGTTTTATTAAATAATGAAGATGTATTTGTACTGATGTTCATTTTGGTCTATTGTTGTACTAAAAAATGAAGAAGTCTTAGTACAGATGTTTATTTTGGTCTATTGTTGTACTAAAAAATGAAGATGTACCGTATATACTCGAGTATAAGCCGACCCGAGTATAAGCCGAGGCACCTAATTTTGCCACAAAAACCGGGAAAGCTTATTGACTGGAGTATAAGCCTAGGGGGGAAAATGCAGCGGCTACTGGTGAATTTTAAAAATAAAAATAGATACCAATAAAATTACATAGGCAGTTTAATGTCCCCCATAGGCAGGTATAGGCAGTTTAATGTCCCCCATAGCCAGTTTAATGTCCCCCATAGGCAGGTTATAGGCATGTATAGGCAGTTTAATGTCCCCAATAGGCTGGTATAGGCAGTTATATGTCCCCCTAGGCAGGTTATAGGCAGGTAATTGCCCCCATAGGCAGGTATAGGTCCCCATAGGCAGGCCATAGGCAGGTATAGGTCGTTATAGGCTGGTTATAAGCAGGTATAGGTCCCCCTAGGCAGGCTATAGGCAGGTAATTGCCCCCATAGGTAGGCTATAGGCAGGGTATAGGCATTACTAGGTAGGTATAGGTCTCACTAGATAGGCTAGAGGCAGGCATCGGTCCCCTAGGAGGCTATAGGCAGTACTAGGCAGGTATAGGCAGGCTATAGGCAGTACTAGGCAGGCTATAGGCAGTACTAGGCAGGTATAGGCAGGCTATAGGCAGTGCTAGGCAGGTATAGGCAGGCTATAGGCAGGCTATAGGCAGGCTATAGGCAGTACTAGGCAGGTATACGCAGGCTATAGGCAGGTATAGGCAGGTATAGGGAGGCTATAGGCAGTACTAGGCAGGCTATAGGCAGGCTATAGGCAGTACTAGGCAGGTATAGGCAGGCTATAGGCAGTACTAGGCAGGTATAGGCAGGTATAGGCAGGTATAGGCAGGCTATAGGCAGTACTAGGCAGGTATAGGCAGGGTATAGGCAGGTATAGGCAGGGTAGAGGCATGTATAGGCAGGCTATAGGCAGTACTAGGCAGGTATAGGCAAGCTATAAGGAGTACTTGGCAGGTATAGGCAGGGTATAGACAGGTATAGGCAGGCTATAGGCAGGTATAGGCAGTACTAGGCAGGTATAGGCAGTGCTAGGCAGGCTATAGGCAGGTATAGGTAGGATTTTAAAAACAAAAAAACACCCACTTACCTGGCTCCCAGCTGCTCCGTCTCCCAGGCGCTCCGCTCCATCTTCTCAGCACAGGCGGTGATGTCATCAGGCCGCGCACGCAGTATGATGACACACGCTGCCTGTGCCGGAAACTCCGGACAGCCGCGAGTCTGCGGCCGCCCGGAGTCCACTGTGGAGCACGGAGCGCTCGCTCCTCACCACAGTGGTATCTCTTATACTACATGCGCTCCGGAGGAGTCGCATACAGGGGAAGAGATCGCTGACAGCGCCTGGGCCATCGCAGTGCCCGGACGCTGTCGGCTGTACTCGGGATTCAGTTATATGCGTTCCCTGAGGAGTCGCATATAACTGAAGCGTCCCTGCGGCGCACGGGCCCATCGCAGCGCCTGATTGCCGACAGTGACTCGAGTATAGCCAGGGGGGTATTTTTCAGCACATTTTTTGTGCTGTAAAACTCGGCTTATACTCGAGTATATACGGTATTTGTTCTTCAATCACATTTTATTCTATTTTGTAGGTCCAGCAAGAGCCAGCACAGTACAGGTCTGGCTGAGACCTGTGGTTCTCCAAGCAGGATTTCTATGTTCCCAGGGCTTCGTTCCGGACGTATTTACTATGGGGAATGTATTTCCGATGCAAAATCCGTTGCAAATATGTTACAAATACGCGTCACAAAGTGTGGCACGTATTTGCAATGTAATTCCAGAACGTGTCGGAAATACATTACCCAGGATGAAGATGAAGAATAAAATGCATTTGTCAAAGAAATGAGTTACCGTATATACTCGAGTATAAGCCGACCCGAGTATAAGCCAAGGTACCTACTTTTTCCCCAAAAAACGGGAAAACATATTTACTCGAGTATAAGCCTAGGGTGGAAAATGCATCAGCTACTGGTAAATTTTAATAATAAAATTGGATACCAATAATATTACAGAGGCAGTTTAATGTCCCCCATAGGCAGCTATAGGCAGATATATGGCCCCATAGGCAGTTATAGGCAGATATATGGCCCCATAGGCATGTATAGGCAGGTATATGTCCCAAAAGGCACGTATATGTCCCAATAGGCAGGTATATGGCCCCATAGGGCTATAGGCATGTAATAGGCAGTTATATGTCCCCCATAAGCAGATTATAGGCAGGTATATGGCTCCATACGCAGGTAATAGGTAGGTATAGGGCAGGCTGTAGGCAGGTATAGGGCAGGCTGTAGGTAGGTATAGGGCAGGAAGAGGGCAGGTATAGGGCAGGTATATGACAGGCTGTAGGCAGTTAAAAAAAATAAAAAAAACAACCCCTTACCTGGCTCCCTGCTGCTCCGTCTCCCTCGCCGCTACGCCTCCCGTGCGCTCTGCTCCGTCTTCCCAGCACAGGCGGGTGATGTCATCAGGCCGCGCACGCAGCGTGATGACACACATTGCCTGTGCTGGAAACTCCGGACGGCCGCGAGTCCGCGGCTGCCTGGAGTCCACTGCGGAGCACGGAGCTCTCGCTCTCTGCTCGAGAGTAGTCTGTGCTCTCCTGCATGCGCTCCGGAGGAGTCGCATACATGGGAAGAGATAGGTGATAGCGCCTGGGCCACCGCAGCGTCCGGACACTGTGCGCTCACTCGGCCTTCAGTTATATGTGCTCCCTGAGGAGTCGCATATAACTGAAGTGTCCCTGTCAGCACTCGGGCCATCGCAGCACCCGAGCACCGACAGTGACTCGAGTATAAGCCGAGGGGAGATTTTTCAGCCCATTTTTTGTGCTGAAAAACTCGGCTTATACTCGAGTATATACGGTACTTAATAAACAGACATATCCAAGTGCTGGAAAAATTAAATCAATGTATTAATACATTTTTTACAATAACATTAATGACAAGATATGTATTAACTGCCAAGAAAAAATTATCCCTTACAAAGTGTATTGCAAAGTCTGTGAAAATTACACTCATTTTACATCAACATAAGCCAATGCAGTTTGCACAGAGGTTGGACAGATTTTTCTTAACATTTTCCATATCAACCATTTTTGATGTATTGGGGTGCTTAAAAGTTTAATGCAATTCAGTATATACAACAAAAGGCTTGCTGGGACCTGTGGTCTGCCAAGCAGGATTTCTTGCTTAATTATTTATTCTTCTTGACAAATCATTTATTTTAGCAGTGTACTGCTGTAAGTGTGGAACTCGAGCGCATTACAAGAATATCGCGCTCCACTTCGACTTCTCCGCTCAGATAGACCACATTCAACTAGGTCTGCCTGTCGGAGCTTACTTTGCCGACCCGCAATCATGCATGCCTCAGAGTTTTCGAATTTGCCGCGTCCCGCCCCAGAACGCCCACGGTGCACCCATTGTACGCTCCATCATGTTAGGCGCAGCCGAAAGTGGCGAAGGTTGCGCCTAACATCGCATCCCTGCGTCCGACAGGGGATTCGAGCCAATGAGGCGCAGTTTTCGCCAGAAAACAGGTGTAACTCCCGATCATACATGTCGCCCTTAGTGATTTAAAAGGAATGAAAAAGAGAGGTTAGAGCCTTTGGTTCAGATGTGTCAAAGGGTAACATGTCTTGAAATGTGCAGATCTGTAATTTTGATAGATTGGTGTATGGTGCATCAACTAAAATAATAATCTGCCATCATTAGTCTAATCCTAATAAGGATCCCTAATTTAAAGGAGGGAATAGGGTTTACATGTATTTGCTGGTTAAAGGGACACTTCCATCAAATTCCAAGAGATTTTTGTTAAAACCAATATTCCTGGAAAACTATTTCTTTTAGAATTTTTGCCATTTTTTATTTCAGTAGTCCTATGCCAACAAATTACATATAAAATATTGTGAGAGAAAACAGGGCAAACTAATCTTACTTCACTATAGTTGCTTCTTATCTCTAGGCAGTCTCATTACAAATAGTAGGTAATGGCATAATGATTGCTCTATCATTCTCTCCACAAGGATAGATAAGATTATACTAGACCACAAGCAATACATGAAGGAAAATAGGGTAATCTTTTTCTGCATACTTATCAGGCTATTGCTGATAATATTTACACATCTCAGAGAACAGCTGACCAGAAAGAAACACCACCAAGCAATCCTCTCACTGCTGGACTATCAAAGATCACAGAAGGGAAGTCCGAGAGAGTAATGTAAAAAAGAGGAACTTTACAAATTTATATAAAAACCTAACCACCCGATTAAATAGTTGCATATTATTTGTCAATATGTGAAAAGAAAAATGTTGCTATTAGTGTCCCTTTACCATTTAGCAAACTGACTATGCAATACAGTATTGATGGGGCTGTCTTGGAGTAGACAAAATAACCTGCTTTTTGTTTTGTTTTTCCAGAAATAGCACCACTCTTGTCTATCAAGTGACTGGGGTTTACAAAACCATACACATTATATGGACATGAGTTGTGGTGTTTCTGAAAAGAGACCCCATTTCTTAAATAATGGACAATCCCTTACATAAAAAACAGTTCATAAAACCAATCTTGAAGGGGTGTTCCAAAACTAATAAATACTTGTCAGTCTATCTGGGGATGATTAAAAATAGAAAAAAAAACAAAAAAAACTTACTTTGAAAACAGTGGCTGTAGGGTCACATGAAGATTGCCATCATCCGGGACGGTGATGGCGCTGGAATGAGAGGGTTTACAAGTTAGGTGTTTTTTTTTCTTCTATTTTAAACCATCTCCAATGGATTGAAGAACATTTAGTATCAGAACACCCCTTTAAGATTATCATAAAACTAAAGATACAATATTTTTTTAAGCCAAAAACAAGAAGCTGAAAAAGGTAAATTAAATTATGAGATAAAGCAGTTTCTAGGCTAAATTGCTCTCACGACGGGGTGAAAAAATTATTTCCCCCATCCTCCTACCTTTTGGTCAGTTAAAGACATGTTCACAGGAGATTTTTGTAACACAAAAAAATCCCATGTAGAATTGACATCTAAAAGCTGCACAGAAAGATTGGTAAATTCCATGTGATCTGCACTGGCACATGGATTTCCCATTTAAATCCATAGACATGCAATCAGCCATGAAATTTGATGCAGATTCCACATCAAATTTCACATTTAAATCAAACATGTGGCAAGGAGGGGGAGCGCGGGCGACAGGTATGAAGGAGCTCAGTGTCTGTATACACATGTATGTACTCCCAGTCATGCTTACTGGACAACAGGGAAGCACAAACACTATTTTCACAGAGAGTGAGCATGTAGCTTTTGGGGAACGCATCCCTAGGCAGGTCATATATCACACCCAATCCTCGATGAGGGCTGTTTAACGTTTTGTTTGGCTCAATGCAAAGGTTTCACCGCCCACCCTTGAACTTTGTCCCTAAATAAATATAATTGTTTTTATAGCATTAAATTCATTGTAATGATAAAATGAACAATTTTTTTTATATATTAAGGCTCTGTCCACACGACAAGTGTTGAAATATTCATCTAAAACCGAAAGTAAATCACCCTTATTGACCGCAATAGAGAATACACGTTGTACTTCATAAAACACCTATTTTCGTCGCTCAGTTTTAAAGAGTAAAAAAATTAGAATATGTTCATTATTCCATTGCATTTCTGGTGCAAAATTTACTATTGAGGTCAATGGGGATGGCTTAAAACCTAATAAATCACTGAAAATTACTAACCTTTAATAAAACTTATAGGGGTTTTGCCAAGAAGTAAGTTCCTTATCTAACAGGCTGATACTCCCCTCTTGAGGCTTGAAAAAAGGGGTGTTGTGTTTCTGTGTTTAAATAAACAAGTACCTCCTCTGTGATGTCATCACACCACCTCCCATGCACGCTCCTGATACTCAGTCTCTGTAGTTGAGTAAACATTGTTTGGCTAATCTACACAGGATAACTGTATTGTGCACAGGACAGAAGATAAGCTCTGAGCAGGCAGCATTCTTTCATTTGTTCACAAACTGATGCAAGGGGGAGGAGGGCTGAGCAGGGAGCTTCTGCATGTTTACTCAGATAATTACATTACAACCAGTGGATTCTCTATACAAAAGACACAGGATCTTTTCTCCCCAGTCCCTTCATGTTCCCTGCCATCAGATAAGAAGTGCAAACAACACAAGCACAGCCAGATCAGCTCTTGTCAGCTCCTGGTCATGTCTAATGTAAACTGTCAAGGGCATGTAGGAAGGCTGTAGCTCTCACAGGCTTCACTTTTTTAATGACATATATTTAGAAAAGTGATTAAATACCCATTTTGGAGGATCCCACTTCAACATTAGATCATGGAAAATCCCCTTTAAATTTTAATATAAATTATTAATTCGATTTTTCACTTTTGTAAGTAGAATAACAGAAATGAACTGATTTTTTTCACTTTACACTGAAACAATTACATATAGAATGAAACACCACCAAGGCTACATCCACTCATCCCTAGAGGCACCACTTACAGAATTAGTGATAGAAGCTTGGTGAATAACAAATAATGGATTGTGTCTATTTTTCTTGTATACATTAATTTTTACTCAACACCTCTTCCAATTCTCACATTGGGTGTCCTCCTTTTTCCAGAGCCATATGTCTTGTTGCTCGAGTCTTCTGGGATTTACTCAGAGTGATATAGCTCAGGTACCTCAGAGTAGTTATACTAAACCCAAACCTAATAATATCCCTGAGCGGGGTGCCTGACCCAAAAAGAAGACCGCAATGTACCTCCCCACCCCCCCCCCCCCCCCCCCCCCCCCCCAACCAAAAAAACCCCCCCCCCCCAAAAAACCCCCCCAATTCCCCAAATTTTCCCCTGACGGGGTGCCTGCCCAAAAAAAGGACCCCGGACGGCCTATTAAGTCCCTTGGACTTTTCCTGACCTAGTGTGGTATATATAAAATTAAGAGATCTCAGATAAATAACTATAAATCGTAAGGAAATACTTCTTTTCCTCTTACCCTTTATTGCCTATATGCGTTTCGTCCTAAAATGGGGACTCTTCAGTAGGCTATATTTATTCCTTCCATTAGGGTATGGTCCGTGGTTTGGAACGGACAGAACACCATTTGTTCCAGACCAAGGACCATACGCGTCCAAACACGTACAAAACATTTGTATGTCGTTTTGGACGCAGATCCACATCCAACAATCCACAGAGATGAATGGGACTCCTTTTCTGACTGTAAACCTGAAAAAAAAACTACCTAAATCCACATGAAATACGTCCTGCAATGTGGTTTTCAACTGTAGAATCCAACCAGACTCTGACGAGTGAATTTTACTCGTCATCTGGACGAACCCTAATGGGAGAATGGTGATGCACCAGTGAAGTCTTCTCTTTTCTTATTTTTCCAACTTGTTTTCCAGTGACCATGCTACCTATTCCTCATCTCCACAAAAATGTTCCATTCTACTGCTCCCCTACTGTTGCTGTCCGATAACTTTACACGCTATTCTTCAGGTATAAAAAAAATAGTGTTACACAAAAGGTGACCTCAAATTGTGCCCCAGATGATAATAGTGCCTAAATAGCGCCACATGTACATGTCACGTGTAGATTGATGTTGTTGCCCCCTCCTCACATATAGAACACTGCTATAGACTCCTTTTCACATATTGGCTGGTGGTGTAGTCCCCTCCTTACTTATAGGCTGGTGCTGTAACCCCTTCCTCATATATACAGAAGGCTCGTTCTTTAGCCCCCTTCTCACATATAAACTGGTGTTGTAGCCCACTTCTCACATATAGGCTGATGCTGTATCCCCTACTCAAATATATGCGGGTACTGTAGCCCCTTACTCACGTACAGGTTTGTGCTGAGGCCCTCTCCTTACATATAGGCTGATGCTAAAGGTCCCTCACTTAACTTGTAGATGCTGTTCCTCCTCTCGGTGGTGTGGTACTGTGCGAGCCAGAGGACCTATGGTGACATCAGTCACAGATCTTAAAGAGAACCTGTCACATAGGTTATGCCCCTCTTGCTGAGGACAGCACAAGCTAGTGTCAGACCTGCTGTTTCCAGCGCTGTGCCCCTTATTCTGTAAGATGCAGCAGTTTCAGAGTATTTAATGCTCAAATCTGACAGTTTTCAGCCAGAAGAGTCATGAAAAGAGTCAGTTTAATTCCTGTCCCGCCCACCTGAGACTAGCCCCACCCACCTCACAACTGATTAATCTATTAATTTGAATAGGTATCAATGGGTGGGTGGGGCTAACACCTGCACATGAATATGCTGGACTCTTTTCTGGCTGAAAACTGCCAGATTTGTGCATTAAATGCTCTGAAAATGCAGCATCTTACAGAATAAGGGACACAGCGCTGGAAACAGCATGTTGTCACTAGCCTGTGCATAATCTATGTGACAGGTTCTCTTTAAGCTCTCTTAAATACAGCTGTTTCTTAAGGTGGGTGGGGCTAGTGACCGCCTGCCAGACCCCCCCCCCCTTTTAAATGCAAACTCTAAATTAACATTTAAAACACTATGAAGTTGTTTCAGTTTCCTGCATCATGATCTGTAACTTGTTAAGTATCAAGGTAAAGTTTGCTACATCTGTATAATACTTTTGTCCACTATATAGGATTGAATATGTTCCATAAAATTATACCAAAAGGTTTTGTTGTATTACTTTGCTGATGGACTATTTTTTATTGATATCCTTCACAAAACTAAATAAAAATACTCTAAAATACTATATACTATAAACTATATACTAGGTTCTACTATGAAATTACTGAAATATTATGTCAGTGTTTCTCAACCTGCAATAAATGCAGTAAATGTAGCCCAAGGGGTACAAGTAAGGGAAATGAGCCCCTGAAGGTAACTGATCACTAATGATCGTTGATGATATTGTAATAGGGTCACACATATAATTAAATATGCGTTTTCTTTCCCCTTTCATAACCTTATCAGTCATTCAGGGACAACAAATTACTCTAATGAGATGATGGGCAGCTCTGAAACAGGAAATGATCATTCAGCCATTTACAATACTGGTGTTTTTCTTATTGGCAGAAGGCTTTTTGGGCCGCCTTAGGCGGGCAAGGGCCCGATAGGGGGCTGCTACCGCTGCACCCCCTGTAGCTACGTCCCTGCATGTCGAACTTAGTGTATACTCAGATTCATTATGTCTTAATATTGACTTTAGAGGGAACATCATGTATTAAAATGAATCAGGGGGCATAGTGTGTATTAAAGATAATCAGCAAGTACAATGTATGTGTGTTAAAATTAATTTCAGGGGGCATAGTGAGTATTGTAATTAATTTTAGGGGAAACAGTGTGATTTAAATTAATATTAGAGGGTACAGTAATTAATTTCTGGGAGCACAATGCAGACTATTACATGTTTTATGGGACTTAGTGAGTTATGCTATTTTAGGTGACAGTGTGTAATTCTTATGTTCTTAGAGATTATGGATGGCTCCATTGACTTTCGTTTTTCACAGGTCCTCCACAATTCACCTGTGTGTGGAGGTACTTTTTGTTTTGTTTTTTACAATGGAAGCAGTGGTCTGATTGAGAGGCAAGGAAAGCTAGATCCACAGACCCCATAAGGCAATTAGAGCTGACTGTATCTGCTATTGTCACGTATGCCCCTGCGACCTCCGTCCCGGGTCGCAGGCGCATCCGTGCCCCGATACCCAGCGGCGCCCCGTCCCGCACCTTGGGTCCGGGGTCCGCTCTGCTCGCACGGTTCCTGCCCCAGTCACTTACCCGCCACGCTCCTGCTCTGTCCGTCTTGGGTCCCCAGCGTGCGGGGCGCCGCTGGGTGTGAAATTTAAAGGACAGTGCGCCGGTAATTGGTCCTTGCTGGCACTGTTCCTATTTAAGTCCGGCCCCTTCCTGGCAGCCTTCCGGGATCCTTGGTGTATATTCCTTCGGAGAAAGCGTTCCTAGCCCTTGCCTATTCCTGTCTACCGTGACCAAACCTCGAGCTACGTTTACCGACTATTAATCTTGCCGCCAGCCCTAAACCTTCTGTCTGTCCACGTTTCACAAACCTCACCCCGCCTGCCCTGCCCCTCCTGCCTGTCCCCGACTACGAGCCTGCCTGCCGATTCTGTACCTCGCCGTCCCTTGGCCACCACCACAAGCAAGTCCCGCCAGTTGGAGCGACCTGGAAAGGACTCCCGCCGCAGCAAGCCATCCCGCTTTGCGGGGGGCTCTGGTAAATTTCCAGGCCCCTACTTGATTCCGCTCCCTGGTGCGGGCTTCCACATCGCTTGTGGTGGTCCAGTGGATCCGCTACCAGAACCGTTACAGTAGGATCCGGCCAGGGAAATCCCCCCTAAGTGCCCTTGCCGGGGCGTTGCCAACATCACCACCAGCTTTGGTCAAGCAATCTCAACAGATCGCGCAGCAAGCGCAGCAGCTCGAGCAACTCTCCTCCATGGTGGCAGCAGCTCATCACCGCTCAGCAGCACAACCTCCGCCACCCTCAAGAGGTTCTTCCTGCCTCAACGGTTCCTGTGGCTCTCGGGGGTCCCAAGCTTCCGCTGTCGCTCCCATCCAAGTTCGACGGAGACCCGAAACTCTGCAAGGGGTTCATCACCCAGTGTTCCTTGCACGGGGAACTGATGGCCGACCATTCCTGGTCCGAACGTGCGAAGGTGGCTTTCGTGGTCAGTCTACTCTCCGGAAGGCCCTGGCATGGGCTACACCTCTGTGGGACAGGAATGATCCGGTGACGGCGGACCTACACTCATTCCTCTGTGAGTTCCGCAACATATTAGAAGAATCAGCTCGGCATCTTCCGCCGAGAAAAGGCCCCTCCAAAACCCCTGCGCCAGGGGATTTGTCCGTGGGAGACTATGCGGTGCAATTCCGCACCTTAGCCTCTGAACTGTCATGGAACGAGGCCGCTCTGTGTGCTACCTTCAAGAAAGGGCTCTCAAGTCGAGTTAAGGACGTCTTGGCCGCAAGGGACATCCCATCTTCCCTCAGTGACTTGATCCGCTTGGCCACCTGCATTGATTTTGTGCTCATTGGGGCGGGAAGAGAGCTTCGGAAAGAGCGTCCAGCTAGCCCAACTTCGCTGGTTTCCTTGCCTGGCACCAGTGTTCCAGAGGCCTCCTGAGCCACAGTCGCCAACACGCACCGAGGAGCCCATGCAGATTGATCGGGCTCGCCTCTCTGAGCAAGAGTTGGCCCAGCGTCGGCAAAGGAACTTGTGCCTCTACTGTGGCAGCCCAGAGCATTTTCGGAGGAATTACCCCACGCGTCCCAAGCCTGTGGGAAACTCCCGCACCTAGGATCTGTGGGAGAGCCATTCCTAGTGCAAAACTCCTCCTCTCCACGCCTGTTGAGCCAGTGCAGGTCGTGTCTGAGGCTGGACTTTGTTCCAGTTCCGGCGTTTCTGGATTCGGGCTCGGCCGGGAACTTCACCACCAGCCTCTAGTGAAGCAGTATCGGCCCGGGGCCCGCTTGGAAAAAAACGCTCGTATCTCGTCCGTCAGCGGGGAGCTGTTTAAGCGACACCATCCAGTTTGTCACCAAGCCACTGTCCCTCCACGTGGGGTGCTGCATAAAGAAGAAATCTCCTTCTACGTGTTGCCTCGCTCCATCAGGGGTCCTCCTCGGACTCCCATGGCTGCGGCTCCACTCTCCTACCTGGACTGGACATCTGGAAAGTGATCGTTGGGGTCCCAACTGTCGGGGGCGTTGTGTGGTGGCACCTCGTCCGGTGCTTTCTGCTCCCGCTCGACCCTTCATGAGCCGCTGCCTGGCTGCCGCCCGAGTATCTGGAGTACGCCGATGTGTTTCCCAGAGACAAGCCGAGAGTCTTCCTCCGCATCGTCCCCTACGATTTGCCCGATCGACTTATTTGCTGGGTACCAATCCTCCCCGGGGTAGAGTCTACCCATTACGGTTCCTGAGACCCAACCCTGTCCAGAGTACTCCAGGAGAATCTCCGGAAGGTTCATTCGAAACTCCTCGCTCCGGGGGTGCGGGGTTCTTTTTCGTAAAAAAATAGGATGGGAAAAGTCCCCACGTCCCTGCATAGACTACCGGGTCTGAACAAGATCACGATGAAAAACCGGTACCCACTTTCCGTTTGATTACAGAACTTTTTGACCGTCTGCGGGCCAAAGATTTTCTCCAAGTTGGATCTGAGAGGGGGCCTACAACTTGGGGCCCAAACCGCAAGGGCGATGAATGGAAGACGGCCTTCAACACCAGGGATGGGCACTTTGAGACCTGGTGAATGCCCTTTGGATTGGTAATGCGCCTGCCGTCTTCCAGGAGCTCGTGAATGACATCTTCAAAGACCTCCTCTACACCTGCGTGGTGGTTTACCTTGATGACATCTTGTTGTACTCTCCTGACCTCGAAACCCACCGCAGCCATGTTCGTCAGGTGTTTTAAGCGTCTCCGGGGGAACCTCTGTAGCCAAACTAGGAAAAATGCCTCTTCCATCAGACTAGCCTCTGCCTTTTCTGGGTTACGTCAGTTTCGACCAAGGCCTACGGATGGACCCAGCGAAACTGTCAGCCATGTTGCAGTGGCCACGCCCAGTTTGGGTTTTGCGAGCTATACAGCGCTTCCCGGGCTTCTGTAACTACTACCGCCAATTCATCCCCCACTTCTCAACGCTAGTGGCTCCGATAGTGGCCCTTACCAAGAAACAAGCTAACCCACGCAGCTCAAAGTCCCCCCTTCTCTCTACGGCATCTTTTCCTTTCGCGTCCGGGGTTCCCGCCCAAAAAAACCCTTCACGTTGGAAGTGGATGCCTCGTCTGTGGGAGCCCGAAACAGTTCTTACGCAAAAAGGGCCCACGGGTAAGACTGTAACGTGTGGCTTCTTTTCCAAGACGTTCCTTTTGCCCCAGATGAATTACACGATTGGGGACCGGAGCTACTGGCCATAAAGCTGGCCTTGGGGGAATGGCGTTATCCTGCTGGAGGGTGCTCATCACCCCATCCGCATCTAAATTTTGACCACAAGAACCAATATCCCAGACGGGTTCAGCGACTTAACCCACGCAGGCTAAAGGGGTCGCTCTTCTTATCCCGGTTCGATTTCCAGATCCACTTCCGGCCTGCAGAGAAGAATGTGAGAGCCGACGCTCTCTCCCGTGCCTCCGACTGGTGGGTGAAGACACTACCCAGAGCACATAATTCCCCCAGAAGGGCTTATCTCGGCAGTTCCAGTTGACCTCCGGAGGGTCCCCCTGGAAAGACCCCACGTGCGCCCTGCTCCCTTCCGCAGACGTATCTTAAAGTGGGGACATTGCCATTGGTGGCCGGTCATCCCCGCACCCGAAGAACGTTCCACCTGATATCCGGTTCAAATTGGGTGGCCCGAGCTCGAGAGGGATGTAAAGGGCTTTGTTCAGTCTTGTAACTCCTGTGCCCGCAACAAGACACCTCGTCACAAGCCGGCAGGCCTACTACAGCCACTACCCATCCCAACTCAACCATGGACCAACATTTCCATGGACTTCATAACCGATCTCCTCCTTCGTCTGGCAACCCCCATTATTTGGGTGATCACTGAACGGGTTTCTCCAAGATGGGGCATTTTGTCCCGTTGCCAGGCCGCCGTCTGCCACCCGCCTGCGGAGCTATTCTTTTTTCACGTGTTCCGTCTGCATGGACTTTTTTCCCCCAGCAATCGTCTCGGACCGGGGAGTCCAGTTTGTCTCCAGGTTCTGGCGAGCCCTGTGTGCCCAACTTCGGGTTTAAGCTCGATCTCTCTTCGGGTTACCACCCTCAGACGAATGGCCAGGTGGAGAGGGTCAACCAGGTCTTGGGGTGTTACCTACGCCACTTCGTCTCTGAACGCCAAGATGACTGGTCCAACTTTCTGCTATGGGTGGAGTTCTCTTATAACTCCCTAGATTCAAGGTCCGCGGGGGTCTCCCCTTTCTAAAAATCGTTTTTTGGCCCGCATCCCCCCGCCCACTCTCCCTCTGGCATCTCCATCTGGGGGTTCCGGCGGCGGACGCACTGGTCCAGGACATGAAGACCATCTGGTCCCAGACCCGTCAGTCTCTGCTCCGTGCTTCCAAGCGCACGAAGGCTCAAGCGAACAAAAGAAGAAGTCCCCCTCCTGTCTTCTTCCCAGGTGACAAGGTATAGCTGTCGGCCAGATAATTCCGTCTTAAGATGCCCTTTCCCACAAAATGGGACCCCCGCTTCCTGGGACCCTTCAAGTTATCAGTCGCATTAATCCAGTTTCTTACAAACTCCGGCTTCCTCCTACCATGAGAATTCCTAACTCTTTCCATGTCTCATTACTAAAACCTCTGGTCCTTAACCGTTTCTCTCAGAAGTCTGTCCCTCCTCCATCTGTGGCTGATGCGCCCAATGTCTTTGAGGTCAAGGAGATCTTGGGTATGAGGAGAACCTGAGGGAAATGGTACTTTCTAGTGGACTGGAAGGGGTTTGGGCCCGAGGAGAGGTCTTGGGAGCCGGAGGAGAACATCCTGAACCACAGCCTCATCCAGAAATTCCTCCACTCCAGGGAAGAGGGGGGGGCCAAGGGGGAGGGGTACTGTCACGGATGCCTCTGCGACCTCCCTCCCGGGTCGCAGGCGCATCCGTGCCCTGACACCCAGCGCGCCCCGTCCCCCGCCCCCTTCGGGTCCGGGGTCCACGCCTCCTGCCTGTCCGTCCGGGGGCCCCGGCGTGCGTGGCGCCACCCCCTAGGGCCGCCCGCCGGCAGTGTGAAATTGAAAGGGACAGGGCGCCGGTTTAAATTGGGCATTGCCGGGCACTGTTTCCTATTTAAGTCCGGCCCCCTTTCCCGGCAGCCTTGCCCGGGTCCTTGGTGTAATTCCTTCGGAGAAAGCGTTCCTAGTCTTGCCTATTCCTGTCTACCGTTGTACCGAACCTCGAGCCTACGTTTAAAGACTACGAATCTTGCCACCAGCCCTGACCTTCTGTCTGTCCACTTCACGAACCTCAGCCCCTGCCCTGACCTCCTGCCTGTCCCCGACTACGAGCCTGCCTGCCAATTCTTTTACCTCGCCCTACCCTTGGCCCCCCACCGCAAGCAAGTCCCGCCAGTTTGGGGGCGACCTGGGAGACTCCCGCCGCAGCAAGTCCATCCCGCTTTGCGGCGGGCTCTGGTGAATACCGGGACCTACTTAGATTCCGCTCCCTGGCGCGGGCTTCCACCATCGCTTGCGGTTGTCCAGTGGATCCGCTACCAGATAGTTACAGCTATTAACTATTAACTATGGTAGTAACCATGGCTTGGTGGAGATTATGGGCGACATGTATGAACTTTGGCGCTGACAGGCCAGTTTTAAATTGCTTTAAGGCAGAGTAGAATGCGCCAGAATGTATGAGCCGGTTGCCCTTAGTTCTTATACAGTGGTCCCTCAAGTTACAATGGCCTCAGGATACAATATTTTCAACATGCGATAGTCTTCCCCAGACATTGTGTGCCACATGTATGAAATTGTTTAGGTCTAAAACTCACTCTTTTGCCCATAGTAACCTATGGGCAAAAAAGTGAGTTTTAGATCAAAACAGGTTCATACATGTGGCCTGTGGTTTCATGTTGAGTGTGGTTTCAACATACATTATCCCAGACCCTGATCCAGCCAATTATCATAGATATTTTATTTAGAAAATAAAAATAAGTAAATACATATAAGTGAAGTCTATGCAGTGTTTGGAAGTCTAGTAGCGCCTCTCTACAGTATGGTGCAGTATTACATGTCCTGTACTGCTCTTTATATGTGCCAGGATGAGCAGGCCCTTTGGGCACCAGGTGAGGGCCCCACTTTCTTTTTTCTGGTACATTGTGTATAAAGTACATGACCCAATTAAGCTCCTTTGCTGAAAGTAAAAAGTGACTAGTGCTTTTTTGTTATGTTATATGTAAGTACTTGCTTACTGTATTAGTTAGTGTGACATTTTGGGGCCCGAGAATCAATCGCCAGTTTTCCAAAGTGTTATAGTTTCAACATACAATGGTCATCCTGAAACCAATTAATATTGTATTTTGAGGGACCACTCTATTAGTTATGGAGAGTGTTTGGCAGAGGTCTTGAAGGGGTTGTCTAGCTTGGAAAACCCATTACCATATACTATCACAGGGAATTTTGATTTACTTAAAGGGAGGTCCACTGCTCAGTATCTTCATCTTTTGGTTCGATAGAAGCTGCATTACACAAACAACACATTCATTTGAATAAACTAGACATTGTGGCACATTTACGTACACTGGCACTTGCCTTTTATTGCA
The DNA here is from genome assembly GCA_025379985.1 of Phyllomedusa bahiana. Lineage (NCBI taxonomy): Eukaryota > Metazoa > Chordata > Amphibia > Anura > Hylidae > Phyllomedusa > Phyllomedusa bahiana. The sequence goes on along the minus strand of JAODAL010000117.1, from coordinate 140,601 downwards.
GTAAAATGCAACAAATTTATTAAAAGGTTCACACCTCTTAAATAAGTCACATCTGTGGCTGTCCATGCACTACAAATTGAGAACTATATTAGCTATGAGCTGAAGTAGATTTCCGCTTGTCATGCCTGTGTCCCGGCCACTGCGGCGGCGTCCTCCAATGTTCTCGCTACTTACTCACCTATCCTGGCTCTTGCCTGTGCTCCGGTGCTGGCGGCACCCCCGACAGCAGATACGAGTCTGCCATTCTTCCTCCGACTCCCTGGTGTCCAGTGCGTGCAACCTAGGGGCACTCACGCGGCACTACTCAGTATTTAAAGTGACAGTGTCCCAATTACTTGCCCGTTGACCTATGACCTCTGTCCTTGCTCCTGGTCAGTTCGTTGTTGTCTACATAGAGCTTGACCCCTGTCTGCTGCACTACCACTGTTCCAATGTCTAGTGTACCCTATGTTACCTGTGCGCTATCTGCTGCTTACCTGCCATTGCAGGTATACTACTGCTGTATACCTGTTGCTGTACCAAGTCCGCTTCTGTCCTGGGACTGCGCTATCCGCCTGCGGTGTCCTGTCACTCGTACCAGCACCTGCTATCCTGTCCTGCACTTCGGCTACCTCTGCGAGTTACACCATCTACGCTCGCAGGGGCCCAGAGGATCCACTGCGGATCGTGGCACTGCTATAATCTACCTCTCTCTTGAATGTAAAAAATAATAAATTTGTTGGCCGTGAGAGGTCCCATCCTGACTCAGTAGGCCATGCGCCCATTTCTCATCAATTTTAAAAGTGATGAGCAAAAACATTGTAAAGCCACACATTTTTGCACAGACGTGACCTGTGCAAATTCCTTTTCATTTTGTGTAGTAAAAAAACTGGCATATACCATTTGTTAAATTCTGCCCGTTATTTAATGCTTAATTTCCCCCATAGTGGTGCCACAGAGAGATTGAACAGTCACTGACAAGTTTCCACAGATTACAGCTGATCATCAGGGTCACAGCAGGAGAACACTTTATGATCAGCTTATTGTCAAGAGAAAAAATATGTAACTAGCAGCTTTAACAATTAGGGATTGTCCAAAGCAAAGAACCCTTTATAACAAATAGGCCTGAAAAAAGGGTATAATTGATGGACAAGGGTCTTCTTACAACCTTAGTAACGCTGTAACTGTGCAACAACAGCTACTTTAGTTATCTGCCTGTAACAGGGAGGAAACAATGTGGTTGTAGTGGTTTTATTTCCCTTTATAACAGCAGCTATGCAAGGTGACGGAAATACAACTTTGACACCAACAGAGGAAACATTTTGATAGCTAGAGATAGGGAATCAATGAGCAGTGATCACTGGCTCCAGTCACAAGCAGCTCCAGAGGAAGCTATTCGAAATCCATAAAAAACAAATGCTTATTCAGCCACTGCTATCCCTCCTGACTCCACCATGAACATAAATTGTGCCTATTATAAACTGCAGTATGTTTTTAGGCTGTGGGGCGTCTATATACATCTAACTCACAACTGGGGGGCCTATATATACCTACCTCATTACTAGGAGAGTCCCTTTATTCACACCTAACTACTGGGAGAGACCCTATATAAACTGACCTGACTACTGGGGGGCCTATATACACCTACCTAACTACTGGGGGGCCTATATAAAACTATCTAACTACTGGTGGCCCTATATAAAGCCTTCGTAGCTACGGGAGGCCCTATATACACCTTACTAGCTACTGTGGGGAGACACTATATACACCTTACTAGCTACTGGGGGCCCTATATACACCTAACTACTGGGGGGAGACCCTATATACACCTACCTAACTACTGGAGTAGACCCTGTATACACCTACCTAACTACTGAGGGACAGTATATACATACCTACTTACCTACTGGGGCACTATATATCTACCTACATTACCACTTATCTATTGGGGTTCTATATACCTACCTACTACAGGGAGCCCTATATTTTTACATACTAGAGAGGGCCCTTTATACCTATCTACTGATGAGACCCTATGTGTAGATTTTTAGGGTCTAATCTACCTAAAGGCGTTTACCTATCTGCCTGCCTAATTTGGAGGGGGCTAATTTGGGGTGTGTTTCTACCTACTAGTGGCACAAATGAGGGCCCTATAGTTGGTTGGGGGAATTTTCACTGTTTGGAGTCTAACATGTTTGTCTGGTAAATTCTGCATGGATAAGTAATGGCCTGGAGAAGACGTCATGCCGGTCTGGAGTGGATAGAGAGAAAAAAAAGAGAAAGACTCATCAGAAAAGATGTCACCTGTGAGTCCCTAAATGTAACTGCACTGTAATCACTTATGTTTGCAGAACCTGTGTACACTGGTAGCTACCACTATATAGTCACTGTATAGCAGTGATAGTGGTCTTAGTGTAATGGTTTATATTCTGTAACAGTACAATGATTTTATTTAGATCCTTTATGGTGGTGATATGTGGTCATGATGTTGCGGTATCATTAGGTGCTTGTATATTATTGTTATTAATATAATGGATTTTGATATATTGATCTTGTCAGTTACATCATGATGGTATTAGTCACTATATGGTAGTGATAAGTGGGGTATTATTTGGTTCTTGTATATTGTTGCTATTGATAACATTACTATACTGGTTTGGTTGGTTACATTATGGTGTTATTAGACACTATATAGTGGAGACATGCGCTGAAAATATGGCCCTTGTACTGCCCACAGAATAACATTTCAATTAAACGCCAACAAAAACTAAACTGGGGAGGGGCCAGAGGGAACAGACACTTTTTTTAAAATTAGTATTAGACAGTTCCTTTAAATAGAAATTTTCTGCAGCACGCTACACCGTAGACATTCATCAAAGTAGTGGTCCACAGCTATTATCTGGTGGTATTGGGGTCCAAGCTAAAGTTTTGCACCCAGGCCCATGAGTCTTTAGCTACGTCCTGGCCCTGATGGTGTCCCTTGCTGTCTCTCACACTACCTCATAATCAGATCACAAATATTTTACTGGGGAGAGGGGAATAAGCCACTTTCAAATGTCTCAGGTAGCAGCCTTTCCCCTAAAAAGCCACACCCAAGGGACCACAACAAAACGTACAGAGCTATTACCATATGTAAACATTTGTGGAATATTGAAGACACACGACACAAATCTGTGATAGGTGTGGGTGCCACTGATTCACACTTAACAGGAAAATGGGGGCAGAGAGGAGGTGATAATGCATTCACGCATCTTTCTCCAATTCAGAATATGAGAATTACAGAAACAGCCTAACACTTTCTTTTTGCAACTCTAATAAACTACAATGGAGAGATCCACTTACGTGGACAGCCATCTTTCCACTTCACCTGCTCATTTCTGGAGTGCAGTGGTCAAGGGTAGGGCCAGGATGACGGGGCGGCAGAGCTAAGCAACTGCCTAGGGCACCTACCTCTGCCTAAGAGGAGGGGGCGAAGGAATTGAGCAGGCACAGGAACTGTGCCCGCCCCATACACAGTGCGTCTATTTTTTTAACAAACACACCCACGGGTGCGGTGGGGAATGGAAGGCGCCGGGAACAGCTGCCCATATCATCAGTAGCAGTGGCAAACGGAGGGGCTTTGGGGGGTAGGTAAGATTTAAACCTCTCCCTGTGTTCCCTCATTTATCTGGTGTCCTCCTATACTAGATACTGTCAGAGGATTTCACCCAGCTTTCCAGGTTGCTGAATAGCCTATCCAGCATTTGGGAAAGTTGTGTAACACCCCATCCCCCAAAGCCACATACTTTCCTATCATAGCCTGCTGTGGGGGATGGGATGTCAACCATTTTCCTGGGCAATCTATTTCCCAATGCACCAGGGGTACTGGGAAGAGCTGGATTACCATCAGATGTGGACCCTTTAATGTGATGCTCTGCTTCTGGTGTGGCTACAGGCTTGTACATTTATGGTAGGAAGGACCTATATCTATGGAACTTCCCATCCTAATAGTATCAGGCTGCAGCTGTTGGTTTTACCTTGGCTGGTTATGAAAAAGGGCTTATGAATGTTGTTTTTTTTTCTTAAGCAAATAATAAGCACAAAACAATATGGGGTCTCCACCTTTTTCCAAGGTAAAACCAGCAGCTATATTCTGATACAATCAGAATTGAAAGTTCCATGGATATGGGTCCTTCCCAAACTAAAAATACTAGCCTGCAGCCACCCCGGAAGCAGGCCATCACATTAGAGAGTCCGCGTCTGATGGTTACGGGGCCCTTCCCAGTACCCCGGGTGCGTTGGGCACGCGGGTAATAGTAAGAGGGGGTTAGCGTCAGCCTTGGGTGACAAGAAACACCACTGGCTGACACCAGGCCCCTGTGATAGTAATGGAGAGGCGACTGCCAAATGCCTCCATTACCAACTGGAAAACAATGTTTAGAAAAATCTACAGAACTGAAATTATTTGAATAAACCTCTCCACGACAACATCCCTCATTGACCATTTCATTAAAAAAATGGATCCAATGCTTGTCCAATGTATTTCAAGGAATCCAACAGGAGGCAATCTGTTTAAAAATAGAAACACTAAAAACAAATGTTAGTACTAAACTTAACTCCCTGCACCACTTGATGGTCATGGGTGAGGCTGATCTTTTAGGGGTGCAGGCCACACGATATGATCCTGGGGATACAGACCGCAGCCACAACACAATCTCTGGGGAGGTTGATCCTCTGTCTCCCACCAGAAGATTGTGCTTGTAAGCTGTGGCCTGTACCTCTTTTCTTGCCCCTCCCTACCATGACTGTGTTATATGAACTAGTAGAGACACAAAATACAGCCCTCCAAAATACAACCCCATAACACCTCACCTCCACCCATAGCTCCCTCACCTCCACCAATCAATCCATGACCCCTCACCTCCACTTATCACCCCATAATCCCCTCACCTCCACCTATTACCCCATAATCCCACAGCTCCAGCAATCACTCCAAAACTCTCCATCTACAGCCCCACCACCTTCACCTATCACCCCATGAGGAGTTTATACAGAGGTAGGGAGCAGCCAGGGAGGTGCTACAAAATTGAGGAGTTTAAAGAGGTTGTCTCATCTCAAAGTTTCATAGGATGCATGAATGAAATAATGCAGCTTTTCTCTGTCACTTCCTGGTCAAGCTGTCTGCAATTAGCATATGAGCTCATGTATTAGATTCTCTGTTTATTAGTCTAAATTAAATAACTTACCTTCTCTGAGGTGGAGTAGCTTTGAGTATATGTAAACAGTAGGAGTAATTACTGTCTTTTGTCTGAAAGATCAGATGACACCAAGCTCTAAGGCATATGTTCACAGGCTTATTTCAGAAATGTATTTACATCGGATTGCGATCGTAAATCCGTTCCGAAATAAGTTGAAAATCAGTTGCAAATAAGTGCCACTAAGTGTGTCACGTATTTGTAAAATGATTTTCCCCACGGATTCACCATCTCCAATCATTGTAGGTGGTGAATCCCTCCGTAAATAATGGGCATGCACATTGTTTTTCCGTCCGGATTGCCGTCGTCATCCGCGGCGGCAATCCGGCACGGAACTACGCGTGTGTGAATGACGAGCCGTATTTTCTATTGAAATCAATAGAAATGGGCTGTTACTTTTTCTGAAATGATTTGCCGACGGATTGACGATCGTCAATCCGTCGGCAAATACGTGGCGAAATAAGCCGTGTGAACGAGGCCTAACACTGCTGGCCTAGACCTGTGTGATGACTTCATTCCCTGCTATCAGATAGAACAACCAGCAGGGGAGAAGGAGAGTACATAGGTCGGTCACTTGGGAAACCAGAAAGCCCTCAGAAGGAGATAAAATCACGTAGCTCCTTAACAAAAAAAGATGAAAAAAGCAATATATTTGGAAAACGTCTTCATTTAGTGTTCCCTACATTTTGAAAGCTATTCTTTGTAGCGAGACAACCCCTTTAAGATGTTTGTGTGGTAAATTCTGCAGAGACAAGTCTTGGCTGGGAGAAGTTGTCATGTCGGTCTGGACCAGATGGAGAAGAGAAGGGAAAGCAAACGACTGCATTCAGTTAAGTCATCAAATGTGAATCCCTGGATGTAACTGCACTGTAATCATATATATGTCTGCAGAGCACCTGTGTATGGCTGTTACCTACCTCTGTCTGGTTACTGTGTGGCAGGAATATTCGTAGTAGTGGTAGTAGTATAAAAGTTTATATTGAGAAACAGTATGGTGGTATTATTCAGTCACTATGTGGTGGTGATATGTGGTCATGATGTGGCGGTATTATTTGGTCTTTGTATTGTGGTATCATTCATAATATCGGTCTTGTGCAGTAACAGTAGGGTGATAATATTTGCTATTTGTATAGTGGTATTATGAGGCAACTGTACGACCATTAGAGGCGTCACACAGAGAAAATAGTCTTTATAGCTATTTATATGTATTTTTGTGTATACAATATATTTGATATAAATACATCCTAATAGAACTTAGTAACAGCACTCTTATGTTAGCGATATTCTGTTTTTATCCCATTCCAAACAGCTAGAGAGCATAGGCAGCGTGTGTCAGGTTAGGGCCAGGGATTAAAATTTTTGCAAAGTGGAAGGGCGCCGTTAGCCTTACTTGCCTAGGGCACCAAAATGCATTATCTTGGCCCTGGTCAAGGGACCCCATTCTCTTGATACAGCCACACATAGGACCACTTCTCTTTGAAACTATATGTTAGCAGCCACAAGATGCGGGCAAGCGTTTTTTTTGCTGTTCAAATATCTGAGGGCAACACAGATTTGCATTATGAGCCGCATGAGACCCCAGAACTGCAGGTTGTGCACCTATTATCTAAACTGTTGTATTCAATGTTATCCATAAGATTACTGCTATATTTTATTGCCTCCTTCTTGTTCTTTGGCCCCACTTACATCACATCCTCCACTGTTATACTTTTGAACAGCATCAAAAAGGTATTCAAAGGTTTGCCAGGTTATATCTGAGGCATAGCCATATGCATAATAGATCAGGCGCAGTCTGCCTGTGACTAGTTTTGCTCTATGGTATATGTTTTATTTGTGGGACAAAAAATTGTAGTTGGAAAAAAAGGGTTTTTCCATCTCTGGATTTCACTCACCCCCAATTGCAGAACCGTCTGTTACTTCATGTCTGTTATTTCCTGCTTTGCCTCCTGTGCTCTTTATATACAGCTCTGGTAAAAATTAAGAGACCACTGCACAGTTTTCTAAAAATCAGCATCTCTACATGTGTGGCAGCCATTCCATTCCAGTGTCAGTTGAATTCCAACCAAAGTAGAGAGAAGAGAGAAATCAGAGAAACTGAAAATTTTGCAGTGGTCTCTTAATTTTTTCCAGAGCTGTAGTTCAGGCTATGCTGACAGTTCAGCCAGTGGTGTAGAGGTGATACCATTGTGCTGCTAGCCTGAACTTGCATGCCCCCAATGTGACTATATAAACTACTTACAGCAGCACCAGAACAGTATCAAACACTGCACACAGCTACTACACCTCTGTGCTCTGCAGTGCTGATAGGATGGCATAAAGCTAATGAGTGCTTTCTGTAGCCATTAGTAACAAAAATCAGGGAAGTGACTAATAGGCACTCTCCCGCAAACCCCACAACCAAGGTCATCTCTGGCTGTACTTTCTCTTTCCTCCTCTTTCTTCCTCTACTCTCTCCATAGACTTCTGAGGCTAGCATATAACCTGATCCTCCAGTGAGCTAATAGTCCATCTTGTCTCTCATGAGGATGATCAATGTAGGAGGTATGGGAAATAGAAGAAATGGCTCATAAGTGAAGAAAGAAGCACTTTCTGCCAATAAGATCAAATTTTATATATTAGCTTGTACTATTGGTTTATGCAACGTTTGTTGGAAAAACATTGATTTTTTTTTTCTACATTTGCATCAAAGCATAATGCACAAGAAATCTTATAGACATTGTTTTTTGTCTGATAAAAATATAATAAGTTTGTCTTCAAGTATGTAGAAAAAATATCCCATGTTTTTAAGGAGCAGCTACACACAACCCAGGGCCCCCTGGGTAGATCTTCTTCAAGGCCTCTATGGATTTTAACTGTTAGTTTTATAAGAGATCGGTGAACCCCTTCTTCATGTCTCTATAGAAAATGCTTTATTGGTCTCCTTCCCCATGTGAGCCATGGATTCAACCAATTAAAGAGGTTGTTGGGTTCCAATAAAAAAATAAATACTAAGCTCCTAGTGCCCCATTGGAAAAAAAAAAGATCTTTGCTCACCTTCTTCCTATCTCGGTTCAAGTGTTGGGTCTCTTCGGTCTTCTGCTTATTTTTTCCTTCTTTTGAAGAGGGACATCACAGCAGCCGTTGATTGGTTGCGGCAGTCACAAGCAGGCCAGCTCGAAGCGTCCACATGGGGGGCGGGTGATTCACCCTGGTGGGCCTGAATACTGGTGCTGGCCTGTGGTGCAGCAACAGGGGTTGCTGCGGTCACATACGCGACTGGACCCCTGAGCCAAGGGGGCCGGGAGGCCCCCCCCACTGCCACACTGCTGCAACACTGGGTCACGTAGACCCATCAATGCAGAGATCTTCTGATCCTGGCCGTTTAGCCTCCTGGAGGCCGCAGCACAGGCAGCGCGATGTGATGATGTCATTGCGCCACCTGCTCCACAGCCTGTGTCCAGGAGTGGGCAGCGTGGAGATGAGAAGAGGAAGGAAGGGTGACAGATGAGTATTTTTTTTATTTTAAATATGGGTTTCCTATCTACCTATATGGGCTCCCTAACTACCTATATGGGCTTCCTAACTACCTATATGGGTTCCCTAGCTACCTATATGGGCTCCCTAGCTACCTATATGGGCTACCTAGCTACCTATATGGCCTACCTAGCTAACTATATGGGTTCCCTAGCTACCTATATGGGCTCCCTAGTTACCTGTATGGGCTCCCTACCTACTTTTGTGGGCTCCCTAACTACCTATATGGGCTCCCTAACTCATAGTTGGCAACTTTTGAAAATGGAAAATTAAAGAGGGCGGCGCGCTAAGCACGCCGCGGCAAAGGTTTGCATGGACACGCCCATCTTTTTGGTGTGACACGCCCCTTCAAAAGCCACACCCCCTCCGCCTAACTGCATAATGGCTTTGGAAGAAAGCCAGGTAGATGCCCTTATAGCCAGGTAGTAGCCCCCCCATAACCAGGTAGTGCCCCTTACAGGCAGGTAGATGCCCCCTTGTAGCCAGGTAGTTGCCCCCTTTGTAGTCAGTTAGTTGCCACCTTTAAAAGCCAGGTAGTTGCCCCCTTTGTAGTCAGGTAGTTGCCCCCTTTGTTAGCCAGGTAGTTGCCCCCTTTGTTAGCCAGGTAGTTGCCCCCTTTAGTAGTCAGGTAGTGGCCCCCTTTAGAAGCCAGGTAGTTGCCCCCTTTAGTAGCCAGGTAGGTAGTTGCCCCCTTTAGAAGCCAGGTAGTTGCCCCCTTTAGAAGCCAGGTAGGTAGTTGCCCCCTTTAGAAGCCAGGTAGTTGCCCCCTTTAGTAGCCAGGTAGGTAGTTGCCCCCTTTAGAAGCCAGGTAGGTAGTTGCCCCCTTTAGTAGCCAGGTAGGTAGTTGCCTCTTTTAGTAGCCAGGTAGTGCCCCCTTTAGTAGCCAGGTAGGTAGTTGCCCCCCTTTAGTAGCCAGGTAGGTAGTTGCCCCCTTTAGTAGCCAGGTAGTGCCCCCTTTAGTAGCCAGGTAGGTAGTTGCCCCCTTTAGAAGCCAGGTAGGTAGTTGCCCCCTTTAGAAGCCAGGTAGTGCCCCCTTTAGTAGCCAGGTAGGGCCCCCCTTTAGTAGCCAGGTAGGTAGTTGCCCCCTTTAGAAGCCAGGTAGTGCCCCCTTTAGTAGCCAGGTAGGTAGTTGCCCCCTTTAGTAGCCAGGTATTGCCCCCTTTAGTAGCCAGGTAGGTAGTTGCCCCCTTTAGAAGCCAGGTAGTGCCCCCTTTAGTAGCCAGGTAGGTAGTTGCCCCCTTTAGAAGCCAGGTAGTGCCCCCTTTAGAGCCCAGTGTAGGTAGTTGCCCCCCTTTAGAAGCCAGGTAGGTAGTTGCCCCCTTTAGAAGCCAGGTAGGGCCCCCTTTAGTAGCCAGGTAGGTAGTTGCCCCCTTTAGAAGCCAGGTAGTTGCCCCCTTTAGTAGCCAGGTAGGTAGTTGCCCCCTTTAGTAGCCAGGTAGGTAGTTGCCCCCTTTAGAAGCCAGGTAGGTAGTTGCCCCCTTTAGTAGCCAGGTAGAGCCCCCCATGTAGCTAATAAAAATAAAATAATAAAATCCACTTACCTCACCAGGCTCCTGCAGCTCCGGACATCTCCGATCTCCTCAGCGATGCAGGGGAAGTGAGTGCAGAGGCGCGTCACTCCCCCTGCTTCGCTGACCTGTATGTACGGCGCACACCGGCCGGCGCTGTACATACAGCGGGAGGAGGAAGGAGGGAGCGATCCCTCCTGCCTCCTCCCTGCATAGTGAGACGCGCCGGGCGGGTGAGCGGACGCTGCGGCCGCTTCATCCGCCTGTAGCAGGGGCCGGCGGAGCAAGAGTAGCGCACCAGCGCTACTCTTGCGCCGCGGTAATTTAAAGAACCCCCGCCGCGAGGAATGCCTACTCTGTCGAGAGGGCGGGGGGGGGGGACCCCAATTAGCGGGACCCCCCGCCAAAAGCGGGAGAGTTGGCATGTATGCCCTAACTACCTATGTGGGCTACCTATATGGGCTCCCCAACTACGTATATGGACGCCTAGCTACCTATGTGGGCTCCCTAGTTACCTACATGGGCCCCCTAACTACCTATATGGGCTTCCTAGCTACCTATATAGGCTCCCTAACTACCTCCATGGGCTCCCTAACTACGTATATAGACTGCCTAGCTACCTATATGAGCTTCCTAGCTACCTATATGGGCTGCCTAGCTACCTGTGTGGGCTTCCTAGCTACCTGTGTGGGCTCCCTTCCTACCTTAATGGGGGGGCTGTATAAATACCTAAATACTGGAAGAGGCCCTGTCTATCTACCTAGTTAATGGGGGGCTATATACCTACTTAACTACTGGGAGAGGCCCTGTCTACCTACCTAATCACTGGAGGGAGGCCCTATCTACCTACCGAATTAATGGGAATAGGTGTAAACCTACCTAACTACTGGAAGAGGCCCTGTATAGCTACCTAATTGCTGGGGGGAGATACTGTCTACATACATAATTAATGGGGGGTTGTATACCTACCTAACTATTGGAAGAGGCCCTGTCTACCTATCTAACTACTGGGGTGAGGCCCTGTTTATCTAACATCTGGGGGCCCTATATATCTACCTACTGAGGGGACCCTATATACCTACCTACTGAGAGGGTCTGCATGGGTACCTAATGAGGAAGTATATACCTTCCTACCTACTGTGGGGACCTTTATACTTCTCTATCTACTGAGGGGGCTTATATACCCACCGAGGGGCTACCTAATTGCGGATTATATACATCTTTACCTACTGAATGAATCTGTAAACTTACCTATCTACTGTACTGTGGAAGGTCTATATACTTACCTGCTTACTAGGGGGCATATATAGCTACCTAATGGGGTCCTATTATTTCCCTGCCATTTATCTAACTTTTTTAATTTTCAAATTTTTAGATTCTAACATACCTAGAAAGAGCATCTACCTAAGTGCCTGTCTACTATATGGGTTGTGGAGCTACCTACAAATAGGGGCCCTATAATTGGCTGGGGGTACTTTCGCTGTTTTGGGGTACAATTATTGTGTGGGGCACCAGGGGTGCACTATTAGTATTTGGGGCTCTATGGAAGGGCAGTTTGTACAAAAGTGGGAATTGATAGGGAAGTGCTGGAAAAGAGAGGAGTCTAACATGTTTTTGTAGTAAATTCTACAGGGATGAGTAGTGACCAGGAGAAAACGTCATTGCATTTTGTACTGGACAAAGACAACAAAGGGAAGAGAACGACTCAGAGAAGAGAACAACTCATCACAGAAGACATCATAGAGGTTTGGGCCAGATGGAGAAGAAAAGGAGAAGAGAACAACTCATCAGAGAAGACATCACAGATTCAAGGGCCAGATAGGGCAGACAAGCAGAAGACAAGAACTCTCATCAGAGATGATGTCTACTATGAGTCCCTAATGTTAGGGGTTAAATTACTTATGTGTTGGATCAGTGCTGTATTCACAGTCATGTGATGTGACCTGAGCTGGTGTCTGATCACTATGTGGTCTCTATATTGCGGTGTTGTAGGTAACGGAGTTTGTATATTGGCTGCATAGACTTGTCCCTGATTGTCAAGGGAATGCATACCTGTTCTTGACACTGTAATGAGGGGTTTCTCTGCCCACTTTTTCTTTTATATTCGTGGTTATAGTCTTGATTATTTTAGAACATGGTGAGGTGCGTGACCAAAGAAAATTTTGTGAGCGGATATTATATGTGGGCTGTTGAGGGTTTTGTGCCAAAGCTGCTTTTTATTCCCAGTCCAGCCCTGGTCATGAGCCATTACCTTACATCAATATTCACAGCTGTTCATTTCATAATGGTGATGTAAGGTAGCGGCACGTGACCCCTGCAGCCGCTGATGATATCCCTGTTTAATAGAAAAAAGTAAACAAGAGACTGGAGAGACCCAACACTTTTTTAATGCGGCACCAAGAACTTAGGGGGACATGTATGAAAACTGTCTAGATCTAAAACTTTCTTTGTTGCGCATAGCAACCTATCAGAGCTCATAGCAACCAATCAGAGCACCCCTTTCAATTTTTCAGAGCATATGCTATGGGCAACAAAGAAAGTCTTAGCTTTAGACAGTTTTCAAACATGAGGCCTTTAGCATTTATTTTTAGAGAAACTGGACAACCGCTTTAATTTAAGGGTCAGCAGGACCCTTTTGGTACACTAAGGGTATGATCCCATGGCATAAAATGACAGTAAATTGACTGTAGAATGCCTCCCAGGGATTGCTATGTAAAATGAATGTCGTTGTTCAGACAACGCTGATTTCACTTGTGTTTTTTAGGCGCATTCTGTGAGCACTGACAAAGAATTTACATGTCAATTTTTTGAGGCGTTTTAACACACCTGATCATTACTTAGTATAGAACGCAGAAAATCTGCCTCAGACATTCAGCATCATTCCCTTGTCAGAATTATAGGCTACATGTTTAAAGTGGCTTCGCCAGATATCTGGTATCTTTGCAGCCCATTATCAGGCGCAGCCCCATTCGATACATTTTTAAATATCCCGCACGGCACTCCTGGGCACATTACATAGCGCAAGCGGCACTTTGCAATGCGCCTCGGATCAGGGGGCGTGTGGGAGGCGGGGTGCCCTAGAACCATACAAAGCCACATATTTATAGCTTCGCTGCAGCAATTCTAGGTGCATTACTGCTGGAACAGGTAAACCACTTTCATAATGATATACCTGAGCCAGAAATGTCGCCCGACCGCTGGAATGTGCCTGATTTATGACCCGCTGTAGAGCAGGTTCATAAATCAGGCGCCTTCAATGCCGTTATTAGGCGCATGAAATTTGGCGTGCAAACGCCAAATTTCATATATGTCGCCATATGTGCTTAACTGAGCAGAATTTCCAAAAAGGGATGGTGTTTTGGTGCTGACACACTCAGTGCCGAACTTAACCTAAAGGGACATTCACACAATATACTGTTCGCTGTGGACATGCAAGCGCAGAGTTTCAACAAGTTTTCTGGTCTGTTGCTATTTGTGCAGCAACGGAAGGCAAATGAGACTGATGAAGGTTGTCAGCATTTGCATCCGTTGATGTATTGAGTGCTCACCTTTGCAACAAACTGCACTTGTCAATGCATTCAAAATTAGGACAAATTAAATAAAATAGTCTTGGGTTTGTTAGGTCTGCAAAGGAGCTTTATATACAAAACACAATACTTTCAGTCTCTTTTAAAAAGTTGCTTCGGTAGTTATTCTAGATGCATTGGAGCAATAAAAATAAAATGAGTTACAAGGGGAAGTTTAGGGAGACATATAAGAAAGAAGGCGCATCGAAGTGAATTATCGCGTCTCATTTTCAGTGTATAATGCGCCTGAATGTATGTTTTTTGTACGATTATAAATGGCATCTAAAGTTCATCGCGCCTCGCCTGTGTGTTTGGCGCATAACGGAACTTTGGTGCATTAGTAATGCACCAAACATGTGTAAAGGCTATAGATAGGCTGGAAATAAAAGAAAAGTAATTAGAAAAGCATGTCAGTGAATAGAAACAATGGTACTGATATTGCTTGGTGGACCACAGGTCCCAGCCAAACCTGTGGTGTGTTGGCTCTTGCTGTATGTAGAATTAGGGTATGTTCAGACGACGTGTTGGGTCCGTGTGAACATATGTTTTAGATACGTGTTTGGCTCCATCTGTCGGACCCCAAACGGATCCAAACACGCATCTAATAAATAGCAATGTCGCCATATGTGCTTAATGCACCAAACATTGTAAAGCTATAGATAGGCTGGAAATAAAAGAAAAGTCTTAGAGATAGCATGCATGCAAGAACTATGGTACGATATTGCTTGGTGGACACTGTCCAGCCAAACCTGTGTGTGTTGGCTGCAAGATGTAGAGTAATTAGGGTATGTTCACACGACGTGATGGGTCCGTGTGAACACATGATTTAGCTCCGTGTTTGGCTCCATCTGGCCGACCCCACACGGATCCAAACACGCATCTAATAAATAGCAATGTGATTTACATTGCTTTTCCTTTGATACATGCATCGGTGTTCACACGAATGATCGCTGATACGGGTCTCATTGCGTCTTTCCGATCCGTTCTAAGAATTGCCATGTCAATTCTTGGTCCGAAAGATGCAGCAGGAGCCCTATTTAAAACTATAGGGTGCGATCCTGCTTCATTCATCCAAACACGCAGCTGCGTTTTGGATACGTATTGGATCCGTTTAGGATCCAGTCGCCGCTGCGTTTTTGGATGTGATTTTCGGATCCAAAACAGATCCAAAAACGCTGTGTGAACAACCCCTAAAGGGTGAGAGCAGGAGAAATAAATTTCAAATTTAATGTAGTAAAAATTAAATATTTAAAAATCTGAACAACATCAGTGGGTTATTAAATGTAAAACTACATTTAGATTCTATTAATTTTAAATACATTTTATAGGAGATATTTTTATATTTTTAGGATATTATATATTTTTATATACATTTTATATAACATTTTTATTAAATTTAAATAATTTAATTTTATATAGTTTGATAATTATCATAAATTACTTTTTATTATTGTATTGGTGTAGGTTGAGAAATGTTGGACATTTTTTGACATAATAGCAAATCTAGCTCCACTTCGACTCCTCAGGATCAGACAAACCACATTAAAATAGGTCTGGCCGTTCGAGCAGTAATGCGCCTAGTTTCGTCGACCTCCATTCATATATGTGTCTAATATTAGTGGTGCGACACGCCTCCAGAACGCCCCCACACGTTAGGCTCGTTAAAAAGTATTGAGTCTTGCGATCAATGCACCTAAAACATTCGTTTGGCGTATTATGCATCACAGCCTGCTTATGTTTCGCACATTTAACGCCAGAAATGTGCGAAAATCCCCTTCATACCTTAGCCTTTATTGTCTAAAAGTCGTACTGAATGTTTAAAAAAAAAAGTTAAATTAAAACCCCTTCACGCAAAAAGGATGTACCAGTATGTCCTGATTGCATGTCATTTTTTGCAATAGGACGTGCCTGTACGTCCTGGAGATTGAGCGGGCTCACGAACGTAGCACGCACAATCAGCGCATGTATTACAGCTGACTCCCTGCGGCATCGGCAATGAGAGTTTGCTCCGCCTGCCACCAATGACTTCCTTAGATGTCGAGGCCGATCGAGACTGAGACAGCTAAGTGAAAGACAGAATGAGAGGACTCAGCATCGGAGCGCAAACCCCAGGATCGCGGGCTCTGATGACTTCCCTGACGGCCCCGGAAATCTAACAAAGTCTTCCGGGCTGTCTGTGACATCACTACCCTTTGACTGACAGCTGTGATGACAGTTCATTCACACAGAACAGTATAGATATGAATTGTTTTGTGTGATAACAGAGATCTGCAAATCACTGAAGTCAAGTCCCCTATGGAGACAAGTGAAAATACTATAAAAATAAAAAAAGGAAGAAAATGATAAACACAAAAAAATAAAGTAAAAACACACACACCAGCCTTTTCCCATTACAATAAACTAATTACCCCTAAAAAGATCAAATATAAATTAAGTACACATATTTGGTACTTACGTGTCCGTAATGACCTAGCCTATAAATCTGTCACATTGTTGCCCAATGAAGGGCGTAAAAAAAAAAAAAACTGTGACAGAATTGTGAATTTTGTTCATCTTGCAGTACATAAAATGGGATAGAATGCGATCAAAAAGTCATATACCAAACTGGTACCAATGAAAACATCAGTTCATGCCAGAAAAAAATAGCTCTTACAAAACTCTGTATACGGAATAATAAAAAAGTTATGGCTATCAGAAGAAAGCGATGCATACATTTTTGTTACACAATAAAAACACTTTACTAAATTAAAAATTATATAAATTGGGTATCACCGTAACTGCATTGACCCACAGAGTAAAAGTAACTTGTCACAAACTCTGCACAGTGAGCGCTGTTAAAAATAAAAAACACTACCATAAGTTGCGGTACTTTTTTCATCCTGCCTCCCAAAAAATGGATTTAAAGGTGATCAAAAAGTCATATCCCCCTTAAGGTACCAGTAAAAACATCAAAAAACATAAAACAGTTATGGTTCTCAGACTATGCTGATGCACAAACATATTTTCTTTTTTAAATAATAGTGTTTTATTGTGTAAAAGCAGTAAAACATAAAAAACTACAAATTGGGTATCACTGTAATTGTATCAACCTGCTGAGTAAAGATAGCATGTCATTGGTACTGCACCAAAATAAAAAACTTATGGCTACTGGATTATGACAACATAAAAACACAATTTTTTATAAATGCATTTCTATTGTGTAAAAGTAGTAAAACATAAACTATATACAATTTATATCATTGTAATTGTACCAACCGCAAAGTAAAGTTATCCTGTCATTTATACAGCACAGTGAACGCTGTAAAAATTAAACCTAAAAACAATGGAGGAACTGTGTTTTTTTCCCTTTATTTCATGGTCTAGTGCTAAAAAAACTATGGAACACCTGTGTGCCCAAAATGCACAATACACCCCTAGATGCGTGTTGAATCCAAAATGGGTTGACTTTTGGAAGGCTTCACCTGTTCTGGTACTTTGGGGGCATTGCACATGCGACAGGACACCCAACAAAATCTGCCTTCCAAAAGCAAATAGCACTCCCTCCCTTGTATTCCCTGACATGCTCCCAAATAGCAGCTTACACCCACATATAGGGTATTGCTGAACTTGGAAGAAATTGCGTAACAAATTTGGGATGTTTTTTTCCCCCTAGGATTCCTTGTAAAAATCAATCATTTTCAGCTAAAATTGCAGTGTTGGAAAAAAAAGTAACTTTTCATTTTCCCAGTCTAATCCTAAAAAAAATCTGTGGGGTCGATATACTCACTGCACCCCTGGATAAAGTCTTTAAAAGGTGTAGTTTCCAATACAGGTTTTTTTAGGGGTGTTTCACCTAAAAAATGACACCTAAAAAAATGTAAATGAAAATAAGACCTCAAAGTCCAGTGGGTGCTCCTCCTATTCTGAGGCTTGAAGGCGAGTCAAATAGTGAACTAGGGCCACATATTGGATATTTCTAAAAAATTGCAGAATTGTGGGAATCAATGTTGAGTTGCTTTTCCCTGGTAACATCTTCTGTGTACCAGTGAATAATGGATAACAATTGAAAATCTTCAGAAAAAGTGAAATTTTGAAATATTACCTCCACTTTGCTTTCATTTCTGTGGAACCCCCAATGGGTTAACAAACTTGCTCAACTTCATGTTTAGAATACTTTAAGGGGTGCAGTTTCTTAGATGGAGTCATTTATAGGGGAATCTAACATACAGGCTCCTCAAAGCCACGTCAGAACTGGACTAGTCCCTAAAAAAATCTGTGTTGCAAATTTTCTTGACAATTTGAAAAATTGTTACAAGATTTCAAAGCTTCCTACTGTTGTAAAAAGAATAAAAAGACATTTATAAAATGATGCCAATGTACAATAGAAATATGGTAGATGCTAGATGTAAACAATTTTGCGTGGTATAACTATCTGTCTTGGAGAAATTTTTGAACTTTGAAAATTGCTAATTTTTAGTGTTGAGCGATTATTATTGACAAAGTTGAAATCGGCACGTTAGTATTTACGTTGATCGGATTTTTTAGATCACGCGATAATTTAGGTTAAAATCTGTGCATAATCTATTAATACGCGCCATTTCGGCGCTTCCTGTCATTTTTGGCGGCCAGCAAATCACTTACACAATAGAACAGGGTGAGATGTATGTGCGACCTCATGACTGGGATGTGTATGGTTGCGATTGGCTGGAAAAAGCACATGACCTCGTTTTACATAGAACAGCCCTTCCTGTTCATGATCAGTGTCGGTCTGTCTCTCAAAGCAGTAGGCCGTGCGCTCTGCCTCTGTCCAAACAGCTCAGCAAACAGCTCACTGAAATTATTCTATTTTTTCACAGAGACAGCTCTACTTTTTGCTGTGATCCTTAGAAGTTAGTTAGATCAGAGATTTTCAGATTTTAGGTAGTTAGGCAGAGAATTTTAAAGGCGCATCTACCGCTGTAAAGTCACGAGTTTGCGGGGGGGGGGGGGCCCCCAGGTGAACACAGACAAGCTCTATAAAGGATTCTGAATATTGTACAGCCAAAACTTTGTTTAGACATTGCATTGCCTTATATTAGGATACAGATCTTTTCTAGTAACTGCAGGTCTATTTGTTTGGTGCAAAACTCCACTTTTATTATCAGTATACTTTCAGATAGGTGTTCTTTTTCAATTTAACCCCGTCCACCTTTGTTGATATAGCCACCTTGCAGTTAAATTTGAATACACAATTTTGTAGTCACCACAGGTTGATAGGTGCCAAAAAATACTTTTATTATTCCCGTATACATTTCAGATACGTTTTTTTTCACTTGGCGCAGGCCAGCTGTGTTGATAGAGCCACCTTGCAGTTAAATTTGAATCCAGCAACTTTGTAGTCACCACAGGTGTACTGATAGGTGCCAAAAATACCTTTTAATATCCGTATACATTTCAGACAGGTGTTTTTTTCACTTTTGGGCCATGTTCACACGGTGTATTTGCAGGGCGTAATTACGCCCCGCAATTACGCCGTGTGACCGGGGGTGGGGGGGGTGCGGGGGACTGAGCTGGGGGCCAGCACTTCGCCGGCCCATAGACTTGAATTGCCCGCGGCACGTATACGCCGCTAGTAATTCACATGTCAATTATCTCCCCGCCCGCCGGCTTCGCCGGCCGGGGAGAGGAGTCGTAAACCATAGTTCTTTATGAGAACTGTGAATTACCGTAATGAATGGGCCGTTTTCGGCCCATAATTTGCGCACTTCGGCGCGTAATTAAGGACCGAAATACGGCCCATTTTAAGCCGTGTGAACATAGCATTGGTCAGTCAAGCTTTGTTGATAGATCTACTTTGCAGTTAAATTTGAATACAGCAATTATGTAGTCACCACAGGTGAATTGATAGGTACCAAAAAATACCTTTTATTATCCCTATACATTCAGATACGCGTTTTTTTCACTTTGGCGCAGGCCCCGCTTGTTGATAGACCACCTTGCAGTTAAATTTGAATCCAGCAATTTTTTTATTCACCACAGGTTGATAGGTGCCAAAAAATACCTTTTATTATCCCATATACATTTCAGATACGTGTTTTTTTCACTTTGGCGCAGGCCAGCTGTGTTGATAGAGCCACCTTGCAGTTAAATTTGAATACAGCAATTTTGTAGTCACCACAGGTTGATAGGTGCCAAAAATACCTTTTATTATCCCGTATACATTTCAGACAGGTGTTTTTTTCACTTTTGGTCAGTCAAGCTTTGTTCATAGAGCTACTTTACAGTTAAAAATTAAATTTAAGCGATTTAGAAGTCACACGGGTGAATTGATAGGTGCCAAAAATTACCTTTTATTATCCCGTATACATTTCAGACAGGTGTTTTTTTCACTTTTGGTCAGTCAAGCTTTGTTGATAGATCTACTTTGCAGTTAAATTTGAATACAGCAATTTTGTAGTCACCACAGGTGAATTGATAGGTGCCAAAAAAACCTTTTATTTATGCCGTAACATTTCAGATACGTGTTTTTTTCACTTTGGCGCGGGCCACTTTGTTGATAGAGCCACCTTGCAGTTAATTTGAATCCAGCAATTTTGTTTTGATTTGAGGGATTTGAGAATAGCTGTGATTTGCCGTTCTTTTAATAAGAGACTTTCCCAAAACTCTTCCAAACCTTCTAAAATTTTTATTTTTCTGAACATGGAGCGAAATTCAGGTGGTAAGCGAGCAAAGAGGGGGTAGGACATGGAGGTAGAGGTACGAGAGAAGGTGCTCCTTCCAAGTGCTGGCGACAACACACATGCCAGCGGATCGTCAGTTGCAGGACCGCAGGCCTGTCATCGCTGGGTCAGGGCCCTGTGAATCTCAGTAACGAACAGCGTCGCCAATCTGTTCTTCAGTGGTTAATGCAACCTGCATCCAGCAGTCTTACCTCCTCGTCCTCCCAGTCAGGGCCACAAATGTCGTCATCAGCATCATCAGCATCCGTCCAACATGAAGCAGCCCAAATGTCAACTCGTGTACCCCACTATGGATAATCCATTTCTGAAGACCTCTTTGATGACAAAATGCGGTTGGGGTCAGAAGGCATGTTAAAAGATCAAAAGGTCAAAGGGGTTTAAATTTCTATCTCTGACGCCCAGTTATTTGATCCCAAATCAGAGGAGGAGAAGGAACCCGGGTCCATTCGGCAAAAATCCCGGGTGGTCGCAACGCCTTGCAGTCCCTCTTGCTTGTAGCCCGCAGCTCCTGGATGCAGAATGTCAGACAAACGAAGTCCCCTGTTTTGATGATGAGGGATGACGACATTGCGGATCCAACTTGGTCTTTTCAGCAGAATTTGCTTGTGAGCCTTCATCACTGGACGAGGAGGAAGAACGATGGGGTAGTGTCATTTCGGGTCCCACCTCAAAAGGGAGAGGGCGGTCGCAGAAGTCCGCTGATATTGATTCCGCCAGCCACGTCAGCGGAAACCCCGCTCCTCGGCGTCAAAAAGGTCCAGACCTCCAAGCCTTTGGCCTTCTTTGGGGGGCAAGCCTCTGATTCACCAGCGATGTCAATATCCGCCTTTGCCATAAACGCATAAGTAAGGCAAAACCTTAGGTGTTTAACCACCACCAACATGTCTATCACATGCAGCGAATGCATGATTGAAATGGGGGCAACACTTGGCCAAAAAAGGCCAGACCAACGCTGGGCCTCCAACCACTGTCACACCCTCTATCTCCGCCTCCTCCTCCTCCGCCACCACCAAGCTTTTCCTCAGCTGCCCCATGTCTCTCAGAGTCATGATCAGGGATCAGCCTCCTCTTCAGCCTCCACCGTCGCCCGATACCACCAGAAGCCCAGAGACCCATCCTACCCCTTCTCCTTCTGCCAGTTTGATGACCTGCACGCCGTACAGCGCCAGTCAAAGCAGCCAGCCTTCTGTCTTCCAGGTTTGGGAGCAGAAGAAACACTTTAACCCAAACCATCCCAAAGCCAAAAGCCTGAATGTCGGCATTGCCAGGCTTTTGGCCTTGAAAATGTTGCCTTTCCGTCTGGTGGACACAGATGGGTTCCGCCACGTCATGGCCCTTGCCTGCCCCCAATACCAGATGCCGAGCAGGCATTTCTTTGCCAAAAAAGCCGTCCCTGCCCTGGCCAGCCACGTGTCATCTAAAATTTCAAGCGCGTTGTCTGCATCAGTGGCCGGAAAAGTCCGTCTGACCACCAAAAACATGGACTAGTAAGTACGGCCAAGGCCGCTATATCTCGTGACAGCTAAACTGGGTGAGCTGGGTGGATGTCTCTGGGGGTGACGGTGGCTCTCAGGCTCGGCGCCAACGCTTTTTAAAAACCCGCAGGATGGTGCAGGGTTATTTCCCCCAAGGTCCTCTGGTGGCATCACAGACCCAGAGAAACCAGGCCGTGTTGAAATTAATCTGTCTTGGAGACCGTCCACACACGGGTCAGGAGCTGTGGACGGCTCTCCGCAACGAGACCGAGCGCTGGCTGGGTGACAAGAACCTTGTGCCAGCAAGGGGGTGTGTGATAATGAGCGAAATTTGCTGGCCGCCCCTAAGATCGGTAGGCTGGAGCACATCCCTTGCTGGCACATGTCATGAACCTTGTAGTCCAGAAATTTCTAAAAAGCTACCCGGGTCTGGACTGCCTGCTGAGGAAGGCTCGAAGTCTCAGTTCGCACTTCCGCCGTTCACACCCTGCTTCGTCCCGCCTGTCTGTGTTTCAGCGTCAGCTCGGCCTCCCCGTCAATCGTCTCATTGTTGACGTGGCAACACGCTGGAATTCCACCCTCCACAAAGCTCCAGCGATTGTGGCAGCAGCGCAATGGCCATTAAAGTAGTACGAAGTGACACATGGCCTGACAAGCAGCGGTGCGACCTCGTGTTGTGGAGCCACCGAGAGTGGGGGCAGGGGAAAAGAGCTCTGCACCATCCTTGCCAGGTTTGAAGACGCCACCAAAATGGTCAGTGCGGACGATGTCCTTGTCAGCATGAGCATTGTGGTGATCTTAGTTCTGGAACGATCGTTGGACACTGCAGGAAATGGAGACCTTGCTGATTGATCAACTGGAGACATCTGTTGGGGTCTGCTTCACGTTCCCCAAATGTCACGGTGGAACAACATCAGCAACGTGACAGCAGTAGAGTGCCAAGTAGCCGTAGCGGCAGCAGCAGCAGTAGGCACGGTGGCAGAAGCCTAATGGGTGACCTCTGGCAATCTTTATTTACCACCTCACCAACGCATGCAATGCAGGGCACGTATCCAAAACACAGAGACCAGCTTAAGATCATGGTGCACGACTAACTGCGTCTCAACACGATGTTTTTGGATGTTGTCCGGACCCAATAGACTTCTGGGTATCCAAAATGGACGAATGGCCCGAGCTCGCTCGCCACGCCATAGAGGTGTTGTCCTGCACCGCAGCCACGTCATATCTGAGCGGCACTTCAGCACAGCTAGAGGAGTCATTACAGACAAACACATCCGACTTTCCACAGATAATGTGGATCTTTTGACTTTCATCAAGATGAATCAGGGATGGATCTCTGATGATTTTTGTGGCCCCAATTGCCGAGGTCACCGATTAGTTGCCGGCCTACTTCACATTCCTCTTCAAACAGAAATGGTCCTCTTGAAAACTTTTTTTTAAAGATCATTTCTTACTGAAATTTTTTTATTCTTTTTTTCCCCCAACAGTTCATTTTCCCGGCTTTGCTTGGGAGCGGAAGTCTCCTGCAAGTCTCCTGTAAGATGAAGGTTTCATGCAACACCGTTTCCTTTACTACTTTATTTTTAAAATTTTTCGCATTGTCAATGGTTTTGGGGTCTGTTGCTGTGAAATACAGCAAAATCAGGTCCTTTGGAACAAAATTGGTTTTTTAAGGGCATTTCTCCCTCACAATTTTTTAACAGGGCTGAAAGTCTTTTTTTTAAAATTTTTTGGGGGTCAGTCTTTGAAATCAGAAATACTACAGGCCTTTTCAAAAAAATTTTTTGTTTTAACAGACTTTTGGGGTTTTCAAAATTGTCCAAAGGGGTCAAGGGTCAGCTTTAAATTTTGGGGGGGGGCTTTTGCTGGACATGCGCTATACTACAGGCCCATTATAAAAAAAATGTTGTTTCTAACAGACTTTTGTTCTTCAAATGTAAAAAGGGGCTCATGGGTCATGTTTTGTTTTTTTTGGGGGGCTTTTTGCGGGGAAATGACTAACTACGGGTCCTATTGAAAAAAATGTGGTTTTAACAGACTTTTGTTCTTCACAATTGTCAAAGTGGCTCAAGGGTGTGGTGCTTCAGAAACGGGAATAGGTCACACTGTTAAGGGACACTATTGCAAATGACTTTTTTTTTTGCAAATCTTTAACATGTTCAATCCCTGTATTGAGCAACCCATTTAATTCAATTAAAAAAAAAGAAACAAAGACATGTGGGATTCCACCCATTTTAAAAATGTGTTTTTAAATTAAACTACTAAAAAACTTGCTGTACAAAAAAGCTGGTAAAAAAATTCCCCCTGAATTGTACAAGGGAGGAAGGAAAACTTACAGATGTAGGTTATTCAGAGGACATGGAGTAGGAGCCGGACAGAGAAAAAATACAGAGACAAATTTCCTCCAGCACTTGAGTAAAATGAGAAAAAAGAATGCCCCAAAAAAAAGGGCACCCGGGGGGAACAGGAGCGTTAACCACCAGTTTTTTCCCAATGAACTCAATGGTCCGCACTTTAAAAAGGAGGGGGAAGCGCTACCCAGGGCTTGATGTGATGAGTAAGCGGAGTTCTTACCCACACTTCCGCTTCCGCCTCTGCTTCAGCACGACTGTTGCGTTGCGGCTCATAAGGCATTTTTACCTTTAATAGATGACGGACGCCCGCCTGAGCTCTCACCCCCCACCCACTTAACTCCAGCCCCGGGTCTGAACCGCGTTTAAAAGATGCAGACGCTAGCCTGGGCTCTCACCCCCACCCCCCTGTAAGTCTGGCAGCTGGACCTCCGTGTTAAAGATCTGAGGCCACGGCTTCACCCTTAGGGGCAATCAGGAGAGCTTAAAATTTCTCTAAAAATCAGATTTTGAAAAGGTGATTTCTGTGAGGTTAAGTATTGTCAAAAAGGCTCCAGGGCTGGACACAAATTGCACAGTTTGAGACTTAAAATTTTCTGGGGCTGAGTTACTAGTTAGGGTCTCTCATTCCGAACTCCAGGGAAGTCTTCCCTAAATCAATGAAGAAGGATTTGGATGGAAAAATGAAACCTATTGATTGATTTGCTGAATCATTCTCAGAAGCCATGATGGGCAAATGTCTTCTCAACTAAAAGTGTTTTGGGGATGATTAGGACATTTGTATAACTTATGGGGTGTGCGGAGTACGAATTAACACATCTACACGTGAAAAAAAAAACCTTTAAAAACTGCAGGGAGTGGGTGTATGTTGTATGTTAATCACACTTTAAAAAAAAGCAAAAATGGTAATAAAGTAAAACTAGTAAATAAAATCTTCCCTAAATAAATTCTGTCAACGAATGTCCATTACCCAAAAAATATACAAAATGACAGTCCTTTACAAAATAGCATAGTGCACTTGAGTTTAAGAGTCATGCTGTTGTACAGGAACAGGATAGATCTAAAGTCCAGTGAAAATGGTGTGTGTTGAAAGACCTCCTATTTCCCCGGCACTTTTAAAATCTGTGGGCTCAGACCGGTTTTAAAATGGTCCCATTATGTGCTGTTCAAGGGACATCAGGGGGGCGTTTGCTAGGGTCCTAAAACATCCTGGCCTGCGGGCCCTTTGTTGTGTTTTTCCTCTGGGTAGGGCTGGGTTCACAACACAATCACTCTTACATTTTTTTCCTCACCCCCCCACGCCTCATAGTGACGTGTGGATGTTTTTATTTTACACGGTAAAAACCTTCTGTTCGCTGTACACTCAATTTTTCTTCACAACACAAAGATCCCGTACCATCCTCCTCAGACAGTCACTGTACAGTAAAAAATCAACCACCAATGACAAATTTACTTTTTCAGAACTTCTATTCTCACCTTCATATTAACAATACCCCCTAAACATTCCCAAACATACACCGATACATGGAGCAAATCTTACCAGACAAGTGGATTGTTTACTCGAAAACCCTCCCTACAAATCCAAGACCCTAAACTATTACTACATAAGGACAAATATCCTGCCAGACCCCACATGTGACATCAGCTGTACACAGGCTTCTGAAGACATATACCCAAAAACAGCCCCAGAAATAGTACCATATAGTGTGTAGAAACAGTTGTATGTAGACACTGCAGACATATAAGTATTACACTGTCAGCTTACATTTAGTGACTCACCGGAGACTCTTTTCTGATCACAGCGTCGTTCACTTTCTTACCCTTTTTCCCTTTCTCTCATCCGGGTTCACCCCCCCTTCATGCTGATTGCTCCCGCCAATACCGTCCCTGAGATTTGGACACAAATATCTTAAATCCTCACATTACCAGCAACTCCTTAATAATAGGTAAAAGCAGGCAGTCCCCTCAGTTAGGTCTATAGGGGTCCTGAAGCAGTATATGGGGCCACAGGCCGGTATATCGGGCCCCAGGCAGGTATCTAGGGGCCCCAGGCATTATAAGGGGGGCACAGCGCAGGATATAAGGGGCACTGAGGCCGTATATTGGCCACAGGCATATAAAGGGGGCACTGAGGCAGTATATGGGGGCCACTGAGGCAGCATAATGGGGGCACAGCAGTGGATAGGGCCGACAGTCAGGCATTAAGGGCACAGGCAGCATATATGGGGGGCGGCCACAGGCAGCATTATAAGAAACGGGGCACTGATTGGCTGCATATGGTGCCACAGGCATGGTATATGGGGGCCACTAGTCAGGGATATGGGGGCACAGTCATGCATTTTAGGGGCACTAGGCAGCATAGGGGGGCACAAGGCAGTGAGATATATGGGGGCCACATGGTACATATATTGGGGTTCACAGGCAGGGATATGGGGCCACATGCAGGGATATGTGGGGCCACAGGCAGCATTATAGGGGCACCGGCAGGAAATTGGGGCCATAGGCAATGGGAAATTGGGCCCACAGGCAGTAAATACTGGGCTACAGGCAGTATATGGGGGGCACAGGCAGCAAATGGTGGGCCAACGAGGCCAGGCATTATAGAGGCACAGACAGGGATATGAATGGGGGCAAGTCAATGTATCTGTGTGCCACTTGCAGCATTATAGGGCACAGGCAGCCATTCTAGGGGGCACAGGGCAGGGATATGGGGGGCCACAGGAGGGCTATGCGGGTGGGCCACGGCAGGATTATAGGGGCACAGGCAGGGATATGTGGGCCACAGGGCAGGCATTATTAGGGTCACAGGCAGGGATATGGATGCCACAGGCATATAATGGGTCACAGGGCAGATATGGGTGCCACGAGGGCAGGCATTATAAGATGGGCACATAACAGGCCGGGATTATAGGGGCCACAGCATCATATGGGGGTCACAGGCAGGGATATGGGGGGCCACAGGCACAGTTATAAGGGGCACAGACAGTATATAAGGGCAACTGAGTCAGGAAAACGCTATAAAAATAACAACATTCAATACTCGACCTAAATCTCCCACCCCCCGTCGGCGCTCACCGTCCTCTTACAGCCCCTCTCCTCACCGGCGCTCCACGGCGCACGCCTATGACGCGCTGTGCGACCTATGAGAGGCAGCGTCGCCGATGGATCATCACATTCATTCGCGACGCTGCCATGGCTGAGGCGCACGGGGCCCGCGGCGGTGTCCTCAGCGCAGTGAGGACCCTGCGGCCCCGCTGTGTCGGACTCCAGAGCCGGTCCGACACATGTCTAACGAAGCAGAGCGCTCGCTCTCTGCTCCGCAGAAGCCCTCAGTCTGAGTGTGCTCCAAGCGGACTCACATGCCAGCTTGAAGAGCCAGTCGGTTGCTCCAGGCCCGACGGCAGCGGACCTGGAGCCCGGGAGAACTCGGGGCACAGTGAGTTATTATTCGGGGCCCGAGCCCCGAATAAAACACCCCTAGCAGACGCCCCTTGAGGACAGTTATAGTCAATGTCCAGTTCAACTAAAATGGTGGTTGAAAGACTTTCCTTTTTTTTTTCCGTCACTGTTTTTAATCTGGGGTCAGGCAGTTTTGGGGCGCATGCAGCGTTCCCAGGACAGAGATATTCAATGTCCAGTTTCAAGTAGAAAAGATTGTTCAATATCATACTTTACTGCCTTCCTGGCACTTTTTAATTTGTGGGTGTTTGCAGGTTAAAGGTCATTCTGTGGTACAGACAGGATAGTTAATGGTTGCCTGTTGATTTTTTTTCCTGTGGCTTTTAAAACTAATTTCTTTGCCTTAGATGTAGCACGTATACAGTTTGCTGTAGTTGATTTAATTCCAGCTTCCTCCAATCCCTGTTTGGGTGTAAGAATGAAGGTGTTGTTTCGCTCTCGCCATATACTTTAATGGTCTTCTTTCGATAATCCTAATCATCAACTATCATATCTTATTGAAAATTGCCGTATATCGACTATTCGACCACCCCATGACTATGTGTAATCAGAACGTAAACGCTCATCACTACTAAATTTTTTTTCAAGAAGCCTTCACAACATTTTTGATAATTTTCTATAAATAAGGATTGTATGGACCAAAATTTATTACTAACTTATAGCTCAATGTGTCACGAGAAAACATTCTCTGAGTCACATGGATAGGTAAAAGTATAAAAAAAGTTATTCTTACATACATTGACATATGTCAGATTTGAAAAATGGTGCTCTGTCAGGGAGATCAAAACTGGATGCGTCCTGAAAGGTTTAATGTCATTAATTGTTGTTACCATCTGTACCCCAGAGAAAAGAAATAAGTGATGAGCATTAAGGGGTGTTTGCACAGTACCTATCAAGAGAAGGTCGATACAGAGGATTCTGGAGACCATTAGTATCAACGGGTTACCCATGTGTTACAGGAGTGCCAGTCCATTCTCATTTTTCAATGCATTTAGCACAGAAGATGCACTGGGAAATCTGTGTGTTTAAGCACATTAAATACACGACAAAACCCCAAGGTTGACCCTCAGGCTTCTGATGTGTCTTGCTTACCGTATTTCCCTGTAGGGAATATATGGTATGTCAACCCGGCCTATAAAATGTTGTTGGCCAGTACTGCCATGTTGTTGTTTTTTTCTTTTCTGCCCATGTTTAGGTGAAATTTATTTGGATTATGGCTGTGGTAAAAATACAGCATTATCACACCATGGCCTCATCAATTGCAAACAATCTGTTACCATCACCAAAACACTTTGTGTAACTGGCAGAGTGTAGGTTACCTGGATGTGAAACATGCATAATAAAGAAGAAAAGGGCATGGCATTCTTATGGCTTACATTTTTGCACCAAATAATAGCCAGGAGTTTTGTAGAAAAATTCTGAGTGCACACAATTTCGGTTCAAATAAGCAGAGTAAGGTATATGTACACTAACGTGTTTAATTGGGGCCAAGAATTCCCGCAGCGTAATTTCATCGCTCAAATAACGACTAAATACGTCCCAGTCATTACGGTAAAACTATCCACAGTTTCCAAGAGAACACTGGATTCCGCCTCCACCTCACCGGAAGCGTACAAGTACAAGTGACATGTCATTTATTCACAGCACTTACGCGCCGCGAGTAATGCCGGTCTATGGGGCCGGAGCGCTGCACTGCAATTAGCCGTGTGAACATAGCCTAATGGTAACAGCACAATGCGAGTGTAAAAGATGTCTTCAGTGATTCTGTGTTAAATAAAACCAGACAGTATTTTATTATCTTTTCAATGGTTTTGGGGGGACGGTTCTGTTTGCGGATTCACCCATCCCCCATAACCACTGACTAGTACACCTTCCACCCGAAAACTGGGCGAAAGATTGAGCATGTCCAAAGTTTTTCGGAATGCCAGTGGCGTGAAAATCCATCCAGCTGAAACTCCACTTAGTGTAGACTATTGGGGGATTTTCTATTAAAATCTATGGGGATGGTTTCTTGTCGGTTTTCAGACGGTTTCCAAATCCACAAACTGCCTGAAAATCTGACGAAAAAAAAACAAACAATGTGGACTAGTCAAGTGTAAAGAGGTGCCAAAAATATCAACCAGCATGAACCACCTTGATTAGCCCAGAAATATCAAAGGAAAGAGATGCATTGTCTAGAAAGAAATGAAAGACCAGTTTTATTGCATCATATTAGACCAACATGGACCACATTTATGAATATTGCCCCTTAAAGCCATTTCCACATTAAGGTAAGACACTCTCCTCTCAGATCAAATGCACAAAGGGCCAGATGTATGAAAACGGTCTAGGTCTAAGCCTTTCTTTGTTGTCCATAGCAACCAATCAGCACTCAGCTTCCATATGCGCTCTGATTGGTTGCTATGGACTCTGATTGGTTGCTATGGCCAACAAAGACAGTCTTACTGCTAGACAGCTTTGATACATAAGGCCCTAAGCGTACATAGACTACATGTACAATGCGCCACCTTTATCAGAGTGTTAATAAATCTGGTGCATGTTTTGACTGTGTAGACCAGGTTTACACCTTTCATTAGCTTGTCACGAAATGCAGAAAAATGTTGGCACATTTTTTTGGTGCACAGTATCGCACACTAAACTACATCCCCTTTCTGTTAAAACTACGTTCCCCCTTGTCTGATGAGGTGCAGAAGTGTCTAGAAACGGTCTAAAACACATTAAAATATGTGGTGCAAAGCATGTACGATTTTATTTTTGGCACAAATTGCTCCAGATTCTGGCGCAAAGGGAACCTGTCACGTAGATTATGCCCCTCGTGCTGAGGGCAGCCCAACTAGTGACAGACCTGCTGTTTCCAGTGCTGTGCCCCCTTTTCTGTAAGATGCTGTAGTTACAGAGTATTTAATGCTCAAATCTGTTCTGCCAGAGAGGAGTCCACATAATTAATGAGCAGGCATAAGACCTGCCCACCCATGGCTAGCTCCACCCACCTGCTGGTTATACACAGGTTTCTACCTATTTAAAGTAGGGGTATGTTCACACTGCATATTTGCTTTCCATATTTCGGGACACAATTGCGCTGCAAAACGACTGAAGTACAGCCCGCAAATATGGTAACTCTTAGCTCTCATTGAGAGCTATGACTACCTGCCATTTTTCCTGACATATATTATGTGTCAGGAGAAAGAAATGACAAGTCACTTCTTCCCTGCGCTTACACGTGGGGGAAAGTGAAAATCTGTGGGAGCCGACACAGAGCGTTTTAGAAGTATGTGCTAGCCAGTGCGTAATTCTAAAAAACCCAGTGTATTGCGGTGTGTACAGTATATGCCACAATATGCCGTGTCAACATACCCTAAAGCAGGGGTCCCCAACCACTGGGCTGCGGAGCATCCTCTGTCAGTTCGCGTCCCTGGGCTACAAATGATGCCAACCACCCATTGATTGTATCAGTCTGGGTGGTCAACATCTACTCTGCGAGGCCGTTGTAATCTGGCCACGCAGAGTTAGCAGCTCCACACATAGCGTGCAGCTGTTTCGCCAGGGAGAAAGCAGGGGTGGTTCATTACCGTCCCTGTTTTTTCGATCGTTTTATATATATTTTCCAAAGATCTTTACATACAGATCAGCGGCGCAGGGGGAGTGATGCAGCTGTGTCGTCACACCCCCTGCACCACTGGGTCTCGCTGGTCACCAGCTCCTGGAGCTGGAAGCTCTGCAGGGGATCGAGGAGAGGTGAGTAACTTTCTTTATTTTTTATTACCCTGCCTATTTACTTACAGGGGACATGGATGTGAGCAGCTACATGGGGCATATTTATAATACCTACAAGGGGCATGTATATAATACCAACAGGGGGTATGTATATAATACCTACAGGAGGTATGCATATAATACCTACAGGGGACATGTATATATGTAATAACTACATGGGGCATGTATATAATACCCACAGGGGACATGTATATAATACCTACAGGGGACATGTATATAATACCTACAGGGGGCATGTATATGATTACCTACAGAGGCATGTATATAATACCTACAGGGGACATGTATATAATACCTACAGGGGGCATGTATATAAGACCTATAGGGGGCATATATATATATATATAATAACTACAGGAGGCATGTACATAATACCTACAGGGGGCATGTATATAATGCATACAGAGGGCATGTATATAATACCTACAGGGGGTGTATATAATACCTACAGGTGGTGTGTATATATATATATATATATATATATATATATAATATATAATAATATATATTATAAAATATAAATACCCACAGGGGAACATGTAAATAATTACCTGCAGGGGGCTTGTATATAATGCCTACAGGGGGCTATGTATATAGTACCTACAGGGGGCATGTATATAATACCTATAGGGGACATGTATATAATTACCTACTAGGGGCTTGTATATAATACCTACAGGGGACATATATATAATTACATACAGGGGACATGCATATAATACCTACAGGGGGCATGTATATAATACCTACAGGGGTATATATATATATATATATATATATATATATATATATAATAACTAAAGGGGACATGTATATAGTAACTTACAGGGGGCATGTATATAATTACCTACAGGGCATGTATATAATACCTACAGGGGGCATGTATATGATTACCTACAGGGGGCTTGTATATAATACCTACGGGGAGCATGTATATAATTACCTACAAGGGACATGTATATAATTACCTACAGGGGACATGTATATAATACCTACAGGGGGCATATAATTTAACTAAGGGGGGCTTAATAAACCTACGGGGGACATGTATAAAATCCCCGGGGGGGGGCATTATATAAAACTAAGGGGCATGTAATAAACCTACAGGGGCATGTAATAATACCTACAGGGGGCATGTATAAATACCAAAAAGGGGGCATGTTATAAATCCCTACGGGGGGCTTATATTTTTCCTTACATAGGGCATGATATTTTCCCACAAGGGCATTATATAATCCTCGGGGGGAATTATATAAAAACCACGGGCAGTATATAATACCTACAGGGGACATGTATATAATACCTACAGAGGGCATATATACAATACCTACAGGGGCATGTATATAATACCTACAGGGGGCATGTATATAATTACCTACAGGAGGCATGTATATAATACCTACAGGGGACATGTATATAATTACCTACAGGGGGCATGTATATAATACCTACAGGGGGCATGTATATTATTCCCTACAGGGGGGCATGTATGTGACTACCTACAGGGAGTATGTAACTATCTACAGGGGGCACGTATATATACCTACATGAGATCTATATATCTACCTGCAGAAGGCTTATATACCTATCTACCGACTGGGGCTATATTTGGACCTACTGTACATACAGGGGTTGACATACCTACCTACCTAAAGAGGGCCTATATACCTACCCACTTACCTACAGGCAGTCTATATAACTACCTACTAGGCTCCTAAATGCCTACCTATTGGGGGAAGCTTATTTATCTACAACTATCTACCTAATTTGGGACCTAAATACCTACCTATTGGGGACTGATAACTACCTACATAATGGGGCTCACAGAGCTGATTATATATGTATATTATATACATGTATAATGCTGACCAACAGAGCTGATCAATATAACTACGGATTGATTGACAGCTCTGTGGTGACCCACAGAGCTGACAATCAGTCTGCAGTTATATAATACTGGTAACCCCATACTATACCCCTAAATGACACAGTAAGCTCTTTATTGTGGTTTTTTTTGTGCGGGTGATTCTAAACCTCCAACCCTCTCCATAATCACACCCCCAATAACCCCGCCCCTGACAGCCCCTTGCTGAGGACAGCATAACCCCTTTGATAAAAGTGCCCCATACAGTGCAACTTTTTTTCTACCATGCGGAAACAGGTTATGTCAAAGAAAACAGAGAGTTTTAACTGCAGTAATGTGAAAATAGTAATCCATGATAAAATATTGGACAGCATTGCTAAACCTGATTCCGAGGCGGGATTTAGGGCAAGCTGGACAATTGCACAAGGTCTTTATTTATTAAGGGGCTCCCACAATGATAACCCAGGAAAAAACTAAAACCACTGAGTAATATTTTTTGTAAAATGGCGGTATGAAAAATGTATTTGCAATATTATCCGAAAACTATTGGCCCATTTATTATGCAGTTTATGCCTGGTTTAATGCCGTGTTCACATCTTCAGCGGAGATTCTGTCCCACATTACATCATATTTGATGGAACCTTGTTAGAACCCTGACCGACTCATCAGCTGCCCTCAGTGTCTGTCAGGTGACAAATCTAGCGCTGCATCGTGGTTTCCATCTATAATAGAAGTCATGACTGACGCCAGAAAAGCTGCAAGTGATGATGTGTGACATTTTATCACTTGTCAAATTTGGTAACTGACAAGAAAAGTGGATATGGGCTCCAAAGAAGATGTCGCTTACACCAGATCTATTATGTGGAATAAAAAGAAACGGTGGAAGTTTTGGTGCTCTTCTACAGCTGCTCATGACAGGCATTTCTGAATTTTTTTTACTGTCAATTCAAAATGTGCCAATTTTACTAAGAAATGTGTGCCTTTCATTCAAAATTTGGATTGTCCAAACCTTACAAATTGCCCAATTGCAAAAAAATAACAAAAAAAATTGACTTACCATTTAAATTTCCCAATGATCCAGCCCTGAAGCTCCAGAGGCCCATGTGGTCTTTGCTTACATCTGGTCATCGTTTGACTGCATTAGCCAATCAGTGGCTTCATTGGTCATGTGCCATTTCATATTAGGCTAAGTTCACACGGCTTATTCACACCGTAATTGCGGGACGGATTTCGGCCGCAATTACGTCGTGTGCCGTGCAGCGGGGCGGAGGAGCCGGCAGCTCGCCGGCCCCATAGACATCCATTATCCTCGGCGTGGATTCTGCCTGGATAATGTGCATGTCACTTTCTCCCCGCTCACGAAATACGGCGAGCAGAGAGAGGAATCGGAATCCATAGTTCTCTATGAGAACTGTGGATTACCGTAATGACTGGGACGGATTTGGTCCTGTATTTCGCGCAGTACGGCGTGGAATACGGGACCAAATCTGTCCCAAAATAAGCCGTGTGAACATAGCCTTACTGTTCAGGATATTAATTGTTCATGTTAATGGAACAGCACTGAGGCCACTGATTGGCTATAACAGTGGCGTGAACCAAATGTAAGTAGATTAAAAGATTAAAACTTTTTTGTGTCATTTTATACATTTGCAAGTTTTTTTATTTAGTTGAACAACCCCTTTAGGCTATGTTCACACGGCGTAATTGCGGGGCGTACAGTACGGCCGCAATTACGGCGGGTGATTTGGAAGTCGCGCTGAGCAGCACGAACTCCCGCGGCGTGGGGGGCTGTCAGCCCGCCGGCCCCATTGACGTGCACTGCACGTGGCGAGTATTCGCCACAAGTAATTGACATGTCACTTATCTCCCCGTGCGTACAATACGATCGTATTGTACGAGTAGGGAGAGGAGGCGTAATCCATAGCTCTCTATGAGAACTATGGATTACCGTAATTTCAGCACGCATCTAGCTCGTATTAGAGCGCAAATACGACGCGAAATGCGTGCCGAAATTTGCCCGTGTGAACATACCCTTACATATAGGGCTATTTATTTATGTGAACTTTATATGCGAGTATTATCTGGGGACTATGTGCCAGATTGACCTATGTGGTATGTGGGTTTAACCCTTTACCGCCGCAGCCAGTTTTGACCTCCCTGACAGAGCCCCATTTTTAATAACTCTGACATGTGTTACTTTATGTGGGAATAACTTTTTGATACTTTTACCTATCCATGTGAATCAGAGATTGTTCTCTCATGACACATTGTGCTTTAAGTTAGTAAAAAATCAAAGTTCAAAAATGTCTGCATCTAAGACAGTTATTCCACACAAAACATTTTTTAGCAATCATCTACCATATGTCTACTGGCATAATGTTTAAATGTCTTTTTATTTTTTTACAACATTAGGGGGCTTAGAAATTTAATAGAAATTTTTTACATTTTCAAGAAAATTTGCAACATTGATTTTTTAGGGACCAGCCCAGTTCTGACCAGCATTGAGGGGCCTGTACGTTAGGCTACGTCTACACAGCATTGGACAAAAAACGACCTGAAAACCAAATCCTACAAACCGTTCATAAAACTGAGTATTTTTGTCCACTGCAACAGTAGACAACAGGATGTTTTTACTATAAAAGTCTATGGGAGCTGTTTTAAGTCTTTTTTCCAGTGTTTTTAGAAAATGAAAAACGCTGGAAAAACTGACTTTTTCTGTGCTGTGTAGACATAGCCTTAGATTCCCCCATAAATGACTCTATAAAAGAAACTACTCACTTAAAAACAGCTTTTAGGAAGTTTATTAACCCACTAGGGTTTTCACAGAAATTAAAGCAAAGTGGAGGTGAAATTTCACTTTTTATAAGGATTTAAAATTTGTATCCATTATTCACTGGAGCACAGTAGATGTGGCCAGGGAAGTGCAACTCAATTCTGCCATTTTTAGAGATATCCCATATGTGGCCATAGTGCGCTATTTGGCTCAAAAACAAGATTCAGATTAGGAGGAGCACCTACCGGATTTTCTTTACGTGCAAGATTTGCAGACACCCTAAGGTGCTAAAACTTAATAAACACCCTTAAAAAGACCCCAAATTGGACACTAAACCTCTTAAGGAATATATCCAGGGATGTAGTGATTATATCGACAACACAGGTATTTCACAGATTGTATGGCATTAGGCTGGGAAAATTAGAAAAAAAAGATTTCCAACAATCCGCAATTTTTGCTGAAAAGGTTTAATTTTACAAGGAATCCTAGGAAAAAAGCCTCCCAAAATTTGTAAAACAATTTCTTCCAAGTTCGGCAATACCCTACATGTGGGTGTAAACTGCTGTTTGGGTGCATGGCAGGGCGTATAAGGGCTCCATTTTTACAGTGTTCGCCGTGCAGTGTAAATGACAGGATAACTTTACTATGGGGGTAAAATGACAATGATATAAATTTTATATAGTTTTTCATGTTTTATCACTTTTACACAATAGAAATACATTTAGCAAAAATTGTGTTTTTATGTTGTCATAGTTTGGCAGCCATAACTTTTTTGATTTTTCTGTGTCTCTTGCGGGATGAGTTGATATCTAGGAATAGGTAGGACACTGTTAGGCCATGTTTTGGGACAGATTTGGTCGCCATACTGCGCGAAATACGGGACCAAATCCGTCCCAGTCATTACGGTAATCCACAGTTCTCATAGAGAACTGTGGATTCCGTCTCCTCTCCCAGAGAAGTGACATGCACATTATCCCGTCGGAATCCGCGCAGTGGATAATGTATGTCTATGGGGCCCCTCCCCCGCTGCTGAGAACACGGCATAATTGCGGGCGAAATCCATCCCGCAATTATGCCGTGTTTAAGCTGTGTGAACCTGGCCTTAGGCTAGGTTCACACGGGGCGCATTTCAGTCCGTATTTTGCGCCGTACTGTGCTCAAATACGGGCTAAATGCGCCCCAGTCATTACGGTGATCCACAGTTCTCATAGAGAACTATGGATTACGCCTCCTCTCCCCGGGCGGCGTATACGCCGCGCGGGGAGAGAAGTGACATGTCAATTATTAGCGGCAAATACGCGCCGCTAGTAATGAATGTCTATGGGGCCGGCGGGCTGCCGATCGACGCGAGCACCCAAACACCGGCTTAATTGCGGGGCGTACTGTACGCCCCACAATGACTCCGTGTGAACCTAGCCTTATGTACACATATTGCAATGTGACTTGTTTTGCAACATCTTTACCATAAAAGTAATCTTTATAGTGAGACAACCCCTTTAAACTATGGGGGGAAAAATGAAAATTTTCCAGAGCAAAGCTGTACAGAAGTAAGGCTTTGTCTGTGGCTCCACAGCTGCTATTGCTACCTGCTGGGAGTTGTAGTTCCAATTGTTAGGTACAGTATAAGGACTACTTTGCAGTGATAAACTGGACTCAGACTGTAGTAATTTATTTGTGTATTATCAGTTTCTAATTTGGGCTGCAGGGGATCTTGTAAGAAGAGGGTGGACTGTCTCTGTGGATCAGGTAACGAGGTGCAGTATGTGGACATGGTTTAGCTTTACAGAACCGAAAAAGAGATTTAAAGTAGAAGCTGATGCTAAAATAAAATGGTATTACATGTGCAGCCCATAGAGCGTGTGAATCTAGGTACAGAGCTCTATGTAGTATCTCCTCCATTATCTGCGGACATTTCATTATAACCGGGACCGAAAATAGCTTCCCCAAGTCCCTCACTGAGCTACGCGAGGTAAGAAGCCGAGGGAGTGCAGACGCGCATGCGCACAGCGCTCGTCTACAGTAGCAGCTATAGACGGAGCACGGGCTGGGTTGCGCGCACAGCTGAAGCCACACAGTGCAGCATGCAGGGTAAGTTCCCAAACTCCATCCTGCTGTATCTCCATGTGTCACCCCTGTAGGCATGAGGTGTGCCATGCTGGTCTAATGCACCCCTGTGTGCCAGGGAGCTGCTGTATATAGATTTATCATATAGTTCTTATCTTATTGCTTCACTGTTCTTTTCAGATGATTTGCTTTCCTGTAGCATAAAATCACTTTCAGCTCCTCTTCTGCACTTAGAAATCTATGACTCATCTATGTAGTAACTAGATCCCATAGATCAGCGCCCTCCACAATGTTAGAGAACTTTGTAGAGTTGTTTGCATGATTGCATAGGTGAATATGATCCAAAAAGTGTCCTGATGACTACAAAGTGTCACCCCCAAAACTGTGCGTTTCTATATCTGTGCTTTCAGGAGTTCTCCTTTAAGCAGAAAGGGTTAATCCCTATTGCGCTAAACATGTCATTAATTCAGTATTGAGTCTTGGCCCCCAGAGCTGTTGGGTGGCAGTAATGGCGAATATGGAGGTGGGGCAGGGTATTGTTTACACACCTAGCCCCTTGTAGGCTCATGACACCATTCACATAGGGATCCTATAATATGGAGGACGGCATAGAAAGGTTCACTTTCTTTCGGATCTCATATAAATTGAACATAAAAAATTTGCCATGCTGGATTTGGTGTTGTGTTATGGGTGCATTCTCCCCCGGGAGCATTGCTTTGTGTTTTGGTGTTGTGCAGAAGCACAGTATGACGGCACGAGGAGTACCTAGGACTATAGAGTCACAGGGACTGTGACAGTGCATAGATGGCTGTAAAGCTAAGTTAATGCAGATCAGATCCGACCTTGATTTTGATGCAGATTTAGCACCAAAATCCTTGGCCGTTCACCGTGCATTCAAGTGCATAAGGTTTCTGCAACCCTGTTAACACATATATAGAAATTTGTGATTTTCGTGCAAATTTTAATTTGCAGCAAATAAGTGATATGAGACTTATTTGCAACAGATTGTATGCAGAAAATCCAAGGATTAGCCCCATTGATAAAAACTGGAGCTAATCCTCCTGTGCAGATTTGCAGACGTGCAAACGGCACCTCCTCAGTCTGAGGGTCAGCGTTGTATTTCCGTGGCAGAAATCTATGTTGGAATATTCTCCGAGGTGTGAACATACCCCTATGGTGTTCTGGTGGGGAGCCATGTCATTCTCAAGCTCTGACTGGTACATCTAAAATCGATACATGTAAGATTGGTGCATGTGTGGGGTGGGGGTAAGGGGTGTAAGTTGCTGCTCAATTAACTGGTGATATCTGAGTACAGTGATATGTGAGGATGATGAGAGTTTCTCCTTTACTGGGACGCACATAGTTTATATGAAGCCTTTGTTCTTGGCTCCGGTACAGCCTGTTTTTCAAAGTGAAAGTGAAACTCGGTCACTGTGTGTTGTATCATGGCTTGGTCTTGGCGTCCTTCCAGGGACTAGTAAGGGAGTTTCCATGGCCAAGGATGCAGCAGCCTGATTTCCCAGAAATGGCTTGACTTAGAAGATAGCAGTCTGCAGGTGACATCGTCTTACAGGTGCAGGGGGTCCTGTGTACGGGATCAATCATTCTCATCACTGTATCCTCTGCGTGTAAATAACATATGGTGTTTATTAAATCTTTCAAACTATATTTGTTTTGTGCAAATTATTTATGAATAAAGTTTTATTGCATTCTCATGGTGATCAAAATAAGGCTATGTCCATACAGCAGAGGACAAAATACTTGTCACATTCTAATCAGAATCCGACCAGTATTTTAGACTTGGTTTTCATTTTTTTAAAGGTTTTTGTCCTGTTTTTTTGCCGTGGATTCTGGCTGTCTCATTCAATCGAACAGTGCTATAATCCACCGTTTTCAAGTGAAATATGCGGATTATAGAACGTTCTAAGTTTTTTGACCTGGTTTTTGGATTTGCAATATGACCTCAGAAAATCCGAGTTGTGTAGACTACAGCTTGGATTTTGTATTGAGGTCTATGGGGATGATTTACAGTTGGATTTTGTATTGAGGTCTATGGGGATGATTTACAGTTGGATTTTGTATTGAGGTCTATGGGGATGATTTAGGTATGTTCACACGGCGTGTTAAAATCATTTTTAGATCGTGTCGGGGACCCGTGTTTTTTGGACCCTAAGGGACCCAAACACGCAAAAAACGGGCAATGTATTTACATTTCCTTCAAGTAAAAGCTCAGCGTTCAACTTTTGATCGCCGCCCCGTATTTCTTGCGTTTTTTTTTTCTGATGTGTCTTTTTTTTCAATTGTATGTAATTCTTTTTTTGATGCGCAGACGCCCTTTTTAAAACTATGGGGTTGTTCCTGCTGACCCAAAAACCCCATCCAAACACCCCCTTGGTTGGTTCTTTTTGCGCGCGCTTATAAATAAGTTTTTTGGATCAAAAATTTTTTGTTGCCAACCCCCCGTTGGGGGGGTGGTTCCCTTAAGGGGGGGTCATCTCCCGCCTCCCGGCAGGGTTAGCGAACCCCCCGCTGCAAGCGGTAGGGGGGGTTTCTTTAAATTTTAGCGCAACCCCAAAAGAAAGGTAAAGACCTGCTCTTTTGCCCCCCGTTCCCGTGGGCCTCACCACCGGCGCTCTCCATTTGGCACCCTGGAACACGGGGTCAGTCACGCTGCACACTCGGAAAGTGTTAAAAACAGGGAGGCGGCAGGAGGGATTTTTTTTGGGGATGTACACTTCTGCACGTCTCCCCGTTAGGGGTAACCCCGGGTTGATAACCCCCTGTACATCCCTCGGCCCCTTTTTTTTGGGCACCCTTTCTCACCCAGGAGATCTCCGGAGCTGCAGAAAAACCGGGTAGGTGATTTTTTATAATTTTTTTTTTATTGGCTTTTGGGGGGGCACTACCTGGCTATTGGGACACTTCCTTCAAATGGGGGCACTACCTGGGCTATTGGGAGCATTTCTTTATTTTTTTAATGGGGGCACTACCGGGCAAAGGGGGAGCACTCCTGGCAAAGGGGGAACACACCTGGAAATGGGCATTTCTCTAATGGGGCATTCCTTGCAAAGGGGGGAAACTCCCGGGTTAATGGGGCATCCGG
The DNA here is from genome assembly GCA_025379985.1 of Phyllomedusa bahiana. Classification (NCBI taxonomy): domain Eukaryota; kingdom Metazoa; phylum Chordata; class Amphibia; order Anura; family Hylidae; genus Phyllomedusa; species Phyllomedusa bahiana. The sequence goes on along the minus strand of JAODAL010000117.1, from coordinate 99,240 downwards.
GCAAATCGGGGACTAGGGTAAGGGGACACAACTGGTTTTTGGGAAACAACTGGTTAATGGGGGCAAATGGCTAATGGGGGCACTACCGGGCTAATGGGGGCACTATTGGCAAAGGGGGGCATAACTGGCTTGGGGGAAACTGCCAAGGGGACACTACTGGTAAGGGGGGGCAACCGGCAAAGGGGGGGCTACCGGGTAATGGGGCCCCCTTTAACCCCTGGTTAATGGAAGCACTACCTGGCAAGGGAGCATGCCGGGCTAATGGGGGGACCCTCAAAGGGGGGAAACTGGAATTGGGGGTATCACCTGGCAATGGGGGCACTACCGGGCTAAGGGGGGCACTTTGGTAATGGGGCCACAAAGTGGCTAATGGGGGCCTTTCCTGGAAAGGGGACACTACGTGGTAATGGGGCACTATGGCAAATGGGGCACTACCCCCAAAAAATTCTCCTTGGGAGATCTACTGGCAATGGGAGCACTACCCAATTGGGTGCATCTACCTGGCAAGGGGGAAACTACTGGCTAATGGGGACCACTGGCTAATGGGCCCCCACCGGGTAATGGAGCACTACTGGCAATTTGGGAGCATCTACCTGGTTTAAAGGGGCTCTCCTGGCTTAAGGAGCATTCCCTGGCTTTTTGAAGCTTTCCCCTAGTTTTGGGGGGACCCCTGGCTATTGGGCGCACATCGGGATAGTGGGGAACTACCTGCTAGAAGGGGGAAAAAAACCAAACAAAGGGGGGCACAACCTGGCTTAAAGGGGGGCGCAACTTGCTACAGGAGGCTACTACCTGGCTCCCCGGGTTTCAAATAGCTACCAAAAGGGGGCTATATAACTACAAATAGGGACCTATTTTTCTACTTTAGGGGGGACCTATATAACTACCTATCTATTAATAGGGCACTGAGAAAAAATTTCTTTTGGGGCACAGTTTGGCATACCCCCACTCCCCTGGTGCTGAATAAAACATCCAATAGTTGGGGGAAGCTGATGACGCCAAAAACCCTAATTTAGCTTTCTTCCAGACTGTTGCACAGTTAGGGGGCGTGGGGTGTGGCTTTTTGAAGGGGTGTGGCTCACAAACAAGATGAGCGTGGCCATGCAGATTTATTGGAGCACACTGGCCCTTCAAATCTCCCACATTCCCGCTTTCAAAAGTTGGCATGTATGCAAAAATTTGTCCAAAAATGTATTGAACACACCGTGTGAACATACCCTTACAGTCAGATTTTTGAGAATTCTAAGTAACAAATCCAACAGTACAGTACATCACTGTCGTATAGACGTCCAAAGCCCCAATTCCCCTCTATGTTCAAAAAAAGTATACATCGGGAATATGCAGCATTTCTGACTCTGCCCATTTGTGACTCTGAAGTTCCTGCATAACAAATATCTTGTACGTGTACTAGTCACAGATTTTCACTAGTCACAGGTAGACTTTAAACACAAAAGTACTAGCCATGAAAACTCTAATAACAGTGTACAAGACAAAAAAGCCAAATATTGGAGTGCTATTTACAGATGCCAGCCATGGATAACTCTGCTGCCGAAGCCACAGTAAGGACATGACAATGATTTACAGTTGGATTTACACGCGGATTCAATAGAGTAAAAATCTGTAAATCATTGTTTCCATAGACCTCAATAGAAAATCCAAGTTATAGTCCTCCCGACTTGGATTTTCTTGAGGTCACATTTCAAAACTGCAATTTAAAAAAAACAAACCGTAGAACATGTTCAATAATCCGCTGTCTTTCAAGTCACAAAGCGCCTCCCAAACATTTCTATGTCGGATCCACGTCCAAAACCCAATAGAAATAAATGGGACCTAAAATCCACATTGAAAACTGTGTCGGACTATGCGGTCTTAGGATTCAGAATCTGACAAGTGTTTTGACATTTGTTGTGTGGCCGTACCCTGAAAGGACCCAGCCATGTGTTTACAGGTTCTCTTAAAGGGTATCCCTATCTCTCAACTTCCTGGTTTTGGCTCATCACCAGCCATGCTGATCGAGAGTCGGTCATGCCATGCAGCTTTCTTCATCCTCTTCTATGTGATTTCCGAATAGTCAAGCAAGTGTGCTTGTCCGTTTTCGGAATTCCAATATAAATGAAAAAGTGCAACCACCTCTCCGTTCTCTCCGGCTGGAGACACGCCAGCTGCAAACAGCAGGTTAAGCAAAGGGAATACCCCTTTAAATTAAACTGCAATGCAATCCAGCCACATCAGATTACTCAGTGATATTCATTACACAACAGTTACCTTATACAAAAGTTATTCTAGGCCTAGAGGTCAGTAATTGTTAAAGGGATTTTCCAAGACTTTTAAAAACCTCACTACCACCTCCAACTGTATTAAAAATAGGACATAACCCATACTTACCTCTCCCATCACCACTGTTCCAGCACAGCCAGAGCTTCATTGTCCCCCTCCCACCCGTTCACACACTAATCACATCACATTCATGGATCACCATCATCTGGCCTCATGAGTCAAAGGCCTCCAAGTACATAATGTGGTCACAGAGATCAGTGATTGGCTGCAGCATCATGTGACCCATGGACATGCAGTGTCCCAAACGTAGCAGAAGAGTGAATGGGGGTAGTAGTGGATTATATGGTCACGATGCCCACACTCAAACCTCTCATACTACTCTGAAATACTACATTGAACAGATGCTCTGCTTATATGGGATTAGGTGGTGTTCTTCCAGTGTTCCCCGGGACACACCCTTTGAATAAGCCTCTCTGTCCTGATGGTAGATGAGGTGTCCTTGGTGTTGTAGGCAGAGGAACAGACAGGATAGCAGTGAAACAGTTCCTTTACTCCACACTAGTTGTTATACCCAAAAGTAGGTTTTCAGAAATCACTGAAGCCTATAGTAGGGGGGCACCAAAACTATCCAGACTTTTAACTATTTTAAATTCTCCGCAGGAATTAACGTGCTCGCCCCAAGCGATCTGGAGACTTCTCTAAGACTAGTGAGTTGAGCTAGGCTGCATGCCGCTAGACATCAACTGACTATGAGGCTTTGTCTCCACTTACTTCATCCTCATCTACTTCCACTCTACAGGCCTCCATTCCTGGCAAGTCTTATTTCTGCTTGTCTTACCTTAAAGGGTTTGTCTCACTACAGACATTGATGGACTATAGCTAGGATATGCCATCAATGTCTTATAGGTCCAGGTTCCACCTCTGTGACCTGCACCTATTTTCTAAACGAGCCCTGAAACCTCTCCGTTGTGAATGGTGGTTGGACCTGGATCTATCAGACATCGATGGCGTATCCTAGCGATATGTACATGTCAGACCAAAGCATGTTCATCTCTGAGACACAGAACCCATTTCCTTCCTGAGCAGTATGATGGCTGGACATTCCCATCTTGTTTGTACTTGCCTATAATTGTTTGTACTGATGAACGTGGCACCTTCAGGTATCTGGAAATTGCACCATAGGATGAACCAGACTTGTGCACGTCCACAATTCTCTTCCTGATATCTTGGCTGATTTCTTAAGACTTTCTCATGATGTTACACACAGAAGAAGTGTGTTTCTGGTGTCCATATAAAATACATCCACAGATGTATTTTAGAAGTTGCCAGTAAACCAATCATAAGCTTCCAAAGACATGACATCATCATATGGGCTGTCCCAAATTGTTTAAAGGCACAGTAATCCTAGTGTATGTAAACTTTTGACTTTGAGTAAAAAAAAATCCCTCATTATTCTGGCATTTGGCAAATATAAATCATTTTGGTTCCTAATTGACCTAAAACGAGTAATGTTTATTTGGATTTCATGTCAGATAGTGAGAAAAACATGCACATGTGTCCTTTTATACAGTGTATGTAAACTTCTGGTTTCAACTGTATGTTCTTGAAAACTTTACATGACAGCATATTTGTATCTCGTTAACAAGTCCACCTCTCCCCCCTCCTTGTTGCCTTCTTATTTTGGAGCAAGTTAGTTGCCAGGATTCTGGTGTATATGACATTAATACATTGGCTTTATTGTGTCTGTAGCAAGGCAGCCTTCCCGTTTCTGCTGCCTGACATTGTTCCATGTCAGTAATGCATCACTTGCATTCTCTCTGGAAACTGACACAGATCATTCCCATTGATGTCCATGTGTACAAAACTAGTTGTTTAGCTGCAGCCCGATGACCTCTGCGCTTTCACTTTAGATGAACAGTTCCTGATTAGGTATAAAAATAGACAAACTACTAGTGCATTACTACAGCTACATCCTATGCTTCTCCCCTGGGACTCTCAGGCTGTGCTCACACCTCACACAGTGCAGCCAGGAAGCGTGCGACTAAAGTACAAGCATTTAGGCCGTGTTCACACGGCTTATTCCCGACGGATTTGTGCACCGTATTGAGCTCACAAATCCACCGTGAATAAGGGGCGGGGCGGGGCCGGAGCGCAGCGGGGGCGCCGCTCCCGGCCCCATAGACAATGCATTGTTTACGGCGCGTCCGCGCCGTAAATAATGTGCATGTCACTTTCTCCCCGCCGGCGGATTCGTCCGAGCGGGAGGAGCGACGGATTCCACTGTTCTCAATGAGAGCAGTGGATTACTGTAATTGCTGCCGCGGATTGGCGCCGTACTGAAGCGCAAATCCGGCGCGCAGTACGGCGTCAATACGCGGCAGAATAAGCCGTGTGAACGAGGCCTTAGGGTTTGTCCAAACTGCGCTGACAACATACCGGTCGAATTCTACTGTCTTTTGCATGTTTAGGGGGGACAGTTCCTGGCCCCGGTTTGTGGATTTGACTGTCCCCCTAACCTTCGAACAGTACATTTTCCTAAAACTGGGCAGAAGAATGTGCATGCTCCAAGTTTTTTTGATGGTTTTCGGATTTGAAATCCGACCGTCAGAAAATCCGAGCTGTTTAGATTACCGCTCGCATTTTCTATTGACGTCTATGGTTGTGGTTGGCAGTCAGTTTTCAGTCGGTTTTCGGATTTGAAAACCGCCTGAAAACTCTTGCCGTGTGGATACACCCTTACTAGAATTTACCACAGTTTTGCAGCCATTGCAGGTGACACACATAGTGGGACATCTTTGAATTCACATGCGCCATTTTTGTAGCTTGGCGCCGACAGCCCAGTTCTATATAAATATAGAGGATTGTATAATATGACAGTAGGAATGAATGTGTTATGGGCCAAACATTGTTGCCGCATAACACTCAAAATTGCTGCATAGAGTGTTATGTGGCAAGCTTTGTATGGCAGTTTCACACCAAACTTTGCCGCATTAAAATGTGTCGTCAGGCAGGATTGGCCGTACACCTGTTCATACATCAATAGAACCGGCCATATACGGCAAGAAAATGGCAAAGACGAATTCATAGATGCTGCCCATGCATGTACGTACCACAAAAAGACATGTTGATAGCTCTGTCTTAGAAAAAAATACAAGAATACATAAATCTTTCCTACTGATTTTTTTCTCTCACCTTATTTAGGCAACAATGCAATCTTTTCAGAGTATAAACACTAAGGCCTCGTTCACACGGTTTTATTTGGGCGCTGATTTCAGCAGTACTGCGCGCCGTATTTGCGCTGCAGTGCGACTGAAATCCGTGCCAGGCATTACGGTAATCCACAGTTCTCATAGAGAACTATGGATTCCGTCTCTTCTCCCCGCTTGGCGAATACGCCGAGGGGGGAGAAAGTGACATGCACATTATTTACGGCATGTACGCGCCGTGAATAATGAATGTCTATGGGGCTGGCGAGCTGCCGGCCTCCCGCCCCCGCTGCACGGCAGCCGGCGTAATTGCGGGGCGAAATCTGTCCCCGCAATTACGTCGGCAATAAGCCGTGTGAACATTGCCTTATAACATCCCCACATCTCTTTACATCGGAGTTTAATTTATATATTTACCAACATGCTCTAATGGGTGTGTGAATGTTACCTGAAAGTAAAGTATTCTTGGAACGTAGGTGCAGTACTGTAAAGCACATGCCATAAACATTTTTAGATACTATGAAGTAATTCATTCAATAACCCCTTAAAGGGGTATTCTTACCACAATGATTGGCTTTTTAAGAACACATGACAAACGTTAACCCTTTAGAGCTCTGTAGCCTTCTGCACTGATTTTAATACCCATACATAATCTAGATCCATGTAACACATTCAGCTAGGAATAACACAGATAAAATGTTAGTCACTGCTATAGAACTGCCCACAACTTGAGTGGAGCCTGAAGCTGGCTGTGAAGAGCAGGCCCTAAAAAAAAACTGATGAGAAAACCCCTGTAGGCCACTATGAAGTACATGTTCATGATGGATTGCCTAGTATAAAGACATTATAACATACAGATCATTCATGATGATGAGGCAGGTGCATGAATTGTCCAGTGCGACTTATAGCTAAATTCCGACTTTGATTAACGCATGCTTGCCAACCCTTGTTTCTTCAAAGAGACTCTTGAAAACCAGGATGCAGTAGTTGTGGGGTTTATACAAATCTTGCACTCAAAGGGGACGTTCTGGGGGCTGTACTAAAATCTCCCAGAATCGGTAGTTTTTGAAGTATAGATTAAAGGAAATATCTGGTTGAATAAAATTCACTCCCTATGAAGCACAAACCTCTTTTTGTCAGGACAAGAATCCGAAATAAAAGAAGAGCCAATCCCCGAGAGCTGTATCAGTGGGGGAACAAGAAGTAAGCATCACTTTTTTTTTTCTATTTTTCCAGCACACTGGCCATATTTAAAGAGGTTGTTCCACTCCTGACAATGATGGCATATTGCTAGGATATGCCATCATTACCTGATAGGTAGAGGTCCCACCTCTGGGACCCGCACCTATCTCCTCAAAGAGCCCTGGTATGCCATCATTGCCTAAGTATAATTTTATTCAAGTGTACAGCCCCCTTAAAAGGGTTTTCTCAACTTGCCAGCTTTTCTTTCACTTTGCCTTTGTCAGGTTGTGGGTGATTCTACAGCAGTGATTAACCTATTTAGCTTCTCTGTAACTAGCTGAGACATTAGGAAGAGCAGTGTAGGAGAGTTAGTCTTCAGTAAGCAAAAACTTCAAGTGCTCTGAGGAATGAAAACAATTGGTTATCTGTAAACAAAAGATAATCTTGTTACAGATATTGAGTCTGCTCAGAGTGAGCTCCCTCCATGGGGATGTCACTCCCTGCTCTCTGTCTAATCAGGTAGGAAGATTATGGATGTAACCAGAGAAGTCTATGTGCACTTAGAACAGATAAAATGTCTCCTATCTGCTGACTTAGTTAAAATCAAAAGACTAATGTATTTGGAAAAAGTTTTCAGTTATCTGTCCCTACATGTTGAAAACTAATCTTGTAGTGAGAAAACCCCTTTAACTGCAAAAGTCAGGATCAAAAGCCTTGATACTGGCTGTTTGACCCTTTAGATGCAAGGATAAATAGTGAACATGACATCTAAGAAGCTTTATAGAGGAAAGCGCTGCTTCTGTCAACCCATTGTTCCCCCAACATACAAGCCACAAAAGAGGAAGCGAAGAGGAGCTTTGAATATGTGTCCTGTCTTACCCAATGCTGTATCCACAACATTACTACTTTTAACTTCTGATTAGTGTCCTCCATGCTGCTTCTGCTTCTTTTATGTATTTGGGACAATAGAACACTTACTAGAAGTATCAGCAGTGTTTGTACTATTATGTGTCTCTTTCTGTGCAGCTGCTGTCCCCTCTCCTCTCTGTAGACTTCTATGGGCAGTAGCTATAACCTGGTGATTCAGTGAGGCTGATACTCCATCTTCATTTCAGCCTCATGCATGTATTTTATCAGAAATAAAAATGTACCGTATGTATTCAGAAGATTCATCCCCTGGGTTGGCTTGCCAATATTCAGAAAAAGATATCAGGAAATAATATCATAGCGCTATCCATGAAATATAATGTGTCTAGATAAACATAGCCATAAATGAAAAAAAGAATTATATAAAAGAAGAGATCCTAGTTGAAATCCTGCCTATCTGGTGGAGTAATCGCCCTGAAAAGGGCATCCCCACCTTATGAAGGCTGTCCCTATTATACCCTAACTTCTAAAGAATTGTGGAATAAATGCATATAGCATAGCTGTCAAACAATCAAAAAATTATGCATGTATATAAAACTTGCCAAAAAGATAAATCCAATACCCATAAAATATCACAGCTAATGGAGTCACAAATGCTGTGACCAACCCATCCTGACCCTGTATGGACAATAACGGTTCCTCAGGGGAGCTATGATACCTATATCAAGGGGGAAAAGTGTGAACAAAAGATGCAGGGGGATGTAAGGTATACTCCCATAGATGTCACCGGTGGCCTAAAGAGATAATAAGAGATGATAAAACATCTTAGTCCTTGCCTCTATTTTTGCGGTTGTGTTTATCTGTGTGATATTGGTGACTTATATTTTGGTGATGTGGCCTTTTTTGGTTTCTATGATTGCAAATTGTATATGTTTTAGTCATATGAATTAAAGGTAAAGTTTTAGCCTCTGGCTTTTCAGTGATATGTTTAGATATAGGCTATAAAATTATTTCTGTTAATGGGTTTTATTGAAAGTCTTTTTTATAACTGGAGGAAGCTTGTTCATGTACCATGAAATATACGTAAAACTACCAGTCCATATCATGGTCTCTGGGGATGTGTAATGGCGTGGGAGCACAACAGAACCTATCTAGTATGACTAAGTTTCGAGCAGTCTTTGTTTTTGTTCTGGTAGATGACATCTCGCAGGTGGCTAGAACAACTTTCTACATTTCTGGCAATCATGCTATGTTGAACAGACATATTTACATATATAATTATGGTTCTCTGATCCTTGTGCATAGAGGAAAAATATTCATTACGGGTACGGTCCCACACTGTCCAGTTCACAGTTTCTACATTGGAATAGTGTGATAGACTGGTGCAAACGGTGCTAAGTCTGGTTAGGACTGTTTTGGCCATATAAAAGTCTATGACCAGTATGTGTTGGGATAAATGTTTGCAGAATCCTGATGGATACCATGAAAGGGCTGACAAAATCCACACCAGTTGATGTGGTTTTTGTTGTGGATTTATTGGAAATTGGAATCAGAATTCCCATTCACTTCGATGGGAGAGTTCTGACCACCTCTCTGTTCAGAACTGAGAGGTTTGGGGGATCGTTTAGGAGATAGGTCCAGGTCCCACCACTGATGGCATATCCTAGCTATATGCATCATTGTCTAAAGTGGGACAACCTCTTTAACTCATATTTGAAAAGGATTTCTGCCAGATTTTCCAAACTTGGGATGTAGAACAAATGCATTTTTAAAAGCATACGAGTCTTTAAAACGTTTGAACCCAGCCTTAGGCCTTGTTCACACGGCTTATTTGGGCGCGGATTGGAGCCGTACTGCGCGCCCTATTTGCGCTGCAGTACGGCTCCAATCCGTCCCAGTAACTATGGATTCCGTCTCTCAGATTCACCGAGCGGGGAGAAAGTGACATGTGAATTATTTACGGCGGGTACACGCCGTATATAATGACAGTCTATGGGGCCGGCGAGCTGTCGGCCCCCCGCCCCGACCCCGCCCCGCTGCACGGCTGCTGGCGTAATTGCGGGGCGAAATCCGTCCCCGCAATTACGCCGGGGACGTAATTGCGGGAACATTGCCTTATTGTTGTTTGCTAATGGCGGTGTAGTTAATCAGGTTTAAGAGTTTGGACACATGGAGTGGCAGTCACAATCCTCCAAAACTTAAAACAAATGTATTGTGGCCAGAGGTGTAATTAGAGAAAACTGAGCCCCATAGCAAACCTTTAAATTGCAATCCATGCCCCTTCCCAGCCCCCTGACCATGAAGATTTACCAGTACATTGCAGTAATAGTCATATAGTTACTAAATAATACAAGGAGCAAATATCTTACTATACATATTACCATTATATTGAGACCAATCAAATTTCACTACCAAGACCAACATTACCAATAACGCTTCTACATAAGGACCAAATAACGCAGCCAGAACTTGACCACATATTGTCACCACACAAAGTGACTTAATATTACCACTAAACTATTACCGAATAAAGATTAGACGCCTCTCCAGTACTAGCACTGTCAGCCAGCTTTTTTTTTGTCACCCCCAAGGCTGACACTAACCACTTCTCACTATTACTCCCATACCCAGCTGGGTTACTGTCGGAAGCAGACCCTCTACTATGATCCTCCGCTTCTGGGTTAGCTGCGGGCTGGTACTTTTAGAATGGGAAGGGACCAGTATCCATGGACCTTCCCATCCTGATGGTATCAGACCACAGCTGCCATTTCTACCTTGTTTATTAAAAAGCTGGCACTTTTTGATCAGAGACATCCTCCCATGACTTATTGTAAGCCATAGCCCTAATGAAGCCTTTAAATATTTGAGTGTCCTGAGGAAGCGCAAACAGCAAAATAAATAGTTCACACCTGTGGATCCAGGGCATTTGGAGGTATGTTGAGCTGGGAGTGAGCTCCAAAGCAGCTGCTACGGCTGCTACAGTGATAGTTCCGCCGCTGGTTGGGACCAATTTATAAATCGTATCATGCCAAGCTGCAAATCCATTAACCCCTTTCCGACATTTGATGTACCTATACGTATTTGATGGATGGGTACATTATGATTACCTGGCGGGCTCACAAGGGGAGCCCAATCGGTAGGAGCATGGAACTAACTCTATATGACAGCTGGCTCTATGCCCTTTCGGTTCCGATTAACCATTTGGATACCATGGCAGCAAAGGGAAAAACAGAAGGGAGGAGCTCCCTTTGTCTCCATTGACACCCCCCACGACGCGATTCTGTGGCAATCCAGAAGCAAAGGTTATTAAAAATATATATAAATTGGGCATTGCTGTTATCGTATTGACCTGCTCAGTAAAGGTAACATGTTGTTTATACCGTACGGTGACCACTGTAAAAAGTAAAATACACTACCAGGATGTCATATGAACCCCAGAATAATACCATTGAAAATGACAACTCATCCCGAAAAAACGTCAAAGTCATTAATCAGCTCTATATAGAGAAAAATAAAAAAAAGTTATGGCTATCAGACTATGACGTCATAAAAACACTATCTTTTTTACAAACGCATTTCTATTGTGTAAAAGTAATAAAACAAAAAAAACAATGTAAGATTGATAATGTTGTAATTGTACCGACCTGCATAGTAAAGTTATCATGTTATTTATACTGCACAGGGAACGATGTAAAAATTAAACAAAAAAACAATGGGGAAATAAAGTTTTTTTTTTCCCATTTTGACGGCCCAGTGCTTAAAAACTGCGAAATATCAGTGGGCCCACAATTCACAACACATGCTCCTTTGTACGCCTGCCATTCACCCAAACAGTGTACACCCACATACAGAGTATTGTCAAACTTGGAAGAAATTGCGCAACAAATTTTGGGGTGCTTTTTTTTTTCCAGTATTGTGATAATAAAACATTTACAGCTAAAACTGCAGATTATTGGAAAAAAATTAATTTTCCATTTTCATAGCCCAACGCTAAAAAAAATCTGTTAAACACCAGTGGGATCAATATGTTCACTACACTCCTGGATATATTTCTTAAGGGTGGCAGTTTTTCCAAATTAGTTTTTGTAGGGGTATGTATTAAGTGTTAGCAGTTTAGGGTACGTGAGATGGTGCCTATAATATATCCCAATGAAAATGTGACCCCACAAGTTAGTAGCTGCTCCTACTACTCTGAGGCTTGAGGTTTGAGTCAAATAGCGTATTACGGCCACATATGGGATCTCTCTAAAAACTGCAAAATGGGGCAATTAATGTTGAGTTTCTTTTTCTTGGTAACATCTCTCTGTTCCAGTAAATAATGGATGAAACCCAAAGCACTTACAAAATTCCTAAACGCTGGTTTGAATAAGGGGTGCAGTTTCTCAAAGTCATTTATGGGGGTATCTAACATATAAGCCACTCAAAGCCACATCAGAACTGGCTAAAAAAAAAAATCTGTGTTGCTATTAAATTTATAAGCCGCCTAATATTGTAAATAACTGTAAAGACATTTAAAACATGCCAACAATTAGAAATATTTTTTTAATTTGCTTTTGCAGTTTTTCTAGGCGTCACATCTGTTCTAAACCTTCATCACAGGTTACATTAGGAATAATAGGAAGAAAATCACAGCAAGCTGGATTTTTTTTCCAGCGAAGACAAACACTGCAGTGGAAACCCGATAGACCCCTTTGTAGTCAATTGGTTCCTTTGGCATCAGTGGTTTCCGTTGTAAAATGGGTCTGGTTTCATCAATACAACTGAGCTTACGAACGGAACCTCTGATATAGAAGTGAACTAGATCTAAATAATCCATTACCCAACCTCCTATTTGTGCAGTTTAAAGATTCCTTCTACTCATAATCTCCACCAATTTGTGTAAGTGGACAACGTACGGATGCCTTGTGACGCAATTGGCTAAATTTATATAACCTCGTGCAACAAATTAGTAAATCACTGTTGAAAAGAAATTGATATTTACTATTGCTGACTTAGACAACAATAGTAAATCTGCCCCATTGTGTTAAACTATAAATTACAGTACATTGTCCTAGATGGCTCCTTATTCCATAGGAATATTGTGGAAATTTCTCAGTTATATTGTCTATTATCAGTGAGTGCCTTCTGGCAGTATCTTCTTTTCCATAGACAGTCAGTTTTTATTGTAAAGTTAATTTTAATGTAAAATACAAAATTTTAGTGCATGTAAATATAAGTCATTAATTTTACTGAGAACAAGATTCTTGTGACAGAAAAGGGAAGTGGGAAGCTATGGTCTAGTGGATACTTTCTCATGTGATTTTATGGCTTTTATTAACAATTTTACATGTATTAACCATTTGTGTAACACCTTCCATTCATGACTAAACATTATAGAGGGGTTCTTAACGTATTTGGCCTATCGCCCCCTTTTCAGTAGACAAATTGACTCAGCACATCTTTTGAAATCTACCTTCTTTAAGCGAACAAACAGAAAGATGCAATGATAGAGGCTACTACCACCCCCTTGGATCATTCCAGTGCCTCTCAAAAGAGCAGTGTTGTCCACTTCGGGAAAGCACTGTTATATAGCAATGAGAGTCTAGTACATCTGTCAGACATTCAGTCTCTGCACATAGATAACATGAATTCAAGCTTATTCTGATAAAGTTGTCCTTTGGATCATTGAACAAAATACAATCATGATGGTCGTAGGTACTATAAAGAAGTGGCAAGAGTTTTCTGCTGTCTTTAGAGGCTTCAGTGCTTTGAAAAATCCTTACTGCTGGAAGAATGTGTTAATAATAACGCTGATCACAAAGTTTTCCCCTGCTGGGACCTCCAGTGATCTGCTGTAATCTGTATGGAGCACTAAACTACCCTGCAGTGTGACCACAAGGGAAATTTAGCATTATATAGTGCCTAACAATTTTATAGATTGTCTTGGTAATGCAGAGCAGTATAGGTCCTCCAGAACAAACGACAGTTTTTGTAACCACTCTCCACTCTACTGTTCAAGACCTGTATCTGATTATCCTTGTTCTGTACAGTGCTCCCTCAACATACAATATGATTTGACTCCTGGACGACCATTGTATGTTGAAAATAGAAAATATTGTATCCTGAGACCATTATAACTTGAGGGATCACTGTACATCGGTCTGGTATTTGTGTTGGTTAGAAAGATTTTGGTCACACACCTAGTAAAGGGAATTAGTGGGTGCTCTGTGGAGAAGGGTTGGCTAGACCCCGTGTAGCAAATAAATAGAAAATTCCACGGCACTCCAATGAGATGCTAATTAGGCAATTTTATTTGTAGAATTGTATTACAGAAAAAACTATTAGAAATCTATGGAGGTCCAGATTACTGTACAAGATTCATTACAACAAATGTCAAGATGTCAAAAAATAACGTTTCGGCTACTGAAGCCTTTTTCGAGTGACATCACAGGGATGCATATATGTGAGAGTCAATTGTGAGTGACGTAAAGTAGTAAGCTGACCATAACAATTTTGGGGGGATCTGTGACAAACAATAAGGTATTAGAGGTATGAGGTACCGAGTTTTCCATTGAGTTTTCCAAGAATCAATGGTCATCCTAGAACCAAATAATATTGTATGTTATAGGACCACTTTTGGTTTTATTTCTCCTAAGTGCATTAGAAATTGCTTTTATGTACACTGTAGTGCCAGTAGCTTTGCTTACCTACATACAGGATTTCTAGCTGATGCAACAGTCTCTGTTAGGTCACATGACCTGCACTCTGATTAGCTGATACGTACGCTGCCGGGGACAAGTGGCGCCATGGTCCGCATGTCAGTACTACCAGCAGCTACTCACCTGGCCACGCTCCTGCTTCTCCGCACTCTCCTGTCGGCCCCTGCGTGCGTCCCCGCCTCCTAGGGCGCACGCACACGCCGGCTCACTGAAATTTAAAGGGCCAGCACTCCAGTAATTGGTTGTTGCTGGGCACTGACACTATATATCCAGGACACTAACACCACTTCCCCACCGGATCTATAGTGCCTTGTGCCTACAGTGAAAAGTGTTCCAGAGTGTTCTATTGCCATATCGTGTACCGTACCAATTGCCTCCGTCTCTTGAACACGGATCTTTGTTGCCAGTCCTGACCTTCCTGCCCCTGACTTAATGCCAGCCTAGCGATTTTGTAACACACCACACATCGGCCACCACTGCAGGCAAGTCGCGCCAGGGGTAGCGATCTGGGGGTTCACTTGCCACTGGTGAAAACCAACAGCCCCCTTAGACTCCGCTCTCTGGTGCAGCTTACTCCATCGCCTGCAGTGGTACAGCAGATCCACTACTCCAGGTGTTACATCTCCTATGTTCTCTGCACTGGTGGTTGCAGGTAGCCAGAATGTAGAAAACATAAACCCTGCGGTTAGTCCATAATCTATTGTAAACTATTTTTTTTCACAAGTAGTAATGTTGATTTTTAGTTTGGCAACAAAACTATGATTTTAGATTAGTTTATAACTTGGAACCACTATTTCTTTAAACGGCTGGAGCTGTCTGTCATCTTTGCTGCAGGATGCTGGATGTAACTTACAGTCGTTCTTCTGGGGGTGATGGCACAGGAACAGATTTTGTGGTCCCTATTTCTGATATGATATAGCCCCAAGTCAGTCCAGACTGAGGTTAGTACAGGGCGTTTAAAGGGGTTGTCCACTTAAGAAAAACTAAGAGCCAACTCCTAGGGCCCCATTAAAATGAAAAAAAACCTATACTCGCCTTCCTCCAGTTCCCAGGTTGCATCCTTTTGGTCTTCTGTTTTCATTTTTGTACTGCAGCTGCTGAATGGTGACGTAAATAGAGGCATGTGATCACTGCAGCTGTTTAGACTGAAGGGATGCAGCGCGGGAACCGATGGAAGGTGAGCATAAGATTTTTTTTTTTTATGGGGCCCCAGCATCTGGTTATTATTTTTTCTTAAGAAGTGGACAACCCCCTTAGCGTGTCCTATGAGGCGATGTGCCCATTAAAATACATAAATGTAATGAGAAATAGCACAATACCCACACATTTGAATAACTCCCAACCTACACCCAACAGTATTTAGTAATGTTTTTTGTGAGGAAATTAAAATGTGCAGTCTTAACAAAAGCTATAGCTAAAGATCAAGCAGATACAACACAATAAGTCATTAAGAACAAGTTCTGGGAACGCGGGGACTTCATTAAAGTGTTACACAGAAGGAGGAAGTTGTGCAATGTCTTATTATTGTGCTCGTTAGCATTACACTTGGATATATGAATGATGTATTAACGAAGCTGAAGGAGCTAAGGGTCATTGTTTGTTTTCCCCAATTATCTGTTCTATGGCTCAGTTTTAGGACATTAGATTTTAGGGAGCCTCAACGTTATTTGATCTGTATGTCAGGTATTCCTATGAGAGACGTGTGGTGGAAAGTATAACAGCAGATGTGTTTATTGTAACAGCCTTATGTTACTTAACCACTTGAAGACCTGGTCAAATTTGTCTTGAGGATAAGAGCAGTATTTAAGTTTTTAATGACTTGTGCGATGTAGCTGTACCAGGTTTTATTTTTTGCAGTTGTTCTTTATAAAGGTTCCATTTATTGTTACATACAAATTAGCATTTAATTAATATACCGTAATTATTATTTTGGGGAAAAATGCTAGAAAAAATGCAGTTCCTCTAAAAAAATTTATTTTTATGCCATTCACCAATCACTATCAAATGGTTTGTCAAATAGAAAGAAATGAATCTCAAATGGGGCCAGGCTGGTTGCAAAAACAAAAAGTTATACTTGCTACCTGTCATCCACCGCTGCCAATTTAGAGAACTTCAGCGATCATCTCCTCTTCACTTCCAAGTTCTTGTCTTGATTCCCAAAAGAGGCTTGCGCTCCATTGTAAGTGAATGGGGCACAAATCTCTCCTGTATTTTGGGATGACAACCTGAAAGTGAAGAGAGGCAGATCGCTAAGAAGCTCCGGATCGACAGCAGTGGCAAACTAGTAGGTAAGTAAAACTTTTTTTTTTAACCAGCCTGGTCCTATTTCTGATCATTTTTTTTTTCTAATGGACAACCCCTTTAATAATATTATAAGTATCTAGGAAGTTTTTGTTATGATGGTGTGGATAAAAACTACAGTTAGGGCCATATATACATGGACACTTGCACAAAATTAGTTTTCTTTACCTGTTTACTGAAAAATTTTCAATTTCTAGTTATATAATGGACATGGACATTTTAAGGGTATTAAAATTAAAATTGGATGAAGGGTTTGGGAGTTTCAGCTCCATAACATGTTCCTGATTTTAAAAGTACCAAAAGTTATTAGGACAATTGACTCAAAGGTTGTTTCATGGGCAGGGGAGGGCAATCCCTTTGTTATGTCATTCTCCATTAAGCAGATAAAAGGCCTGGAGTTGTTTTGAGGTGTGGTTCTTGCTTTTGAAAGATATTGCTGTGAAGAAAACATGCGGTCAATAGAGCTCTCCAAGCAGGTGAAACAAGCCATCCATTAGTTGCGAAAACGGGGAAAAAAAATCAGAGAAATTGCTACAATATTAGGAGTGGCAAAATCTAAAGTTTGGTACATCCTGAGAAACAAAGAAAGAAAGCACTGGTGAACTGATCAATGCAAAAAGACCTGGACACCCACAGAAGACAACAGTGGTGGATGATTGCAGAATAATTTCCATGGTGAAGAGAAACCCCTTCACAACAGCCAACCAAGTGAACAATACTCTCCAGTATTTAGTGCGTATCAATATCCAAATCTACCAGAAAGAGAAGATTACAAGGGGTTCACTGCATGGTGCAAACCACTCATAAGCCTCAAGAATGGAAAGGCTAGATTGGACTTGCTAAAAAAAACATTTACAAAAGCCAGCAAAATTCTGGAAGAACAGATGAAACGAAGATCAACCTCTACCAGAATGATGGAAGAAAAAAGTATGGCGAAGGCATTTTACAGTTCATGATCCAAAGCATACCACATCATCTGTAAAACACAATGTAGTTAGTGTTATGGCTTGGGCATGAATGGCTGCCAGTGGCACTGGATCACTAGTGTTTTTTTGATGACATGACTCAGGACAGAAACAGCCAGATGAATGCTGAGGTATTCAGAGATAAACTGTGTGCTCAGATCCAGCCAAATGCAGCTAAACTGATTGGTCGGCGTTTCATAATACAGATGGACAATGACACTAAACATAAAGCCAAAGCAACCCAGGAGTTTATTAAAGCAAAGAAATGGAATATTCTTGAATGGCCAAGTAAGTCACTTGATCTCAACCCACTTGAGCATGCATTGCACTTGTTAAAGACTAAACTTCAGACAGAAAGGCCCAAAATAAAAAGGAGGAAACACAGCATCTGGTGATGTCCATGAGTTCAAGACTTCAGACAGTCATTGCCAACAAAGGGTTTTCAACCAAATATTAGAAATCAACATTTTATTTACAATTATTTAATTTGTCCGATTACTTTTTGGGCATGTCCACACTGCACGGTTTTTTGGCCGGTTTTTAGCCGGTTTGCGGTTTTTCAGACCGCCGAATATGAGCAGTCCCCACTGCACGGGTTTTCCGTCGGGCGGTTTTGCCGCCGGCGGTCCGGCGGCAAAACATTGAGCAGGCACATTCTTCCATCTGGTTTTCGGACGGAATCTGTGCTTCTCAATGTGAAGGGGGAGGGCTTTTCTCCGCTCAACGCGCGGCAGTGGGGACGGGCGCAAAACAGGACAAATACTGGCCGGCGAATCGGCCGGTATTTGTCCTATGCCGTGGAGATGCGCCCTTTAGCCCCTGGAATTAAGGGGTTGTGTTAAAAAATCCTTTAGTTTCTCGGATTTTTATGCAATCATTTTGTTCAATGAATTAAAGACGAAAGTTTCACCTTCAACTGCATCTGAATTGATTTGTTCATTGTGGTAATGTACAAAACCAAAATTAGAAAAATGTTGTCTCTGTCCAAATATTTGTGAACCTAACTGCAAGTCTATATTATTCTGTCTCTGGATTTTAATATGTTGTAATGTTATAATGTTGTAAAAAGAATCAAATTCCATGATGAGTTATTTTTTTATATTTTTACTGTAATGTAATGGAATCTATAACCTTATGGGTTCTTTAAAGGGGTTGTCTTACTTCAGACAGTGATGGCATATTGATAGGCGTGGCGTGAATCCGCTGTAGTCAGATCTCCTATTGACTTCAATTTCAAAGTCCCAACCACCTCTCCGTTGAAAACGGGGAGGTTTCGAGACCTGTGGTCAAGATAGGTGCCTGGTCAGTGAGAGATCTAAGTTCTGCCACGCCATTTGGCTGTTCTCGGAACTCAAATTGATTCCGCACCTGTTTCAAGAATGAGCCCCAAAACCTGTCCGTTCTGAACAAAGAGCTGATCATGACTTTTCCATTGGGCGTTCAATCTACGACCAAGCCACGCCATTCTATTCTATGTGTGGCTAAGCTGTACTCGAAATTCCCATTAACTTCCCGACCACCTCTCCATTTAGGACAGAAAGGTTTCGGGCCTTGTTTTCAAGGTAGATGCGGAATCAATGGAAGTTCCGAAAACAGGCAAGCAACACGTCTCAGCTATACTCTGAACTTCCATTGATTTCAATAGTAGAGTCCTGTCCACCTCTCCGTTCATAACAGAGAGGGTTCAGGACTTGTTCTCGATATGTGACTGCGGGTCTCAGAGTTGGGACCCACACCTATCTGACATTAATGGCATATCCTACCAATATGTCTGAAGTGAAGTTAATGAGATCTGAGCTATTTGATTATACAAGGTATGAGCTTCCCTAATCTCTCCAATTGTATGAGGCGGCATACAGATAGACTAAATGACTCCTGATAATGATAATTATGTTAGACAAGTTATTTTTTTATATCTTACAGTTGATGAACTAAAAGTGCTGCAGTCTACAGAGAGCTGCCTGAAGCTATTATACAGTGACATAGATGGAGTACCTGCATTACAGGACACAGAAATGGAAGGTCAGTCATGTTTTGAGATATATTTATTTGCTATTTTATTTAGATAATAGCAAAAATGATAACATTGATTTTGACCTGCACAAAGCTTACTATTTACCTACCATGTGCTTATCATGGATAGCCCTGTGGTTAAAAGAATGGAACATTTATTTCAAGTCCAATTTCCTTGTGTGAGAACTGCATTATTATGTGATTTTAACTTCTTCAGTGTCGAACTTAAAATAATTAAAAAAAAATTCCTGTGGTTGGGTGTGCAAGGTTTAAAAGGGAAATGTTGAAATTTATTGTGGTCATACAGATTATTGTTAGAAGACTCTAGTAACTGGGAGTTGTTCTGTATGACATTACCTCGTATTTGCCAGTTGTCCCACCTACAGTACAAACCATGTTGAAAAGGGGTGGGTTTTTGGTAAAACTGTGTCTAAATGTGGGCATTTTGGGGTTATTTCCACGCAGAACAAACATCACAGAATAACATGGGACTTAATTTAAATGGGTTGTCTCGCTACAATGATTGGGTTTTAATTAAAAGATCTTTAAAAAACAAGCAGCTTTGCAATATATGTTCATTACAAATGTCCTACTGATTTTGAGCTATCCCTGGTAGTAGGAGTGCATCAGCTTCTCAAATCACTATAGCAGCCGACCTGTTGATTTTTATCTCACTGGCTGTCAGTGCTGGTGACTCATCAGCTTCTGAATACTGGTCTGAGCACAGAGCCCCTCCCACACAGTATGCTTCTGTAGGAAGGGAGGGCTCTGGCTTCTGTGCTGTGTGGATTAACCCTGTGTGTGCCTGCTCCCTCCTGCTCTATACACAGATTGAGGAGAGAAAGAGGTGAGCTGATCTGTGGTCAGTACAATGTGACAGCATGAAGTTTTTTTACTATAATCATGATGTGTCTGTGGAGCTTTGACTAATACTAAAAAAGAAACAGATCAGGGGGGCATGTAAACCGGTTCATAACCCTCCCTGCTCTGCTGTATTAGTGACACATAGTGATTTTAGTAACACACTGAAACAGCTCCCCTGTGTCTGTTCTGACAGGGTTTCTTTGTTGTTGCTTGAGATATCCATGGAGATTTGTATGCTAAGCAGGGGGTATAGGAACACTTACATCCCCCCTTGCTCTGCTTTTAGCATACACAGCTTCACAGACCTCTCCACACTCATAGATCAGCCCTCTCCTGACTCTGTGGAGGGGGAGCACACAGTGCAGCTGATCCAGCATGACAGCAATCTAGGCAGGCACACCAGGGTTAACCCTGGCAGCAAACCCCCTTGCCCTCCCCCTGCTGTAAAAAGTTATCTGCCAGTCAGAGGAGGAGAGCTTTCTTCGTGTGCTGAGGGGAGGGTGGAAGGGGGAGGAGAAGAGGCAGACAAGAAGCACGCCCCTGAATTCAAAAATACTTTGCTGCCAGACACATTGAAGTAGGCTGAAAGCCTGTAGTGAGACAACTCCTTTAATATAAATCAAAGAAGAATGGATGCATACTTACTGTTCCTCAGACAGGTTAAAGCATTCGTGACAGGATACTGAAAAGCCACAGGGATCTATGGGAGGGTTCCACAGGGGCACAATACTAATAGGCAGACTACTCACTGTCATGGGTGCTTCTGCGACTCTTGCCCTGAGCCATGGGTGCACCCGTGCCCATGTTGCGCCTGCGAGTAGTGCCGGGACCCCCATGTTGGGCCGCAGGCGCACTGTCGATTCTGCTGCTGTCTCCCAGTACTTACTCCGCCTCGCTCCCTGCTCCATCTCTGCTGGCCGGTGGGTGCGGCCCCGCTCTCTAGGGGGCGCACGTGCCAGGCTTGTGAAGTTTAAAGAGCCAGCTCGCCGGTAATTGGATAATTGCCGGGCGCTGGTTAATATATTACCCAGCCTGCCTCTGACTTCCTTGCTGAATCCATAGTGCCCTAGCCTATATGAGGAAGCGGTCCTTAAGTCGTTCATGCTGTTCCCGTGTACCAGTTCTGTTTGCCTACGTCCTTCGACTATGAACCGTTGCCGCCTGTCCTGACCTTGTTGCCTGTCCCTGACTACGAGATTACCTCATGATTTGCTACCTCGCTGCACCTCGGCAGCCTCCGCAAGCAAGTCGCGTCAGGGGTAGCGACCTGGTAGTGTTCCGCCACAGCAAGTCCAGCCTGCCTTGCGGCGGGCTTTGGTGAATACCGGACCTACATAGACTCCACTCCCTGGTGTGGACTACACCACCGCTTGCGGTGGTCCAGTGGAGCCACATCCCCAGGCTACCTTTACAGTCACACACCTTCTATGCATGAGGGGAGTGGCTTCCTTCATATCATACCTGCACATAGATAGAAATTGTATAGCGTGTCAGTGTGCAGTTATGTGCATTGCACCGTGCTGGCATTACAGACTATTGGTGATGCCCTTACTATTGGGCGGTCTATCCAGCACTCTAAAAGTGCTCAACACCAATATTAATATTTCATACCCCCATACTTGTAAATACAAAAGCTTTATCAGCAATTCCCAGTAGAATTCAGTGCACTGTAGAGAGATTGCACAAGTGGAAAATACCGATCAACAGCCCCTCTCAAAGGAGGTGAGGGGATGCAAGATTTAAAATTGCATATAGATTACCTGTCAATCTTGTGGGTCTTTACACTAACTTTCAGATTTTAAAAACAGTAAACAATGTATTATAAATCAAAAAAAAATGGGGGTATTTCGCCTTCCGGAACAGAGCTAAAATGTGACCTTTTGGGGTTTTTAGGACCTTGTTGGCAAGTATGAGTTACCTGTTATAAACTTATAGAAGTTATCTGATTTTGGTTGTCTTAGTTAGGACACATGGATGTTACAGTTTAGGTTTCCCACTGTTGACCCTCTTGTATAAGACAAAGGTGAGATCCAATGACAAAGGGTGTATTTCATGGACAGCTATGTATTGTATGGCCACTATGTGTAACCACATTTCCTTTAGAGAAGAATAAAGGTCTGACTTTTGGCTTCCCCTGGTGATAATAGATCAACAGCTAGGACTTCACCTGGTCAACCTGGACCTTCCACCTATTGGATATAGTGTCCCTCAAGTCACATGTGACTCACTTAGCCTTGCATTGTGACTTTACTATAAATTCGTCTTCAGAAAGATGATTTGGGATGTATGCTTATCATCAGTGCAGAGTAGGATACTGGTAGGCCAGGTGAGAGGCTTTAGGTGTAGCTCAAAAGGGGTAAAGTTCATCATTAGTGAGTGACACCATATAGCAATGTGGAGACTTATATGCCAGGGTACGCCACAGCAATTTAAATATATTTCAATAAGCTCAAGGGGAAAAAACTAGTACTCTGCAGCACCATATATTGGATTATATGTAAGTCACATCTGACTGAAAGTAAAGCCATAGCAGATATTAATATCAGTAATTTTCTCAGCATGTAAAAGGGGGAAAACCTGAAAACAGGTTCCCGCAGATTAAAATTTATGGTATGGCTTTACTCCAAGTCAGCATTGCCACCATGCCAGAGGTTTTCTTTAAAATGTTATACGTACTATGCTTCCGAAGAAATGATTGTCATCATTGTTATTTTTTTCTTTTTTTTTCTTCTTATTCTTTTATATAAATATACAAGACTTAGCCTTTGACTTTCAAGACAAAGACCTGTTCACAGGTAAGAAGCCTATAGAAAATCTGCATCTAAAAGGGCATGTATGGTGGAAAAAAGATAACAAAGTTTTGATTGCACATTTGTTGCCCCTAATGAGACCACCTATTAATACCAGTTCAACTGATGTTTTTCTTTTTCTATTAATTGTGGATCTCAATGTGTTCTTTGCCAAGTACTTGTTGGCAATAAATGAATGGCCATGAGACCATATGCTGCCTTTGTAAAAAAAAACAAAAAAACATATGTCCAAGACTGCCCCTCCTCTGTGTCTGCCCAAACCTCCTACCTTTTTTTTTTTTGCACTGGAGACAGGGATCTCTGTCATCTCACAGAAAGCACAGAAGCAGGGAGAGCTGGAATCCATGGAGGTCTCTGGCTAACATGAAGTGTCCATCACTGGCTAAACCTGTGTATTTTTAGCTGTATGACCATAGAAATAAATTGATAGTACAGTGAATAGATGCAGTGCACGTGCACAAAGAACATGTGGATCAGAGAGGAGATCTGGCCAGTTAACCAAGGCAGGGACACCATTAGGGTATGTTGACACATCGGACTTTTCCAGTTGGAAATTTCCGACATTTAATCAACAGCAAAAATCCATGATGGATTTCCGATTTTCTGTTGAGGAATTTTACTTTACAGAAGCAGTATTCCATGTTCAAGCTTTTTTTTTTTTTGCGCCACAGATTTTAAATCCATGACGTGGCTAATCAGCGCTGTACGTCACCATGTGAACTACAGCATAGACCAGCCATTCAAATAAATTGCCATCAAATTACACAAGGATTTTAAGCAGAATCCCATGTGGAATCCATGTCATGAATTGCATCCATTGCATGAATTTTCCTTTATTGGTGTGGTATTTTGTTGTATACAGTGGTCAACTAAAAATGCTATGGCCACTCATCTTGAGCAAGATGACATGATACCCTGCATATTTAAATAATCAAAAGCTGCAGAAAAAGGGAGATGTCTGCCTGGACCTCAAACCAGAAGTGGTGTTGTTTCACGACTTACCACCGCTGGGGGCAATACCACTTATTTCTGCTGGGAGCAAAAAGGTGTATCTTGGAAAAATGGATTGATACAGATATAGCTCCATTACCGTGTTTCCCCGATAGTAGACAGCGTCTTACATTCTTTTTACCCCCCAAAAGTCCCAGTATGTCTTACTTTCGGGGTATCTGATCTTATATAGGTAGCAGGTATAGGGTCGCTGTAGGCAGGTATAGGGTCCCATGCTGTAGCAGGTATGCAGGGCCAGGCTGTAGCAGTATAGGCCAGCTGAGATAAGGCCACTGTAGCAGGTATAGGGCCAGCTGTAAGGCAGGTCCTAACATAGGGCCAGCTGTAGACAGGTATAGGGCCAGCTGTAGGTAGAAAAACACTTACCTGGCTCCCCGCTGCTCCGTCTCCTCCCCGCGCTGCGCCGCCTCCCCCCTCCGCTGCCCGTCTCCCGCGCGCCGCCTCCTCGCTGCTCCGGCCTCCCGCGCGCTCATCCCGGCACAGGCAGTGACGTCATCAGGCCGCGCTACGTCTTACTTTCGGGGTACGTCTTACATTAGGCGACCTCCCTAAGACACCGCTACGTCTTACTATCGGGGGTGTCTTACTATCGGGGAAACACGGTAGATATGGTAATTAACCATATCAAGAAATACATGTCTTTGGAAATTCAAATAACAGAGCGCATGAAAGAATCACAATCTGACAGATTCTTTGCACGTTGGCAACCGTTCATGGCAGGGTTCATGTCAGATGAGGAGATCGCCCGTTTTGTATCTCCATTCACGTATTCCGGTTGGTACCTGAAGGCTGATCTTTCGGGAAACTTGGGAAGAACTAAACTTCCATAACAGACCCTGGGGTAGATGAAGGAGGGTTCAGACATCACTACCCAACTCACTCATTTACGTAATCTCTCCAACGAAGGAAAACAAAAAAAAAATAATCCCCCTTCACCTAATCACTTGATCACTTACTCTCTTACCTACCAATTCCTAAAATGCACTATGCATCTAGATACCAACGTTAGAAATGCTAATATACCGGACGTGGGGGCGGCACCTCTCCTGTTTGGCACGGAGTTACAGTTTTAGACGATGTATGTGTTAACATTTTTCTTTATCCATCTATCCTTGTTTCGCTCTATATTTTTTGACGGACTAGTTGACTACTAACGGACATGGATAGATTGTGTTAGTACTGATGTACAACCTTGTATATAGATCCAATCACTAGATTGGAACATTTTGTAAAGGGGGCACTCCAGGTCCGTACCCAGACCCACGACGCTTGATTTAAAATCCGATGGGCAAAATTACCCACTTCGAAGGGTGATTGTGTGGGGTTGGGGTCGGGTAGGGTCACCTAGAAAGGGAAAAAAACAAACAAAACACCGGTTGAGATATATGTGAGACTCGATATGAGACGTTTGCCCAAATTTTAAGAAACAACATTTTTGTTCATATCCTTTCCTGCTATTTCCGGTGGAACAAAATGTTCATGTATATGATTCAATTTCTTGTTGCAGATTGTTCAGTCTATGTTGTATTCAGAAAATCAATAAAAAGAGTTAAAAAAAAAAAATAATAATCAAAAGCTACATTTGCTATATTTCAATTATTTACTAACCAAGCTACACTTGTTTTTTTTTTCTGGAAAAACACTCCAAAACAGGTTAGGCTAATTTCCATCAAACATGTGGTACAATGTGTGCATATAAGTCAGAAAAATCTCCCAAAAATGGATGTTAGGTTTTTTCAGTACAACTGTATACCTTGTGATGTATTTTTTGATCATGTATTGTTATGTCCTCTCAGTTACAAAAGATGAGGCTTATTACCTTTACACAAATGGATGAAAAACTAATACAGATTTTCTTTGCAGATGATTTTCTGAGCACATTGACTACAGTGGGTAAGGTGTCTTCTTTTTTCATGCTTAGTTTGTTACTAAATTGAGCCTAGAATATGTCCACACGGCAAGGTTTTTTGGTCTTTTTTTAGTGTGATTTTGGATTTTGAAATAGTCTGAAAGACTATTAACCATCTCCAAAAACCTCAATACAAAATCTGCCTAGTAGTCTACACTGCTCGGTTTTTCTGCCGGACAGATTTCAAAACTGCCGAAAACTGTTACGAAAAACTTAGAACATGCACATTCTTCTGCCTGATTTCCGTCCGTAAGTTTACTGTAGAAGTAAATGGGAACCGAGCAGAAAGTCAGTAAACTGATTTTTATGCAGATATTGGGCAGATCTCCCAAACTCAATAGTGCTTTATGATTCATTATAGGTCCTTTTGTATTTTTTACTGGAAGGGCCTCAAATTCACTTCTTGGTCTATATACAGTATGTATATACCAGTGCATCTTAAAAAATTTGAATATCATTGAAAGTTAAAAGGCTTCTCCAGGACTATCTTTTTATTTGTTATAGGGCTCAGAAATGTATTATATTAAACCTTGTAATTCATACTGTAATGAGTCTATAGAATATATGGTTTTCTCTATTTGACTTAAATCATTGCTATAAATGATCTTTTCAGTGATATTCAAATTTTTTGAGATGCTCTATTATTATTATTATTATTATTTATTTTAAAGCGACAAAGATACCAGGGCGCTGAAAATTCGAGGGGTTTACATACATTACATAAGTCAAACGAGTACAGTGATAAGGGATAATGACAATTGGCACGACAGAGGGAGAGAGGACCCTACCCGCGAGGGCTTACAATCTACAAGTAGTATATAATCTCTAGTATATATACTATATATTTTTATATATATGATAACACTTCTGGCTGTAATATAACCAAAATGTCAACTGCAAGCTTAGGGAGTGACTACTGGGTGGTGTAATAAAAATCAAATGGTTTCTTGCACCAATGATGAATGCATTGCTCTCACTAGACTGTCTGCCACTGAAGTCTACTGAAAAACAGTCCAAAAACCCACTAAATCTGATGTAAAATCAGTGTACAAATCAGTGGCAAAAAACAGAAACCGACTAAAAACTGTCCACTTCTAAATAAATTCAAAATACTCGTCGGATGGATGGTTTTTCTGTTCATAAAACCAACAGTATTTTGTCCTTTGCCGTGTGGTCATAGCCTTACGTAGAGCTAAATGCTATCCATTAAAAATGTTAGAGACCAATTACTTTCAGCAAGGGTGTGTATCATAGAAGCTTGATAAACCAAAAAAGAAAATAATAAGATGAAGGGTGCTACAAGTGTGCCAATGCCAGATACACCCAAAGAAAAAAGAGAAAAATAAACATAATAATACTTAGAAAAAGATCATGATCAAAATCACTTCTAAAAAACATAAACAAATGACCAAACATACTTGAGATAACACAGCAAGCGGTATACAGTGGGTTGTAAAAGTATTCATAACCCTTGAACTGTTAAACATTAGAGCCACAAACTCAAATGTATTTTATTGATATTTTATGTGAGTCACAAACTTAACTGTATTTGATTGATATTTTATGTGATTGAGCAACACAAGGTCGCAAGTATTTATGAAGTGCAAAAATAATGGAACAGGCTTTTCCAAATTTTTACAAATTAAAAAAGTGAAAAGTGCTTATATATTCAGCCCCCCAAGCCAATACTTTGTAGGACTACCTAAAGTTGTTATGACAGCTGCAGTCTGCTGGGGATGTCTCTACCAGCTTTGCACATCTAAAAGGCTGGGATTATTGCCCATTCTTCTTTGCAGAATAAGCTTAGCTCAGATACGTTGACGAACGTGAACAGCAATTTTAAAGTCATGCGACAGATTCTCAATAGGGTTCAGGTGTGGGCTGTGACTGGGCCATGGTAACACACGAATATACTTTGATTAAAATCATTCCATTTTAGCTTTGACTGTATGTTTAGGCTTGTTGTCCTGCTGGAAGGTGAACCTGCGCCCCAGTCTCAAGTCTTTTGCAGCCTCTAACAGGTTTTTCTCCAGGATTTCCCTGTATTTAACTTCATCCATCTTCTGATCAGTCCCTGCTGAAGCACAACCTCCCCACAATATGATGCTGCCACCACCATGCCAAAAAGTTTAGGTAAAAAATTTCCATTTTGGTCTGATCTGATCAGAGCACCTTCTTCCACATGCTTGCTGTGTCCCTTACATAGCGTTTTGCAAAATGAAAATGGGACTTATGGTTTGCTTTCAAAAATGCCTTTCTTTTTGCCACTCTTCCTTAAAGGCCAGATTCATGGAGTACACAACTAATAGTTGTCCTGTGGACAAATGCTCCATGAGATATGCAGAGCTTGGGCTATTATTTTTTTTAAAACCTAACCCTGCAATACATTTTGCCACAACTTTATCCCTGAGCTGTATGGGTGTGTTCATTGGTTTTCATGATACTGTTGGTTCACTAATGTTCTTAAAAACAGAAACACAAGGCTATAGTTACAGGTCAATAGCTGGACAAAGAACTATTCCTGGGAGAAGGCAATATAAGCCCCGGTGCTACATGGGAGGAATGTAATAGGTGCATGCAATTGCTCACACACCCATTCTTTAGGGGGGCAATTGTCTAGTTAAAAACTGCACAATAAGTACCAGTTCACACCATTATGCAGAAAAGTCACAATCCACTACAGGGAACATTGTACAAATGCAAAAATATTGATAAACAAAAACTTACACATTCACCTGTTACATTTCTTCCATGCAGTAATGGGGCTTATATTGCCTCCCACTTGGAATAGTTCTTTGTCCAGCCATTGAGCTGTATGTCCTTTTGTCTGTATTTTAAGTAAATAATGGTCCATTTTTCTGTGATTTTCTTTTGGAAATTGCTAGTAAGGCAAGTGCAGGGACTAAGATAATGAGCACCCATGATGCAGGTTGCAGGATTGTGTATATTGGCCATTGTATCAACTAGTACCTCATGTTTGATATTTTTCCAGTATGTAGTTGTGTCCTGTAATCCTGGGGAAATGTCCATTTTGTGTTGGACATTTGAAATGTGCAGGTAGCACTGGGGCTTGTATTGCTTCCTACTGGGAATTGTTCTTTGTATAGCCATTGAGCTGTAAACGTGGCCTTGTGTTTTTACGTCCTATTTTTCTGTGATTTTCACTAGTGTTCTGTAACAAACCTCTGAGGCCTTCACAAGACAGCAGTAGTTAGGGTGCTTTCACATGGTGCGTTTTTGATGCGTTCTTTGACGCGTTTTTGTCGCGTTTTTTGATGCAGTTTTTGTGCAGGAAGGCCCAGCAATCAATGCTGTACATTGCTGCACAAAAAACGCATCAAGAAACGTGCAAACCTGCAGCAAAATATGTTACATGCACACTTTGTTGTAGATGTGCTGCAAGACCCACTGGTAGAAAATATCTACTGCATTTGAACACTCTCCTAAAATGTAGGTGGACAAAGTAGACATCCTAATAAGCACTGCAGCATTGGTCAATACGACCCAGCAATATAAAATCCTAAATATAAGTTATACCACCTGGAGGAGCATTTACATCTACTAAGCTATGTTTACACGGCAGAGTTTTACCGTTTGATTTGAAAATCCGACGGTACATTGTGCTGCATAGACAGCAATGAAAAAATGTTTCCGTCAGGTTTACAATTCGATGGAATATGCAACATGTTGTATATTCTGCCGGATTCGGCTCGGATTTGCCGTTGGCCCCGTACATGAATATTTCTGCAAATCTGAAAACCGATGGCAAATCTGCTCCAAAAACCACGGTCCTGCAAGTGTCAAAATGCCATTGGATTTTGGACGGCATTTTGACTCTTGCCTCGTAAACTTAGTCTAATGGTGCGTTTCTTGGTGCTTTTTTGATGCATTTTTTTTTTTGCAGAAATGCACCGCATTAATTGCTGTGTATTTCTGTGAAAAACCACATCAAAAACTGCACCGTGTTTTGGTGCATTTTTTTTTTTGTAGAAATACACAGCTATTAATGCTGTGCATTTCTCAAAAAAAAAAAAAAAACCGCACCAAAATGCAACAAAACGCAATCCGTGGGAAAGCACCCAAAGGGTAATAAAGAGAACCTGTCAAGTCCCCCCGCAGATATGTAAGAGCAGAGAATACACAGTAGACCAACAGCAAGGATTGTCCTGATGGATAAAGACCATTAAGATTCACTGAAACAACTTATCATACACCATTGGTTTCACTACCGTGTTTTCCCCGATGTAAGGAACCCCGATAGTAAGACGTAGCGGTGTCTTAGGGAGGTGCCTAATGTAAGACGTACCCCGAAAGTAAGAGTTAGGCGGCCTGATGACGTCATTTCAGTTGCCGGGATGAGCGCGCGGGAGGCCGGAGCAGCGAGGAGGCGGGCGCGGGAGAGGAGCAGCGGGGAGCCAGGTAAGTGTTTTTCTCCCTTACAGCTGGCCCTATACCTCCCTTTCAGCTAGCCTATACCTGCCTACAGGGGCCCCTATACCTGTCTACAGCTGGCCCTATACCTGTCTACAGCTGGCCCTATACCTGCCCTATAAAAGACATACCCCGAAAGTAAGACATAGTGGGACTTTTGGGGGTAAAAAGAATGTAAGACGCTGTCTTACTAGCGGGGAAACACGGGTAGTTGTGCAGAGTAGCAGGGCCTCTAGCAATTTCTTTTCTATACATGCCGAATACTATGCCGGCTCCATATGCCTTTCAAGTCACTCAATGTTGGTTGAGCAACTCCCGCAAATTGGATATTTCTACTACTAAATCGTACACAGTCCTTATCTTTCACTTTAAAAATACATTAAGGTCTGTAATTAGGGGGACTGTGTACCATTACAAGCTTCTATGATGCACCAAAAGAACAAAAAATGAAAGAGGTACACCAACACTACTCTTGCACACTCCACTTAAACATAGAAATACAACACACATGAAATAATACAGCAGGTGGTACATATGTGGCTCATACAATTATATTTAAAGGGGATTTGCCACCAGACCAAGTACTGACCTCCGTTCAGTATGAGCGCAAGATGTCAACAAATTCACGTGAGTCATGAAGCTGCAGTGGAGAGAGGGGGGGGGGGGAGGGGGGTGTGAGGAACCCAAAGGGGAGAGTCTAAAAAAACTTAAGTGAACAAATTTAAACATTTACAACAGTGGATTCAATTCAGAAAGGGACACAGAGCCTCAGACGGCACTGTCAGGAGAAACCTTATCTGCTAAACAGCTAATGTAATGTAAACAAATCACGAAGCAAGACACAGAGACGCACCCCAGACACACACAGCCAGGCACAGAGCCGGGCATAACGGATCCTGTGACATGTTCACTCAAATAATCCAAACTATAACTTGTGAATTCTGTATACAAAAGAGAACACCTATTCTAAACAGCAGATTGAAAGCTTCTTCATCAGATTAAGCAGGGATCTTAATTAACACTACAGCTAGTTATTCTGTTTACAAAAGAAAACATATTGCTACCCGGGGGTTTTTAAAAGACCATTCATTCTGCCTGTCATCAATAAGAAGTGATTCACGCAAGCCTGGGGCCCTTTCAGCTCCTGGGTCGTGACTAGGGAAAGCATTGGAGGTTACCATTGGGGGGGGGGTTTGTTAGAAATGCTGTAGCTCTCAGAGTTTTCACTTTTTTAAATCCATTTATTTAGAAAAGTGATTTAAAAACCATTTTGGAGGTTCCCACGTCAACATTACATGGTGGCAAAACCCCTTTAAATAGGGTTCAGAAAATACAGAAGAAAACAAACAAAAGGATGTTATAATAGGTTCAAATATCATTCCATCGCCCCTTCCCCTCTTCCCCCCCCCCAAAAAAAAGACATGGAAAATACAATAAGAAGTACTAATACAAAAAGTATAAAGTAAGTATATGAAAATATTGTTTTGGTATACTGTATTTTCCATGTACTTTTTTTTTTGGGGGGGGGGGGGGGTGGAGGGGAAAGAGAATGATATATTGACCAATAGTTTCATCCTATTTGGTCTGAATTTGGATATCTAGTTATAATTAGTGTCTGCTTCTGTATTTTTTTCTGGATTCTATTTACACATTGTGTGAGACACATATAAAGTGGGTTTCAAAAGTATTCCTACCCCTGAACTGTTTATTTTAAAATTTTGCAGCCACAAACTTAAATGTATTTTACTGATACTGATATTTGATGTAACAGAGCAACACAAAGTAACAAGCATTTCTGAAGTGTAAAGAAAATGTGTATTTCCAAAATGTTTCCAATTTAAAAAACTGAAAAGTGTGGCGTGCATGTGTATTTAGCCTCATCTGCTCTGATACCCCCTAATAAAATCCAGTGTGACCAATTGCCTTTAGTAAATAGGGTACATCTGTATGTAATTTATTCTCATAGCTCACTGAGAGCTATGAATTATGTCTGTCTCCCCCGGCGTACATGTCACTTCTTTGCGGTGCTTACGCGCCGCTGATAATGAAAGTGAATGGGGCTGACCGGCCACCCTGTGCTTTAGAGGTACGCGCTTGGACAGTGCGTACTTCTAAAACACTCGACATATTGTGGCACATACAATGCGTTCCGCAATACACCGTGTGAACATACCCTTAGACAGTTTGCGGCACATCTGTGTCTGGGGTGTGGATTCTGGAAAGGGGGCGTAGCTATTCACGCGACTCCATAAAACATGCCAAAATTTCACTGCATTTAGAGGCATAAATTAAGTGTAGACAGAACATGTATTAATGAATCTGCCCCAATGTGTGTAATCACTCTTATTGTATAAACATAATTCTCTACTATTGAAATGATCCCAGGGTCAGTGGAAAACTCGTATGCTGCTGTTTCACCTAAAACTAACATATTTCTCTTTCTCAGATATTACGGATATTCAGGAATTAGTAAATTATGCAAACGATGATGGAAATAATGAAATGGACGATCTGCTGGGTAAGTCAAACTCAGAAGGGTAAATGTTACAAAATTCTCATGGGCAGTGTATTCAGGACATCTGATAGGATCTATGTTGCAGCCACTATGTGGATTCACTGCGTGGATTTTGGAAAAGAAACAGAGCGTCCACATGTAAAGGCCACATGTAAGAAAACTCTCTAGGTCTAAGACTTTCTTTGTTGCTCATAGCAACCGATCAGAGGTCCCTTTTTTCAGAGCACTCTATGAAATGAAAGGGGAACTCTGATTGGTTGCTA
Source organism: Phyllomedusa bahiana (assembly GCA_025379985.1). Lineage (NCBI taxonomy): Eukaryota > Metazoa > Chordata > Amphibia > Anura > Hylidae > Phyllomedusa > Phyllomedusa bahiana. Next base: position 65,928 of record JAODAL010000117.1, on the reverse strand, counting down.
TGGGCAACAAAGAAAGTCTTTGACCAAGACAGTTTTCATACATGTCCCCTTCTGCATGTGGCATATCGCAATTATTTTTTAACCTGTTATTAAATTAGAGGAATGATTCTCTTTTTTGATTGATGATTATGATCATCACTTGTTTTTTTGTACAAGATTTCTTAAACAATTTAGTTTTAAGAATTCGAGTCATAAGGTTATAATTATATCACTGTGATCTGATCAACTAATAAAATGGGAAATTATGGGAAAATTCCTACTGGAAGGAAACTGCCGATTTCCTGGGGTTGTATCATTTTTTTAAGCTTCAGGCAAAATAAGACATAGAAGATGTACAAATTCATACGTACTTCAAAAGCAAACACTTCTATGCAAGAAGGTACAATTATCATGCACTTTTAAAATAAATGCCACTGTACCTATAGCTCGAAAATAAATGCCACTGACCAGTTAGGAGCCAATGCGGATCTCTAATACTTAACTTAACAGATAGGGAGAATCATAAAACATAACTTTTAATAGTTACCAACAATAAAAAATAAATTATTATACAACTGTATTCACATAAATCTCTAGTTCAGTACAAATTCCATCCCATTAGAATAAGCAATAAGGTGGAAATAGAAGAGAGAGATACACCCTGGTATCTCACCCTAATAAACCATACAGGCCTAACAAGATAACCACTAGCCCTGACCTATATGACCAGGGTGATCGCCCCGAAAAGGCGTCCCTGTCTGTAACCTCACCCTGATATCAACTCACAAAACCCTAATAATCCCTCAATAAAGTTGTCTCAACAGGTTTCAGTCCTCCCTAAATAAACTAAGATCTCCTCAGGGGACACATTTCGGGGGAGATTAAGGGTACAATTGCACAGAATAACCATTGTAACTATAGGGAAGAAGTCATTACAGGATTGTTCAGAAACTATGGACATATTTTATTAATCTACCTGTCCATATGTCACCATCTTGTCTCTTTACAGATAGATTAAGTGAACAGGAAGAATGTGAAGAACCAGCAAGAAAACGTCCTAGAAAAAATTGTGAGTATGGAACAGTGTCAAAAACGTATTGGTAGATTTGTGGCCGGGTGTTGTGGCTGGGTGTTAGAGTTGTCACAACAGCTGGAAGAGCAGAGGTTGGGGTCCACTAGGACTGATGTTCCTGCTGTATTCCATAGCCCTTTAAAGGGACACTACCATCAACATTTTTCTTTTCACATATGGATTTTTTTTAATCGGCTGGTTGCTATTTTATGTAATTTTCTCCTATGTACATGACTTCCTGGTTTGTCTCTCTGCCTTCCCTCTGTGAGCTCTAATTGCATGGCAGTGAGAGGATTGCTTGACGGTTCTTCTTGCTAGCTATGGCCTGACAGGCGTAAGGCTATGTTCACATGGTGTAATTGTGGGGCGTACAGTACGGCCCGCAATTACGGCGCACTTATACGCGCGTACTCCCATGACGCGGGGGTGCCGGTAGCCCGCCGGCCCCATAGACATTCATTACTCGCGGAGCATAAGCGACATGTCATTTATCTCCCCGCGCGTACCATATGATCGTATTGTACGAGCGGGGAGAGGAGGCGTAATCCATAGTTCTGTATGAGAACTGTGGATTACCGTAATTTCGACGCGCATCTCGCTCATACTAGAGCGCAAATACGCAAATGCGCAGCGAAATTTGACTGTGTGAACATACCCTAAATGTTATCAGCAGAACCTGATCAGTGTGAGTACCCCCCTTCCTAGTGCAGAAAAAGGTTACCTCTTCCTTTCATGTATGGCTTTTTTTATTGCCCTTTGGGTTAGTCTAATCTTATGTATCCCTGTCCAGAGAACAGTAGAGCAATTACTATGTAATTACCTACTATTTGTAATGAGACTACATAAAGATAATCAGCACCTGTGAAGCACGTTTTGTCTGCTTTGCCACTCAGAAGTTTTATCTCTCCACAGTCACAGCTACAAAAGGATAAGATTTTACATGTAATTTTTATTTGCTTAGGACTGACAAGATAAAAAAACAACATACAGAGGTTTCATTTCTTTTCAATGCTATTGTTGATTCAGACTTGGAGATGCATCCACTTTAGATAGCTCCAGGCAGGGTTAAAGGAAACAGCTCTGTGATAATATGCTTTGATGCTAAATTTCTGAGTAAAAAGCAGAGAAAATCTTAAAAGTGATTGACAGTTTACTCTATAGATATACTGATACAGGGAAAGCTATTACTGTATGTATGTGGAGTCGGGTGTCTTAAAGGGGTTTTCTAACCTCCTCATCTGAGGCAGTACACAGATTCTTGTCTAGGTAATCCTGAGCATGTTTTCACTGGCAATATGTTCATTGGCAGTTCGATGGCATCATCATGCCCCTGCGACGTGCGCGCTCGCTCCTGCTGCTAAACATCTGTGACTTATTGTTATCAGCGGGAATGAGTGGACCCCTCGGTATAGTGAAGGGTGGATAATCGCTACTACTACATACTACTACATTACAGAGCATGCACTACTACGCGTGCTCCCACGATTCTGACCTGGGAGGGGCAAACATAACAGTGCAGCCGGCCAGCAATCAATGCTGCTGAAGAGGCGGGAACCATGCCAGTCAGAATATTCACTATGGAGGCAGAAGGCGGGCAATTTCTGCTAAACCAAAGCATTCGGATAATACAATCGTATTACAAAGCTGATTATATTTACGGTCAACATATTTCAAACTATGATCTTTGCAGTGAGAAAACCCCTTTTAAGGAGTCCAGTTAGTATATTCTCTGCTTATCACTCAGAAATCCTGCTCCAACTCATATAATCCTTTATATCATAAAAACTCAGTTTCTCTCTATCACATCTGCTCACCACATGCAGCTCACCAAATAGGTTCACTTTAGATCTGCCAGCAGACTTAGGAGGACATGTATGATCGGAGCTTTCACACATTTTCAGGCGTATAATGCGCCTCACTGTGCCGGCTCCGCTGTCGGACACACCTAACGCGCTGTTAGGTGCAAGGTTCGCCACTTTCTAATGCGCCTAACATGAAGGGGCGTTCTGGGGCGGGACGCACCACATTCGAAAACTCTGACGCATGTATGCATTTGGGTCGGCAAAGTGGGGCGCATTACAGCTCCGACACGCCGACCTATTTCAATGTGGTCTGTCTGCTGGAGGCGTCGAAGTTTGACCCGCATTTATGAGCGCACTTCGACATACATGAGGCGCAGTTTTCATGTTAAAAAACGTGAAAACAGGCGCTTCAACGTGCCGATCTTCATACATGTCCCCCTTAATGTGGACCTAGTTTGCAAAACTTTGCCAAGATCACCACCTACGTATTTAACATTGTAGATGAGATTAGAGTAAGGCTTTCCTCACACTGCAAATGGGACACATTTCAAAATTCCACCAAACATTTGCCCCTGTAAAACCCAGGGTAAGAAAATGTCTACCCTACTTTTTTACTTTGCTTTGAAAATTGTAGTCCAGCTGAGTTAATTTAAAAAATTAATTTAAAAAACTTAGAAATCTCATTATGTCTTCGGTTGTAGTTAGAAATGACAGCAGTCAAAATTGACATCACCTCGTGCAAGTTGCAGTGCTCACTGATAAATAAGTATATATTTGTATGGTTATTACAGGTGTTGTAAGAAAAAGTCCTCGTGCTCAGAAATCAAGACACAATAGTCGGAAGAAAAGTACAGGTTAGTATTGGATGTTTTGGAGAAGAACTTTCAGACTGGAGGCTGGTCCTGGGCGGTTTGAGAATAGATTATTTTAAGTCTTCATAGGAGTAATAGAGATTCCCATCTACACAAAATATCAGAAGGAATTTAAAGAAAGGAAGTCATGTGCATTTATTTATGTAAAGGCCAAAAAAGAGAAAAACTTTTTGATATACGGTATAACTTTTAATGTATGTAATTTGGAAAAATAATATTTAGTTGTGTAATAAGTATAGTAATATTTATATGTAATAAATGAAACAAAGGCTTATGGGAAAGAGCTGAAGAGCTCCATCTATTGGATGTAGTAATCCTCAATTCACATGTAACTCCAAAGAGTCTTGGAATGTAAAAAGGATTGAAGCCAAGCCAGTGAAGTTCATCTGCAGACAGCTGTTTAAGGGTGTTTGCCCATATTCAGTGCAGAGTAGATAGAACTTACTGGCTGGCTGACTGAGAGCCTAGAGTGGGTTGGAAGAGATAATATCTTTCCTTGGGGAGAGCCACCAAGTCGGTGTGTGAAGGTTTAATTCGCCTTTTGCACCTCACTTGCATTTGCATACAACAAAGGCTTATGGGAAAAAGCCGAAAAGCTCCACATATGTAATGTAACAGAAAGTTTTTTGTGAGGTTTAAGAATAGAGTATTCCTTAAATAAGTAGTAAAAAAAACAAGTGAACTCAGCCTACAAAACTGGTGGTAGATTTATCACGAGGTAAACACTGTATTGTTTTATTCAAGGAGCAGTAAAGCACATTCTAGTAAATATAATAAAAACACAGTAATAAACTTTTAAAGGCTTTGGATGCATTTTTATTTATTCAAGAGAAGACCTTTATTGAGTCAAATGAATTCAAGATAATACAGTGTAGTTTGAAGCTCCTGGATCAAGGTGCCATATGTTCTGGGGCCAGTACTTTAGGAAACTAGATCAAGTTATGATTTCAGCCTTTGGTTTGCTATATTTGATTTTGATTGCTATTTTATTGGAAACAAACTTTATATGTATCTATAACAATAAATCACACGTCCTGGATTATAGGATTTGCAGTTTTATGTGCATTATACAATACATATTACCCTAGGCAGGCAGTCTACTCTACCATGTATAATTATGTAGCCGAAAAGTGTTCATATTCGTGATGCAAGAATAGTAGTCATAGGCTGTGCAGAGCTGTACAATAACATATCAGTTTCATACTTGTAATATGCATATGATGAACCCACTTAATACATTTCTGTAATGTTGGTTTATTTCTCATTTCTCATCAGCCAGAAATGCATTAAGTGAAAACTGTACTGGAAATGAAACACCCTATTCTCCAAGCTCCGCAAATATTCCATACTCACTTACAGCTGCATGACCAGGTATGTGTTACACTTGCATTAAGTTCAACCATTTTTTTTTACTTTCAGATGAAGGCATTTTTTGCTTCTCTTCCTCAGGAAACACATGCCATCATTTTCCTGTGGTTCAAGCACCCAGTTTCCAAATTATTGCAAACATAATATTTTGCCCAGGTAATTCATTTTATGTCTATCTCTAATTGTTATTGTCTTTAAAGGGAACCTGTCACATAGGTTATGCCCCCCTTGCTGAGGGCAGCACAAGCTAGTGTCAGACCTGCTGTTCCCAGCACTGTGCCCCTTATTCTGCATTTACCCCTCAAATCATATTAATGAGCAGGGGTTAGCCCCGCCCACCAAAGGCTAGCCCCGCCCACTGACAGTTATTCACATATTTCTACCAATTCAAAGTAATAAAAAAATAGAAAGAAGGCAGCACTCAAAAAACGTAAAAATTATCAGTGGGTGCCAGCAATGTTCGACTCTCGTCACGAGTCCACAAAATATATAAAGAGAAAATGCAGCACTCCAGTTTAAAGTGAAAAAGTGAAAAAAATTACTTTATTCCAGCATGTCCACAGGGCCCTGTGGACATGCTGGAATAAAGTAATTTTTTTCACTTTTTCACTTTAAACTGGAGTGCTGCATTTTCTCTTTATATATTCAAAGTAATAGGTTTATTAGTTGAGGTGGGCGGGGCTAGTCTCAGGTGGGCGGGGTATGAAAAAACTGACTCTTTGAATGACTCTTTTCTGGCTGAAAACTGCAGATTTGTTGCATTAAATACTCGAAAACTACAGCATCTTACAGAATAAGGGACACAGCACTGGAAACAGCATGTCTGACACTAGCTTGTTCTGCCCTCAGCAAGGGGGGCATAATCTATGTGACAGGTTCCCTTTAACTATATATTCAGTCACAGGCAGCTTCAGATTCACATTTACTGGTCAGATTGTGGGTGGTTCTGTAGCAGTTATTAGCATATTAGCCCTTCTATAGCTAGCTAAAACATTACAAAGACATAGGTGCAAGAGATTTAATCTGTGCAATCAAAGCTACGAGTGCTCAAAGGAGTGAAAAAAATTGTTTATCTGTAACAAAAGCTAATCTTATTAGAGATAAAGTTTCTGCTCAGAAGTGATCTCCACCCATAGCGATGTCAGCCCCTGTTCTCTGTCTAAGCAGGAAGGGAGATATGGATGGTAATCTACTGTAGAGACAATTGAGTGCACTCGGAGCAAATAAAATTTCTCTTATCTCCTGACCAGGGCAATAGCAAAAGACCAATGTATGTAGAAAAAGTCTTCGTTTCCTGTTCCCTTCATGTTACTGTTATTCTCAGAATGTTTTTCTATGCTTGGTGACTCACAATACCTACAAGAAAGGACTAGATCACATGTGCCATAGAAATGTATTTTTCTAAATATTTTTTATTTTTCTATATACAATAAACATGTTAAAAAGTTGACACGGTTTTCTGTACTGTAATTATAGCTTGGTAAATACTATAGCGTCATCACTTAACCAGGATTTAGATTGTTAGCAGTCCTGTATAGGAAGCATTGATACAGGTTCAAGGAGATAGAGGCAGACTATGAGGTTCTTTGAGAGAGGGCTAATTTCTTTTTTTTTTTACTGAAATGTTTTTAATTTTTGAAAAGTCAGATTAAATGACACATTAACATTGTAAATAATAAAGCCCCGATAACAAACTTAAGATATAAACTACAACAATATAAAATACATAGAAAATCTACAAATTCTACTAACACAATAATACTTAAAATACTTAACAAAATATTAGAGAAAAAGATAATAGAAAGCACTAGATAAGGCACAAAGGGTATAACAAAAAAGGGGGGAGCGACAGCGACTGCTAGATCAACCCAAAAGAAAAGAAAGCTACAGATCGTTTCTGATACAATATGTATCCCAAGGTTTACAGATTTCGTCAAAGGACTCCAATCTTTTAAGAAGAGCCATGAGATGTTCTAAGTTTCTGACATTTTTAATTCTGTGCATCAAGTCCTGAAGTGATGGGGCAGAAACTTGCTTCCAATCAGGCATTTAACAGCACTTAAAGGGGTTTTGCCACGAAGTGACTTACCTTACCTGTTATCTTGCTCAGACAGAAGATAAACAAATCATGCTAAGTCATGAACGCTGCAGGGGAGAGGGAGTGGGTGAGCAGAGAGTGAAGAATAAGGGAGCGTCTCAAAAGTTAACTCAAATAATAACATTACAACAGTGGATTCTCTATACAGCAGAGAGACTCATACACTGCACTTTCTCCACAGTCCCTTCACAGTTCATTCATCTTCCCCGTCATCAATAAGAAGTGATACCGCAAGCCAGGGCGCTCCCCTGGGGCGGTCAAAGTAAAACTTTTAAGAACTAAGGGCTTTTAAAAAAAAAGCTGAGCTCCACAGGTTCACATTTTGTAATCCTTATATTTAGAAAGGGATTAAATACCCTTTTGGAGCATCCCACGTTCCCAAAAATTTCATTGTGGCAAAACCACTTTAAATTATATAGAAATAATCTACCTGTCCTGCGTCCCAACAAGTATCATGGGACACTTAATATATACGTCTGTGGGCATAATGGAACCCTGATCTGTGTCAATTCCGCAAAAAGTCCCTGACCTTGTTTCCAGAAGGGCTTTATTAGGCCACAGTCCCAGAAGATGTGGAACGCCTGCATCCAAGGTTCCAGATCTCCAACAAGCGCTTGAAATATCAGTATCAAGTTTGTGAAGCAGAGCAGGAGTCTGGGTACCAAAAACATTTTAAAACTTAAACTGATTCCCCCTTGTATTTGGATCGACAGTGGGGGGGTGCTAGGCTTTTTTCCCCCATTTTTGCCCTGGGGAAAATAATGGCAAAGAAATCCCAAAAATTTCCCCCCATCTGAAACTAGTAAGGAGAAACAATGGAGATGTGGGGAGGAGACATTAAAATTTTTAAAAGCTAGAAAACAAAAAGTGTTTTTGGAGACCCTCCCCCCCCTACAATTTTTCAAACAATGTTGGAGAAGAGATGAGTTGTTGTCAAATGAATTTCATTACTCAGTAGAACCCAGAATACTCTGCATATAGTGACTGATCTTTAAATAGGAATATCTACATAAGAGTGGGAGGTCATGTGTGGACTACAGTTCTGAGAATGTAAGCTTCCTCGTCTCAATCGGAACAACCTTTTGTCAAACCACAGTTTCATATTCCGATCTGCCAATGCATTTTTCATTAGTAGATGAAACAAAAAAGAGGTAATTGGAGAAGCGTTACAACAGAGACCAAATCTCATATAACATCTCCTCCAAATATCTCTTGTAAGCCTCACAAAATGTAAAAGTGGAGCTTGAGGTGTAATATGTGTGGTGGCCCAAAGGAGAGAGATAGGGTGATATGGAGCTATCCACCATTTCTCAATCTTCATCCAACAAGAGTAAGCAAACAGAGATGACCATGATGGTATAACTCGTAGTTGAGCTGCCCAATAATATTTAACGAGATCAGAGACCCCCCAGTCCTCCATTAAATTTACTCGCTATAAAGGCATGTTCACACGGCTTAAAATGGGCCGTATTTCGGTCCGTAATTACGCGCCAAAGTGCGCCAATTACGGGCCGAAAACGGCCCATTCATTACGGTAATTCACAGTTCTCATAGAGAACTATGGATTACGTCTCCTCACCCTGCTCGGCGAATCCGCCGGGCGGGGAGATAATTCACATGTCACTTTCTAGCGGCGTATACGCGCCGCTAGCAGTGATGGTCTATGGGCCGGCGAAGTGCCGGCCCCCTGCTTACTCCCCCGCTCCCACCCCCGTCCACACGGCGTAATTGCGGGGCGTAATTACGTCCCGCAATTAAGCCGTGTGAACATAGCCTAAGTAGAGAGGGGGACCAGTTCTGATTGGTGCCATCACCTTTGCTGTTAGGTAGCAAAAATCTGTGCAAGATTCCTGTCAACAGTGTAACTGCATTGTGAGCAAATAGAGGGGCTGGGGAATTGCTCAGATGATCATAAGAAAAGGTATGGAGGGGCAGGGCTGCCATAAGTAAGTCCAGGGCCCTGTAGAGCTGAAGCAATTTGCGCAAGGCCCCTGCTAGTAGTGCCCTGATTGCACCCCTAGGAGGAGGAAAGCAAATATCGGGCGCTTTTACCCTGGGTAGCAAAACTGCATTATTTCAAGATTTTTTATTTGGATAGCCACAAAAACATGGCATTGGTTTCTTTACATACACTTATTTTGAATAAAGTATTATTTGATGATGATAATTCCCTTTAATTGTATTTGCAAGAAGAATTGTATAGTAGTAAAAATGAGTTGTTGACAATGACTTTCATTGCTCAGTTTCCAATTCAGTATTACAACCAGATATGTCTTTAATGTCTTTGTGATTTGTTTCTTAGCCCCTGCTCCTGGATCGGTATTACCATGTATACCAACTACACCTCCTATACCTGGTGAGGATTTGTCTTTAAATGATTAACTAGATAATTGCATAGAAAGTAAACTCTGAGTAAAATTGTAAGTTTGTACAGTTTGTTTTATATAATGCAACAGCTGGAGGAAGGATGTGAATTTAAAGGATTACATTTAAAGGGGTTTTGCCACGATCTCATTTCATACCTCCTGCATCCAGTTCTTCAGCTCTGTGTGCCCAGAAGGGGGCGTGTGATTTGTTTGAATTGCATATCATGTGACCAAGCAGGCTGACATCACCAGGCCTTTCCTCTCTGTAGTCAAAGAAAGGTCTTTTTATCTAAAGCATTGTGAGTAGCTCAGAGGTAAAGTTTTTGCCTCCAGGCACAAGGGTCCTAGGTTCAAATCCCTGCAGGAACCAAACCTGTGTTTTTTTTTTCCTCTTTATCAATGCACATACCTCATTGAGGTTTCTTTTTTATTTATTTGCACTGTTTGACTAATTATTAAGGAGTACAGAGGACGGGAGTAGAATGACAGCACCTGGGGTTTGAACACTCAGTAGCTGCCTGAGAGGAGAGGTGATGTCTGAGCATGTGCGACCAGGACTGAGGAGCTCTCAGCTCTGGTCGTATTCCCTGGAGATGAGCTGTAAACAATGTATCACTAAAGGAGCAGCCAAAACAAAAACGGTGCAGAATTTATAATCATGATGAATGGTGAAAATGTTTGTTATTTCATTTGCAAGCTTCCCACGTCAATTTTACTTCGTGGCAAAACCCCTTTAAAGGGGTTCAACTCCTAGAAAAAAAGAGCAGCCAGTGATATTGAACAAAACAAAGAATGTGCTCGTCTCTTTAATCCTCTGGTGATCTAGAATAGATAATGCAGCATAGATAATCCAGTCATTGTTTATTAGGTGTTGGCACATAACTGCTGCAGTCGATCAGAGGTCGTATGTGGTTCCATTGGTATCACTGTTTCCATAACTAAGCAGTGATGTCTGTGGAAGTGCACATGACCGCTGAGGCCACTGATTGGCTGCCATGCTAATTTGCTGACCACTTGTAAGGCTAGGTCTACACAGCTAATGTTAAATACCGTTGAAAATCCGATGGTATTTTAACATCGCTGTACCATGGTTATTGGTGCGAATTTGTGCAAAAAAACGCAGTCGGTTTTTGGATTTCCCATCGGCCCAGTACATTGACTGTGGTTGAATCCGCCAGGAATCCAACGGGAGATAGAACATGTTCTATCTTTCGGCGGATGGCCGGCGATTTAGAAATCCCACAGTAGAAAATCTACTGAATCAGCCCAAAATCCGACCAGAAACCAGTACCATACGAAAAGTGAAATATAGAATTGAGAAACATATTTTGGGCATAAATAAATAACGGATGGGCATGTCAGGAGCAGTAATCATTTTCCAGAAAAACACGCAGTATCAACGAAAGCGTTCACTTTTTATTAATTAGAATAAGTGTTAAAACCTAAAAGGGGAGGTGATTGGGATAAATTAGTGAGAATAAGAGAGGCACATTGGATTTTGGAACTACAAACGAGATTTCCAACAGGACTAAACTACCGTAATGATTTATTTTATATATATATATATATATATTTATATATATATATATATTTATAATATATATTATATTTGTAGGGGGTTCAACTCCAACGGTAACCTTTCCCCAGGAACCAGCAGCAGGGTCGTTGCAACTTAAACAGGTGCTCTTTATTAGCCACACGTTGTACACAGCACACTCAACACCACTGGCTTGCTTCAGCCTGGGCCAGTTTAGAAAGTCTTAAGCAAACTAACTTCTGCAGTATGCAAAGTACAGTTCTCTGGCCCGATGAGGGCTCTCACCAGTCCGTATGGTCGCCCGTGCAAGGTGTTGCTTCCAGGCAGATATCCTGCTCACCTCCAGACCTGCAAAACAGAGCTCTTTACTCCAAATTGCTGTAGTGAGGCTGGGCACCACACCCCCCCAGCTCACCTGACTTACCAGGCTTATATAGATGATAAAACGTGGCCTGGACCTGGAAAAAGTGGGAGCGACCTCCCACCCAGCTCTTTGGCCGCTCCGGTAAAGCCCGGCCCGGAGTAACTGCTGTCTGCAGTTATACTAATAATATCAAGGATGTCAGTTGCCTAATGCATCTGACACCTACTATGCTGGGCTTTTCCTCACCGATACCAGGCATAATGGTAACACATATCTCCCATCAATGACTGTGCCTTGTGCCCTCTTACATAATATATTAAATATATAATAATATATTATTATATATATATATATATATATATATATATATATATATATATATATTGTGACGACTTGCTCTCGTCTGGACGCCCTCCTGGGCCATCCTGGGTGTCCTTTAGCTCACGGATCGCCGCTTTGGTGAAACGGATGGCATTCCAACTGCAGGATTCCAGTTTAAACTTGGCCTCAGCCAGCTTTATTGAGGCACAGATATCACAAGCAGGCAAAAAAACATACAAAATAAACGCGTTGTCAAGAACCCTCTCTAACGTGATCTGGACCTACCGTCCAGTATCACAAACACGGTATCCTCACCGTACACGTTTAGGCTTCCCTTAAGCCTCCGGGGGGCTATAGCCTCTCTCCAGCTCCACTCTCAGGTATCAGACCACGCCCCCTAATCACCTGGAGAGACACTTTTAAGGCCTGGGAAATCCGGAATGGAAAACCCAACCTGGCTGGGAAAGTGGGGGCGGCCTCCCACCCAACATGTGACCGTCCCCCGGGAAAAACAACCCATCAAAAGCCGATACAGCCATACTATTTAAAAGTCAGTAACCCATGGTTATGACGCCCAAAAGGTTTTCCTTCCCCCCCCCGAATCCAGGATTTTGGTGGCGTCGGGAGAAATTCCTGCTGTACGACACTTATAGGCAGAATCCTGCGGACCGTCTGAAGGTCGGTCGCCACAATATTATATATATATATATATATATATATATATATATTAAAATTGGAAGTACAACGTCTATAAGTGTGGTAGTGATTATATCCTAGGAGATAGTGTTTTATGTATAAGTATGTTTTTATATTGTACTGTGATTGGTAGCTTTGTATTTAAAATGGGGTGGTGTAGACAAACTCAATAACTGTGATCAAGGGCTCAGTTAGGGCCAGAAATGCGTCAGCTGATGCTATCCACAGAGGTGTCTCTGTATGTGTGTGCTGTTATATACCAAATAAAGTATAAGGCTTTTAATGCTGGATCCTGCACCTTAATTGGATAACAAGTAGAACCTGTGTAGACATAGCCTAAATCTCCTACTGTGTTAATATTTCACTTAAATGTGGCTTTTTTATTGTGCTTTTATGTTGATACCTTTGGTTATCTTTAAAGCCATTTAAAAAAAGTTATAGAAATATTTTAATGTGTTCTTATGAGGTCCTTAAAAAATTCTGAATTTTTCAAATCACTAGAGCTGATTTCAGGTTGGTGAAGCTGAGGCTGGTTTTTTTTTTTATTATCTTGGCCATTTTGGAGCAGAGAATGGTCAGCTGGTATTTTGTTATTTATATAGATACCAGGAATTTTGCTGACCACCAGAACCAAGTGAGTGAAAGTATTTGATAATAAGTAAAAAGGTCTTTTGCTTTTCCCCCCTGATATGGCTGTCCTACAATGAAGCACAATGACTAACCAACAAATACTGGTGTCTTGGTGCATACAGGTGGTGCTGTGAATTCCAAGGAGAACCTTTCCTTCTCTGTGGTCTAGATGTATAGACCATCTCCCTCATTTGCAGCCTTACTGCTCCCTTACATCTTAAAGGGGTGTTCCCAGACTTTCACAAACCTCCCAGCCACCTTTCACTGTGCAGAAATAGAAAATTAACCCATCCTTACCTACTGTTGCATCGCTGCCAAAGATCTAGTATTCCCCCCGGTCTCTCACTAATGACTTTACATTCACATAATGCTGCAGCCAACCACTGGCCCCAGGAGTCACATGCCTCCATGTACAACATTTGACCACAGAGGTCAGTGATTGGCTGCAGCGTCATCTGATCGTGAACGTGATGTCATCAGTGAGGTATCGGGAGTGGTGGGTCAGTAGAGCTCTAGCAGCGCTGGAAGCATGGTTATGGGTGAGGTAAGTGTGGGTCAGTTTTGTATTGTAAGCACAGTGAGAGGTGGTAGAGAGGACCTAGCGATAGCTAAGAGAGCTTAGTATTGTGTACTGAATACCTCTGGCCAGCCCGAGGAAATCTCTCAATTCTAGTTTAATGCTTTTTATATCCTTAATGTGAAATTCATAGTGAAGATGATGTCCTAAATGTGTTGTCTGTTTGATCTAGAAGACCATGCACTTTCTATAAATACAAGCATCCCACCATCTCCTGACAGGAATGTCTCTTCTAGCCCTTTTGCACCCAGTGCAGCTGATCTGCCAAACTCACCAGAAGAGGCTTCCATGTACCACTTCCCCTCAATAGGTTTTTATGGTCTATTTATCCATTTTATGTCGTGCCTTTCTTGCAGTGAAATTAGTGGGGGCTCTACATAAAAAGAATGAATTCTTGATTGGAATGCATAGTCTACATAGTCTGAAGTGAGCTTTTTTGTGAAGTTTGATTTAGATATATGTCTGCAGCTTGGTTATGGTTAACCATCAACAAATGTATGGAATTGGTTATATAAGATCAACTGTGATTGATGTTTTAACCAGGCTCGAGGTTGACTTGGAGAACTAGTTATTTCAGAATTACTATTCTGTAAATTTTTCACAGTAATCTTTTATGCACTTAAAGGGGTTGTCTCGCCATGCTGTTTCACAGAGCCACAGCCAGCTTCAAACTTACACTTCCTGGTTAGGCTGTGGGTGGTTCTTTAGCAGCGATTGGCACATCAGCTCTGTTTTTCCTAGTTATTCCTGTGACCAGTGACATGAGTGCCGGAGGTTTATAATCTGTAGTGCATAAAACTATAGAGCTCTAAGGGTTAAAGCTTGTCATTAACTTAGGTAAACAAGTTTTTGTGCTAGAGATAAGACTCAGCAGGGAGTGACTTACCATGGTTAGAGAGGGCTGCTTTGCGCAATCAGATAAGAGAGAGAGCAGAGAGAGGTCATTAACCGCAAGAAACTTGTGTACACTTTATCTTCTGAAAAAAGCAAAATCAAAGCAGCAATGTGTTTGGTAATAGTCTTCATTTACCTTTTCCTATGTGTTAAAAGCTAATCATTATAGTTAGAAAATCTCTTTAAGCCACATAGATAACATGTTTAGAAATATGTTTGTTTCTGGAAATAGATATGGAAACAACAGACAAATGGAAGCAGACACAACTTCAACCTGTACAACAAGAAAACAAAAACATTGGTAAGTTCACCTGCCCTCCCATATTACGCTTCACTTCTTAAGAGTGTCTGAGTTGTATGCAGCTGATTTTCTAGAGGCCATGGACACTCTGAACCTCCACGTTAGTATTTTGTACCTATATGTTTTGGTAGTTATTGTATATCTACCACCCAGTCTGTTTTCAGAAGGGCCAAATGAGAAAAGGTTGGGACTGGAAAAAATTATTGTTCTGCATCAAGTAGCAAATGCTATGCTGTCAGAGGACTAGAGGTCTCTGGGTTTGCCCTCACTGTGCCCTTCAGAAAGTAATAGTCATACATCTTTCATGTATGATGCCCAGGTTTCTTAGGTGTTGGAGGCTATTGATACAGGGTTGTTTTTGCAGATCTACAGGGGAAAGAGGAAGGGGTTGTGGAAGATATTGGTGCCAGTCGAGGACTGAGGATATAGTGCAGGATATTGGGATGTCTCCTACATAATTTGAAAATTGAAGGCGCTTTGTAGGTTGGGAGCTGGTGATATGTTTGGGCACTTTAGGTGAGAAGAAGTCCTTCAGTGTAGTTTCCAATGGAACAGGTAAACAGCGTAGGTGAATCAGAGGCGACACCTTAAAAATGCCTTCCATATGCTTATTATTAAGTAAAGGGAATACATGGGTGCACCTATGATTAAATTTACCAGTGTAATTGTAAGGAGATAGATGCTGGACATAGCCCTGAACATTTGAGAATCCAGAATTGTCTCATTTATGTGATATGCATCTACTTCTCGCAACTCTGTACTGTTTTGTGCAATCAAAATGTGAACATTTACAGTCCTTACTAAACTGATTTCTAGACTGATTTCAGTTTTCTTTCAGGAAGTGAAGGATATCTAGAGCTGTTACAGCTAAATTTTAGTATTGCAGATGTTTAGTGGACATCAGAAGACTGTAGTTTATGACATAAAAATAATTCTTAGGGAGGTTTTCTGGGACTGTCTTAGGATAGGCCGTTAATATCGGATCGGTGGGGGTCCATCTTCTGGCACCTTCATCTATCAGCTGATTGATGGAGCCATGGTACTTTAGCGAGTGCTGGCGTCTCTTCTTCGCTTACCAGGCACAGCTCCTTACATTTCTTAGTGACTGTATCTGGTACGACAGCTAAGACCTATGTGTTTCATGTGCATATTGTAACTCATTACTTTTACCTTCCCTGCAGAACTTGTGAGCTTGTTTACAAAAGTCCAGAAACAGCTATACTGTAAGACATTTGCATCGGAAAAGGATTCCCTGTATACTGAAACTGTGCTTGTAAACAGTAGGATCACTCCCAAGACTGGAAAGGTTGTGAGTAAAACAGCAGAGAAGGAATTACTAAATTATGATTTGGCTGAGAAGGAAAGTGAGACCCTTGAATTATGGAATCTGTTTGAGGACAAAGACAGAAAGGAAATGGAGACTAAAATTATTGCACTACTTGGACAGTCAGGAATGGGTAAAACCATACTTGTCCGGAAGATCTGCCATGAATGGTCAGCTGGGAAGTTTGGTCAGTTCAGCTTTGTGTTTCATTTTGAGTGTAAAAATCTGGATGTATGTAAACAGTACAGCTTTAAAGATTTCCTTTTCAAGTTATCTTCCAGTACTCAAGAGAAGAACATTGATGTCTACCAGTATATTCTGAGAAATCCAGAGAAGGTTCTTCTGATCTTTGACGGTTTCGATGAATTTCAGGACCCAGAAGGACTTCTTCATGGCTCCTATACTACATCACCAAGTAAAACCAAGAAAGTAAAGGACTTGTTCACCGGCCTTGTCCAGAAAAAGCTGCTACGCGGGAGTACACTGTTGATAACTGCAAGAGTCCGAGAAAAGCTCAATCAGTACTTGGGAAAAGTTGACAAAATCATTGAGTTGATGGGATTTTCTCCCAGTCAGGTGGAATGGTATATCAAAGAATATTTTAAAGAAAGGCTAGATTTCAGTAATGCACTTGAATGGATTAAAGATTACCAGTACATCTTCAGCTACTGTTATATTCCTTTTATGTGTAAAGTGATGTGTTTATTTGCAGAGAAGAACTTTAAGACCCAAGACAAAGAACTGCCTTTGTCTTTAGCTACCTTATTTTACGACTTGTTTCCCAAAAATCTGCATGCTTCCGGTACTTGTTTTGGTGAAGGGACAGCCATACAAATCTCCACAGTAGACTTGTCATGTCTTGATCTTGAATCTGAAACAAAAATTCAATTCGGATTACAAACCCAAAAACTACCTCCCAACACTGAAAATACTATAAAACATACGCCTTCTAATGCACTGGTCCAGAACTTTTCTTCAGCACTTCATGTACTTGACAGTATAAATGACAGGAACTTGGTTAGATATGTTTCTTTTGACCCTAAAAAAAGACGGAACCATGAAAGTTGCCCAGACATGGTACGGAGGTTTCTGATCGGCCTGTTGTTTCATGACAATGGAAAACCCAGTTCAAAGGCGAATAAACATGCAAAACAGCAGAAGAAAGTGACTGAGTATTTTCAAACTTTGCAGCTATCGGAGCTCTGTCCACAGAGACTTCTTGAAGTTATTCACTGTGTATATGGCACGAATAACTTGCGCCTCATGCGTTGTTTAGACATTACACTGGGTGAGAAACTCTCATTTGTGGACACTCGACTTACCCCACCTGATGTGTTTGTATTAAAGAAGCTTTTGAAAATGTCAAAAGCAAAGGTTTCCTTGGATCTCAGGAAGACCAGCATTAATCAGAAGGGTTTGAAAGAACTGGTGCAGCTAAAAAGCATTTCATCATTCAGGTAGGTCCTAAATATATTAAAGTAATGATCTTCTTCATGACTTAGAACCTCATTAGCCAACTGGGGTTATTTTATATTATATCCTGAAAATCAAATTCTTCTCAATGGGTGGTAAGATAATGGTTTTCCCACTTAAATAACCATCACATCAGAATTTCTTTATCACTGAGTATCTAAGAGAGGTCTTACTTCATCTTGATAAAAGTCTTTTGGGTAGCGATGTCATGTCCAGCACATGTCACATAACCATGGCACCCTCTAAGGTTGTATAAGCATGCGCCACTGTATTCTGCTATAGAACCGCATTACGGAGGTTTTCTCAACGCCGTGACAGAGCACGCCATAATCTTTTGTATGATGAACTTGTATGGAATCAGACAGAAAAAGAAACTTCTTTATGCCTCTATATAAAAATTAAGGCATGTTGAGCTGCAGTATGGCCTGTGCAGTGCAAATTTGTACAAAGCTATAATACACGGATGTTTTTGCTACTGATGTTTTTACTTTTAAAATTATTTAAAACTACTGCAAATTTTATATACAAAATTATAAAAGACAAACAGCCATGATTATTCTTCAAGCCTGTGAAGTTACGGTCTGTACAAAGCTCTACTTTTAGTCAGATTGTAAAGATGTGACTATATTTTCTATGTGATTTTGTCTTTCAACTAAAATTGTTTTAAAAAAAAAAAAACTACTGCACATTTTGCTGTTAACATTGTACTTTCAATTTTAAAATAAAAAGAGTAACTTACATTACAGTTAATTTGGGGAAAATTGATCACAAATTGAATTCGTAAAAAGGAATTTTTTTTTTTTTTTTTTTTTTTTTTTTTTTTTTTTTTTTTTTTTTTTTTTTTTTTTTTTTTTTTTTTTTTTTTTTTTTTTTTTTTTTTTTTTTTTTTTTTTTTTTTTTTTTTTTTTTTTTTTTTTTTTTTTTTTTTTTTTTTTTTTTTTTTTTTTTTTTTTTTTTTTTTTTTTTTTTTTTTTTTTTTTTTTTTTTTTTTTTTTTTTTTTTTTTTTTTTTTTTTTTTTTTTTTTTTTTTTTTTTTTTTTTTTTTTTTTTTTTTTTTTTTTTTTTTTTTTTTTTTTTTTTTTTTTTTTTTTTTTTTTTTTTTTTTTTTTTTTTTTTTTTTTTTTTTTTTTTTTTTTTTTTTTTTTTTTTTTTTTTTTTTTTTTTTTTTTTTTTTTTTTTTATTTTTTTTTTTTTTTTTTTTTTTTTTTTTTTTTTTTTTTTTTTTTTTTTTTTTTTTTTTTTTTTTTTTTTTTTTGTTTTTTTTTTTTTATTAATTTTTTTTTTTTTTTTTTTTTTTCCCCTTTTCGATATTTGGGCCCAGGGTTTCGGGGCCATTCAAAAAAAAAATATCCCCAAAAAAAAGGTGCGGGCCTAAAAGTTCCCCCTGTCCATTTTGTACTGCAGGCCCCCCCTTTTTTCCCAAAGGGGATTGCATTCAAGAGGTTTTCCACCAGTGGGGGTTTAAGTTTAATTTTTTTTAAAAAGGAGTAAGACCTTTAAAAAATTAGAACAAAAATTCAGTCCTGGTTATCTTTTTTAAAGGTGAGAGGGCAAAAAATTTGGACAAAAAAGCCGGGCCAGTACTTTCCCCCTTTTTTCCCCCAAAATTGAATTGCTTCCGGGGGGAAAAACAAAAAAATTTTGTGGGGGGGGGGGGAAAAGTGGGGGGGGGGGGGGGGGGGGGGGGGGGTCGGGCGGGGGGGGGGGGGGGGGGGGGGGCGGGGGGGGGGGGGGGTTTTTTTTTTTTTTTTTTTTTTTTTTTTTTAAAAAAAAAAAAAAATTTTTTTTTTTTCCATTTTTTCCCCCTTTCCAAACTTAAACCCCCCCCTTTTCCCCCCCCAACCCCCATTTTTCCCTCCACAAAATCTACTCCCCTTTACACGGTTGTTTAAAAACCCCCCTTTGGGGAAAACAAAGGGGCTGCCCGCTAATAAAAAATTTTGGCCCCGGCCAAGAAAATCAAAGGGGAGCCCAATGGGAAAGGGTTCCCCGGGGGCCCATTTAAATTTGGGTTTAAATTTTTTTCCTGAATTTTTCCCGATTTAACATTAAAAATCCAAAAACTTTCAAATTTTTTTTTTAACCTAACAAAAAAATCTGGTTTTGGGCAGCAGCCCCCCCCAAAAACCCCCGGAAATTTTTTAGGGAAAAGCCAATTTTAACCGAGTAAAAAAAAAAACCCCTTTTTGGACCACCAAAAAAACCCCTCCCCCGAACACCCATCACCACCCCCCCGGGGGGGAAAACTTCAGACAAAAGGGTTTTTCCCCAGACACCACACCACTCTTCCCCCGGAACAACAAAAACCCCCCTGGAGTCCCCACCCCCGGGGCCACCCGGGGGAACAAAAAAAAACCAAAAACAAAACACCCCAAAAAAAACACAAAAAACCCCCAACACCCAAAAAAGGGAAAAACAACCCAGCCAAGGGCCCCCACACCCCCGCCCCAATACACCCCCCAAAAAATTTTCTCTCCCCCCCCTATTTCCCCCACCCCCCAAAAAACCCCCCCCCTTTTTCCCCAAAGGGGCCCCCAAACTCCAGGGGCCCCGCGGGCCCCCCCCCCCCCCCCCCCCCCCCCCAACCCCCCCCCAAACCCCCCCCCCCGCGCGGGGGGGGGGGGGAAAAACAACCCCCGCCCAAAAAAACCAACCCGGACCGGGAACACTTCCTTCCCCCCAGGAACAAACCCACACAACACAACCGGACTCCCAAAAACCCCATTTCCCCCACACACCCTCCACCTATTAAAAAAACCCCCTTAAAAACCCAAAACAAAAGGGGCCCCCCTTCCGGGAAAACCCCCCCCGGGGGGAAACAGGGGCGGGCCCGGCCCACACCCCGGGAAACCCCCTTGCCCCCCAAAAGGGGAACACGACCGCAAAAAAAAACACCCAGAAACCCAAACCCCCCAACCTTTTTTTTAAAAACCAAAAAAACCCCCCCACCCCCTTTCACCCCCACCCCCCCCAAAAACCCAAACAAAACCCACCCCACCCCCCCAACAAAACCCCTTTCCCCCCCACCCAAACCCCACCCCACCAAAACCCATTTTTTTTCCCCCCTTCCGGACACCCCAGGCTTTTGGCCAAACCCCAAAAAACCTCGTGGTTGGAAATTTAAAAAACTTTTTTTTCCATTCCCCTCCCCCCCCCCCCCCGCCTCCCCCTGCCCCCCCCCTTTTCCCCTTCCCCTTTTTCCACCCCAAAAAATTTCCCCACCAACCCATGCCCCCCTTTACCCCCCACTTTAGGCCCCCTTTCCCTTCGTTTTCCCCCCCCCCCCCGCCCCCCCTTTTTCCACCCTTTGCTAAAAACCCACACCAAACTCGGGCCAAAATTTAAAAAGCCCCCCAAAGAGGGCCACGGTTTTCCAATTTTCCCCCCTTTCCAACATCCTTTTTCCCAATACCCCGCCCCAAATTTCGGCCACTAGTACCCATCGCTCCTGCCCCCCAACAACTTTTCCCCCGGGCAAAAAAGGTTTTCCCCCCCCAAAACCCCCAACCCCCCCCCCACCCTGCCCAAACTCCCACCCAAAAACGGGGCCCACACCCCCAAAATTTTTTTTTTGGGGCCCCAAAAAAACCACCCAAACCCCACCCCCCCCCCCCCCACCCCCCTTTGGATTTCCACCCCTAAACTTTTTCCCCCCCCAAACCCCCCACCCACCCCCCAACCCCCCGCCGTCCCCACGGACCCCTTCCAAATTTTTCCCCCCTCCTTCATTTGCCCCACCACCCCCTCCCCTCCCCCCCCGGCCCCCCCCCCCCCCCCCCCCGGCCTTTACCCCCCCCCCCCAAAGTTCCCCCCACCCTCCCCTCCCCGCGTCCCCCCCACACCACCCCCGGGCCCCCCCTTTTCCCCCCCCCAAAGCGGCCCCCCCGCCCCCCAGGGCTGCCCCCCCCCCCCCCCCCTTTTTTTGGCCCCCCCCCCCCCCCCCCCCCCCCCCTTTCCCCCCCCTTTCCCCCCCACCCCAACCCTCCCCCCCCCCCCCCCCACCCTTTTCCACCCTTCCCCCCCCCCCAACAAACCCCCCCCCCCCCCCCAGCCTTTCCCCCCCACACCCCCCCCCCCCCCGGCCCCCCCGGGCGCACCCTTTTTTTTTTTTTTTGGATCACGGGAAAAATTCCCCTTATTTTTGATTTTTCCCTCAAAGTGCCCAGGGAATTTTAAAAGCTTTAAAACAGGGTTTTTTGTGTTTTTAAAAAAAATTTTAAAACCAAAAATTTTTAAAATTTAAAAAAACCCCTTTTTCAACCCCTGGGGGTCTGTGCAATTTTATTTGCTTTTTTTTTCCCGAATTTCAAACTAATTTTTTTTTTAAAATTCCTAAAAATTTAAAATTTGCCCCCCAAATTACAGTTACTTTGGTAAAAAAAAAATTTTTTCCCAAATTTTTTTTTGGGGGAAAAAGGATAACCATGATAGAAAATAATACCTTAAGTTGCCTGAGCTGTCAATATCCTAAACAGTCAGTAAATACTTTACCCCATAATTCCCTGGTTTAGCTGCAGATCTCCTTTTGCTTCTGGTCAACTAATAAAAAACGAATATGATGTTATTGCAGAATTGTTTGAAAAAGGATCAATTGAGTGTTTTTTAACCTTAGGTGTGCAGGTGGTAACCAGATATTGTGATAGTATGTTGAAGGTTCTACTGATGACCAACTTACTAGAGTAGATATGACAGCAAGAAATGAACACACACAGTAATGTGTGTGTAATGTAATGTGTAAGCAGGATCAATTTACTTGCTAGTGGCACTTATGCTTGGTGGTTGCAGGGAACATGTGTGTAAGGTCAGTGAGTGTTATGGTTGTAAGTAAGCGGCACAAAACTTGATTACAATGGTTGCAGGCTGGCGGTCCTGATGTGGTTTTATCAGGTAACAGTCTCAGGGTCATTGTACAAAGGGCTCTAAATACACACCGTTTATTCTCTTGCACCAAGAGCCAGTGTCGGACTGGGTGCCTACGGTCCACTGGTGGAGTTAATTCTGGACGCCCACCAGTGGAGTTCATTATGGTGTCCACCAGTGGTGTTGATTCTTTGGGCCCATCCTGCAGCTACACTACATGCCACTATTACTCTGCCTTTTGCTTTTTGACTCTTTCTCTCTGCCTCTCCCAAGGATGTATATGCAGTTTAAAAGAAACTCCAGGTCTGCCATGCTCAGGGTCCATCCGGGGGTTTCCCCTATGGGCAAGTCCGGCCCTGCCGAGAGCTAATCTCATGATTTTTTTGACTATTGCACCAGGAGTTTTCCCTCACTTTCTTCTCGCTTTGAAGCTCTGTCTTTCACTCTCCATCTCCTTCTCACTCTCTCTTTCCTCCTTGTTGCTCACTTTCATTTGTAGACAGTTTTCTCTAAAACGCTTGCACTACCCTCCTCACACCTTTTCACAGGGGCTCTCTATCTCAGAATTGTGCGTCCAGTTGGATACATTCATAGCTCAAATTTGCAGTCCTCATGGGTTTAAGACCATTTGCCTCTCTCTGTAGCCCCCAGCTCATCTCTCTTTTACCATCGACACAGCGCCATATTCCCATTGCCGTTCTTGCTGCTGTGCCAGAACTTTCTCGTCGTGCTGGTCAGAAGGTCCAGAATCATACTCATCCGAGCGCACTATACCAGTTGACTAAACCTGTTGTATGACAGCATGAGGAATTACCCACAAATTGTTCTTTTGACTGTAAATCCAACAATCACCTACACCCACAGGGCTTCCCATACTAGTCTCTCCTAACTACCTATGCCAGAACTCCCTGTTGCCATATTGCCAAATGCACAGAACCCACAGTAACCTACAAAGTCACATTACACAATGCAATGCAAACTGGTCACACAGACTAACCCAACATATTATTTTATGGAAATAAAGGCAGAGATTAGTCTGCAGACCCAACTGTATACATTTCAACAGTGCAGCATCACTCAGATGGCGCATGAGGAGAGCAACGCACAGTCTGCATGGGGTTTTTGCACAATTTACACAACTCCCTATTATTATCCTAATTACAATTATGAGGTAGTAGTATAGGCAGCATGCAAGTAGCTGGGATCTTTTTCATTTAGCTATTGGACCCTTCCTTAACTAAATGCTACTGTTCTCTCATCCTGTTTTCGAGGAATCATGTAAGGTGCTTGAAAACATCACCAAGATCTATTATGACTCAACTATTAAATTTCTAGGTTTAGAATTGTTTTGTTGGGAAATAACCGGACTCGGACATCCTGACTAAATGTGTCATTGCACAAAAACGTGTTGCTGGTGTCTGAAGGCGTTTCCTGTTCTGAGTGTTAAATCTCTAGATGTTAGAGGTTAACATGACTGCATACTGTATATAATACATGCATCTTCTAGATTGACTTGACACTGGACCACCAGCAGTTAGGTGTTATATATTGCAATTGCCACCAAACTGAGACAGTCTTGGGTCACGGATGATGGCTTTGCATGTATCGTTGACCCATCAGACTCAAGTTGGGCACCTTATATGAACCTGACCTTTGTAGATGGCATAAAGAACAATGCTGTGAAGTTATATTCATTAAACTTATACTTTTTTCTACAGAGCCTCCCTTAGTGATACAGTTAGCTCTTGGAAGATGTTGTTAGCTGATGGACAGACTGTACTACTGAAGAAGTGCATCAGGAAATTTACATTAGATCCTTTGAAGTTAGAAAGTGTGAAAGATGTCACAGATCTGATAGCTCTTGTGGATATCCAGGATGACATTTGTAACTGGTAAGACTTTATATTAAGCTCTGTTCACATTGACATCATCCTGTTATTCCAAGAGCAGTGATTCACATAATAAATACACTAATGTCAGATACAGTTTACGAAATCCTTAAGTTCTTAACTGTGCACTCTTTGCCTATATTTCCAGCTCTCCAAACTTATCACTGGATATTAAGGAAATTCCTGCTGTGAAAAATCTAAAGAGCCTGATATTTGGGTATGTTGGTGGAAATGATTCAATGACTTCTTGTATGACATTACATATTAGAACTGGTGGCGCTGTATTTAGGGAGGGCTTTATTTGTTACAGTGGGGGAATCAAACTCATTTTCACATCAGCATTTTGGTTGCCCTTATAGGGCTGTTTATAACTGTGAGACTGAAAAAATATAGCTATTGCTCAACCTACTGTTAAATAACCTGAGACACAATATGCACCAAATGGAAATGTCCCAGCGGGCTAAAAATGGTGTATGTACCTTTTTTCTGGGTTGCTGATAAAGTAGTTGAAATTGTTCCACAAGAGATGTAATAGTTAGAAGAAGGCCAAGATGTTCTTTAAGGTTGTGTAATAGCCAGGATATTCCACTTTTTTTTTTATTCAGATCATTTTTATAAACATTTGTTATAAAAACAACGAGCAATTTACATTATTTGCATACAGAATCAAAAATCGTTATTTATCCAACAGAAGGATACAAAAATATAATCAAATCAGACTAGGGCAATATAAGTTGCAGCCACTGGAATCCTCTTCCACTCCTCCATGATGACATCTAAGAGCTGGTGGATGTTAGAGACCTTGCGCTCCTCCACCTTCCATTTGAGGATGCCTCACAGGTGCTCAATAGGACTTTAGTCTGGAGACATACTTGGCCAGTCCAGCACCTTTACCCTCATTTTCTTTAGCAAGACAGTGGTCGTCTTGGAGGTGTGTTTGGGGTTGTAATGATGTTGGAATACTGCCCTGCGGCCCAGTTTCAGAAGGGGAGGGGAGATCATGCTCTGCTTCAGTATGTCATATTGCATGTGTGCACTTATATGTCTATTTTTAAAAGATGTCAGAACACGTTCGGCCAGGCAGCCTTCCGTTCTCATGGTGCAAAGCCCGGCAAGGGTTAAACCATCTGAGCTGGGTCCACAACCGGGGAGAGGTGCTGCTTGGGAGCTCAGGAGTGACAGCTCTGCAGCCTCTCCCAACAAGGGGTGTGTCACTCAGGCCAATCAGAGGGCTCGGACGCCGCTCCAATCAGCTGCTGGGGCGGTGTCTGGGAAGAGCTTTTAAACTGGCTCAGTTCTGTCAGGCATTGCCTGTGAAAGGGATCTCCCATGTGTTTTTCCCCTGTGTTTATTGTGATTGTCTTCCTAGTATTTGACCTCGATCTTGTCCTCCGTTTGGTACCGCGTGACCACTAGTGTTTGACCCTCGGCTTGTTCTCCGTTTCTATTCTGGTTCCCATTTTTGGCTTTGGCTTTCCAGACCATTAGCGACCCGGACTATTGACTTCGCGTTTCCCTGATGGCCCTGCACGTAGTAGCGTAGGGCTTGTCATCCAGTTGGGGTGTGCCACCTATGGCAGCAGGCCAAGTAGGCCGGGACAGTGGGCTGGGTGGCAGTCAGGGCCCACTGCACCTCCTCTGACGTGACAGATAATCTCTGGATATGATGCTGAGCACGTGCACTCAACTTCTTTGGTCGTCCATAGCGAGGTCTGTTGTAAGTGGAACCTGTCTTGTTAAACCGCTGTATGGTCTTGGTCACGGGGCTGCAGCTCAGTTTCAGGGTGTTGGCAATCATCTTGTAGCCTAGGCCATCTTTATGTAGAATAACAATTCTTTTCTTTAGATTCTCAGACAGTTCTTTGCAAGGAGGTGCAGTGTTTTACTTACAATAGCCAGTATGAGAGAGTGTGAGAGCGATAACGCCAAATTTAACACACCTGCTCCCCATTCACACCTGAAACCTTGCAACACTAACAAGTATCATGACATCGTGAACGGAAAAGTACTCACTTTTGTTGACAACAGTTTAGACCTTGATGGCTGTGTGTTGAGTTATTTTGAGGGCACATCAAATTTACACTGTTAAAGAAGCTGTACACTGACTACATTGTATAAAAGTGTCATATCTTCAGTGTTGTCCCATGAAAAATATAGTACAATATTTACAAAAACATGAGTGGTGTACCAGCAAAAAAACAAATGAGGCTACAGGAATACTATTTTACTCCATTTGCAATTATTTTTTCATAATTTTTTTTTTACATAGTCTGCTACCCGCGCTATTTAAAGCTTTTTGCCCTAAGACACAGCTGATCTCCATCATGGCCTTAGCTTTTTATCAGACTTGTAGGCACTCATGTCCATCTGCCATCCTGGACAGTCCAGGGGGTCGTTTTAGCTAATGGGAACACCATTTTTGGTAAACAGAGATGGCACTTGGGCACAGAGCTGTATTTTAAAACTGGCCTCAGCCAAATTTATTCCTCAGGCAGGTTAATGTACAGTAAACAGAAACAAAATAAATCCTAGGCCACCTGACCACTAACTAAACACATAGAGTCCCTCTCTACCGCTCAACACCATAAACTAATTTCTCACCAGCCTCCACTGGTTCAGACTTCATGAGGTCATCCAGCTGCTTTCCTCAACTCTGGGCATGAAAGCCCTCTCATCAGCTCCACTATTGCTCCAAACTCCAGGTAGAAAACCACTTCTCTAGTATCCTGACGGAACAGGCGTTAATAGGCCTGTAAGACCTGGCACAGAACGTGGGAATAGCCTCTCCTCCATCACTACAGCCATTTTGGAAAAGCTGGCCTAGATTAGCTGCTGAGTAGCTATACTCATAATCATAAGTGTCAGTAACCTATGGTTACTGACCCAAAACTTCTGGCTTTCCCCAACAAGGCCAGGCACCTCGGTGGCATGTACTTTGCAGGTCTCCTGTTGTAAGACACTTAGGGTCACATGTATGAAAACTGTCTAGGTCTAAAACTCACTTAGTTGCCCATAGCAACCAATCAGAGCGCCCTTCTCATTTTACAGAGCACTATATAAAATTAAAGTGGTGTTCTGATTGGTTGCTATGGGCAACGAAGTGAGTTTTAGACCTAGACAGTTTTTATACAAGTGTCCCTTAGTGGCAGAGGAATGTGACCGCCTGAGGTCTCTATGCAACCGACTGTATCCATCCTTTATTTGTTAATTTTTGTTTCACCCCCGTCTTGTGTGTTGTGTTTACCCTTTTTTACAAATCCTTTTAGTTTTTTTTTTTGTCACTTTTTTCCTTCCCTCATCTTATTCTGACTTGGGTCTCCAAGATTCTTGGTGACAATTACAAATCACATAATCCTAAGGTTTAGGTTCACATCTGCATCACAGGTGGAGCAGGATCTGTTGCAAGTTAGACACCAACTGGCCTGACGGACCCCACTCACTGCAATAGGGTTCATCAGGTTTCTGACATGATGTCCGCCATTTTAATGAAAAAATAGCACTCCATGCTTCACTGTTATTTCCATCATGTTTGACGTAATCAGTGATGGAGACTCCAAACAGAACCTCCAGTGCAGAAGTGACTTAGCTTAAATATTTACGTACAGTGTTTAATTCATTAACCGTGTTCTTGTGTCATAGGCTTGGGAAGAAAAACGGAAAAGATGGCTTCTTGAAACTTGCGGAGATTCTTCCCAAACTACCTGCTCTTCAACATCTAGAGTAAGTAACGCGATGTCCGTGAAATATGAATGTCTAAATTATACATAAAGAAGTACAAAGACTGAAACGTATTGAAATACTTTGTAGTTGGGTTAAATTGTGACTGTTGTGATTCTGATGAGAAAAATTGCTGATTTCTTAATTTGTGTTAGTTTGTAAATGTAAGTGATAATTGATGTGCAATATAACTACTGTACTGATGTGTAGCTACAATGACTCCGCAATCAGGTAGTCCATACTCTGAAATCATACATGGCTTTAAAGGAAGTCCACTGCTACAATAGAAGTGTCAAATCAGATAAACCACAATTCATAATATATAAACCTCAGATCAATACAACTATTGTAATCATGAGGAGCTCAAAAATAATTCAATAAATCATAATTCTTTATTAATACAAATATATTAAAATCATGAGAATTAATAAAGCACGGTCATTAAACTAGAGGAAAACACCAGCAGGAATATTATCATAGCCAAAAATAAATGGGTGATTTACCCCAATCTAATACAAAATTTCCCCCTGGAAGGTTTTTGGGGAACCCACCCCATGGGGAAATTTTTTCTTTACATCCCCCTTTTGGGGTAACTGTCATACTCCGCTGAGTTTCTACTACTAATGTGATTGTTTTTTATTGCACTGATCGGTGTTGAGATAGTGATATTTATATTACATGTACTAAACAAATTATCTCATATATCTCTGTATTCTATTGCATTTTGGGCAAAATTTTCCCCTGACCCGGGGTTTTAAAGTGATTTTGTTTGTTTTTTTCTGCAGCACGACCTGTGCTTGCTATTTTAAAAAATTTTTTATCTTGTACAGTTTATTTTTTCTTATATATTGTTTTTTTTCAATTTTTTTCTTTCTTTAATCATTTTAAAATTTATTTGTCAAAAATTAAAATCATGTGTCATAGTTCATTGATTATGCATGCAATAATTTCCCCAATTATTAAATTATTACTATTCCCTAAAGGTTATTTGTATAATGTTTTTAACCGTGTTCCCCATAAAAAAAGGTAGAAGAGTGAAGAAAATCGGGCGATCCCTTTTTTGGGGTCTGAGTATTTTTTAGGGTTTGGATTTCCCGGGAGTACTAGAAACCTATTATACTCATTTTAGCCTCAAAAGGTTTATCGCCTGATTTCTTCACTCTTTCTATTGGGGCTGGGGGAAACTTTTTCTCACGCTCCCGTATTGGGGAAAATTTAATTATTTATTTTGGGCTTTGGGGTTGTGTTTTTTTTTGTTTACCCTTTCCCCCTAGGGCGGTGAAACATTTGGCTTTGTGAAACCCGGGCGCGGGGGTTATTCCCAGCCACTGGTCCCTTTCCCCCAGCCCCCCCCTGTCCTTTCTCCCGGGAAAACTAGTCCCCTTTAAGCCTATGTTTAAAAGCGTCCCCTGAAAGTTACAAATTTCCCCAAAAAATTTGGGGAAATTCTCGCAGAAAACAAAGGTATTTTTGTTTCCCTTTATTTAAAAATTTCCCTTTAGGCAAACTTAAACTCTATCAGTTCTTTTATCGGGTAAAACACAAAAAAGAAAAACTTTTATTATGTATAACTTTAAAACCTTTTAAACACTTTTCAAAAACCCTGTTTTTCCCTTAATCTCACCATTTTAACCCTTTCTATTTAGCAAAAAGGGAAAAAGCTCCTTTTTTTTATCAAGTCTGTTGGAGCACCCCTATTAACGGGAGAGCCTTTATTTACAGAAATTTTTAACTAGCCCCAAAGTAAGGGATCCCAACCTCCTATTTGGGCATCGCCCCAAATCTCATGGACAAAAAAAACAAAAAAGGCCCCCTTGTGACACCGTCCCCAGCAGGGGGACACTTTAGACAGAGGTTAGAAATCACAATTTAAAACGTCATGTCTGACCTCCCTGCCCTTTTTTCCAACCAGCTAACCTGGTTTCCCATCAGGGGTTATGGGGCCCGGGGTCCCCCATGGGGCCCTAAGTTTAATTTCCTTTTATATAAATGTTAGATACACACCCTATTCAGGTGCTCCCCAAATTAAATTATAAAGGAAATTTCACAAAAACCCACCCCCCTTTCCCTTCCAACCCCCTGAAACGCACACTAATAATATGTGCTGCTACTGTTTGCCCCCATGCCCCCAAAAACCCTTCAACCTCAAACAAGTTCCCCACCCTCCATAAGGGGCTTGGTCCTATCTTCCCAAATACTGCCCGCACCATCATACGGGTATAATAGCCCACTTCAGCCCTGACTTTTGAGGGATTTTCTTTCCACTCTCCCCCCATATTTTTTGGCTTGCGTGGCTCGGGCAGAACGGAAAAGCAAATAGGTTTTAAACCATTCCACAGAAAAACTCCCAGCTTTTTCAACTCCCTTAAACCCCCTTTCTTTTCCTTTGCCCTAATATGCATTTTTTTTTGGGGGGAACCCTTTTAAACTGTCCCACAAATTTGTCATTTATTTTCCCCATAAAACTTCCCCTTTTTATATTTTAATAACATTTTCCCTTTTTAATAAAGCGCAAGCCTTATTAAAAAATTTTTATTCCTTTTGTACTGTACATTTATTTTTTAGCCCTTTTCCCCAATAAACCCTTTTTCCTTTTACATCTATTTTTCTTTTTCCCCTTTTTAAAAAGCCCCCAGGCCTTTTGTTAGCCCCCCCTGCCTCCTGCAGTTTCACCCCCCAATTCCCCATTAAAAAAATTCTTTCTTAAGGTCACAGCTAGCAAACAAATTTCATTACGTCAAAATTTGGGAGAAAAGAAAAAATATTAGTACATTAAAAACTTTTATTGCATTGCATACAACTATACCCCATATTTGTTTTTAAAGTTACACAAAATAAAGGGCAGCGAGAGAAAAAAAAAAACTTATATAAAAGTTTAATATTACGGGAATAGTTTAGAAAATCTATTTCCCGGGCTGCGTCCCCCAAAAACAACGCGAGTGATAAATATCCGATTTGGTCCCCAACAAACCCCCCCATGCACAGAAAAAAAATACATTTTTTCCCAAAATTTTTTTTAAATAGAAAACCGTGGCCTAAAATGATCAATCCCTATCTTAAATTCCCAAAACACGGGGAAAATGGGGGGAAAAAAGTTTAGGCCCAAAGGGGGGGCAGGAGGGAGAGGGGAGGGAGGAAAAAACATGTAAACTCTGATGCCCCTATAGTTTTAAAATTTCGCCCATGCTAAAACCCAAGGGACCTATTAATCCCAATATATAAATGTTTTTCAAAAATTTTATATGGGGAAACCCAGCAAAAATTAAAATAAATGCTGAAAATAAAAAAGCCTTCATTGGGCCTTTTAGGTTTAAATGAATTGAGTCTGTATATCCATTTTGCCTTTTCCGCAAAAAAAACTACACCCAGATCCCCCCTTTCTTTCCCCTATTTTTTTTCAAAAGGGGGGGGTTTGCCCCAAATTTAAGCACCTCTTTTTTAAAACTTTAAAGTACTTCCAAAATGTGTCTCCTAGGGGGGGGGTCACCTCTATTTTTTAATAGTCCCTCAGATGTTTCGAGATCCGAAGAGGAAACTCCTGTAAGGGTTTTTTCCCCCAAAGTTTTTTGGGGCAAAAAAACATAGCGCCATAAATCCCCCCCTCTGGTTTTACAGTTGTTTTATTGTTTTTTCTCAAATTTTTCTCTTATCAATGGGATTAACAAATTTTTTTAGTTTTTATATGAAGGGGCAGAAATTTAACAGTTTGCCACAGGGATATGAGCCTACCCCCGGGCTGTAAACCTTTTCCCTCAAAAGACTTTTGTTTCAAATTCATCCCTAAGATTTTTTTTCCCCTTCTATTTAAGGGGGCCCTGGATATGTAGGAATTTACCCAAGAATATTGGTTTTTGCCCTCAAAAATGTGCCAATGTCTTCTTTAAATATTTCCCTAATTTTCCTTTGGCTTTATCAAAGGTACCTATACAACGTATTAAATCCCTTTTTTCCCTTCTTTTTTACTGTTAATAAATGTCCTCTGTCACTAGTCCCAAAACCCTATTAAAAAGCCTTTCCCCAAAAATTTTTTTGGGTAACTCCCTTTCCCGAAAACGTTCATTTTAACCCCTTTTTACCTTTTTCTTTTAAAAACTCTAAAGTAGAGCAATTTTCCCACAGGGCCCCAAGAAAATTTGGCCCATGGGGAAACCCCTTTTTTTGGGGAAGGTGGATGCCCGCTAAAAAGTGTAACAAAAATATTGGGAGCAGTATTTGTCCAATATCTTTGTCTGAATCTGTTTTTTTCATCCAGCATAATTTTAAGAAACCAAAAAATTTAATTTTTTCCGTTTAATTTCAAAAGTGAAATTTTATCCCAATTTTATTATCATTTTAGTCTAGATACAAAAACCTTAAATAATTTCACTACCCGTCCCAAAAAAATCAATATTAAACATCAAAAAAGGGTCCCCCCAAAAAAAATCCGATCTGTGAATTTTTTCAAAGTGTTCAGAAAAAACAATTTGCTTTTCCCCCCACCAACCTAAAAATAAATTCGCAAAAATTTGGGGCACAAAAATGTGGGCCCATGGCAGCTCCTTTTTTTCTGGTGATAAAAAGGGGCCATCAAAAAAGAAATAATTTTGTGTCAAAACAAAATCCAATAGCTGTAAAACGAAATCATTATGTTCCCTTTTAAAATTTTGTACCTCTTGTTTTTAAAAAAAATACTTGAAATTTCTTTCAGGCCAGATCATGTCTGATGTAACTGTTGGGCTTCTAAAGTCTAAACTTTCAAAAAAAGGGGTACTCTCACTACCCCTAGATCGTTTTAAATTCTCATCACAGAACCTTCGATTTTTTTGAGATATTTAAGGAAGGGCCCGTGACCCCAAAAACATCAAATTACGATCAACATACGGCTTGGGGGGCCTTGTGTTTTAAATTAATTTTTTACCCGAGACTATCGGTCCCTTCCTGGTGTTTGGGACAAAACCCCTTTATGCCTTTTGGTAATGCATAAAAAGGGGGCGATAGTTGGATTCCCCATTTAACATTTAAATTTTTTTTCTCCCCCTTGTAAATTTAATTTTTTTTTTAAATTTCCCCGATCCAAAAAACCCCCTTTTTAAATTTCCCTTTAGATACTCATTGGTTGGGGGCTTTTGGAAGCCCCTTTATATGTTTTGAATCTAAGTATTCTTTAAAACCCTTGCTCTTTTTAATCAAATTTATTTAAGATGACAATTTTTACCACCCTTTTCACTGGGTGTGATTACTATTCCCTGTTAATTGTAATTCTGCCAAAACTAAATTTTTACTCTCCCTTTTAAAAATTTTAAAAAGATGGTTGTCGTCTGAGTGCTAGTTTCTTTTTTGTCTTTTCGTTACTATTTTCCCCAAAAAGTTTCCAAAAAATTTTTATTTTGATATCGGAGGTGTATTCCTAAGATTTTTTTTTTGGTTTTTTAAAAATTTTTCAAGGGGGATATCTAGAAATTTTGGGGTCTCCTTCACCTTCCCAAACCCGCAATTGCTCAAGATCCCCCCAATGTTTTTTTTCCCCTAGTTTCCTAAAGGTTTGGGTTTATCATTATTTTTCAATTTTTTGATATTTAGTAAAGCCAACCTTCTAGCAAAGAGGTTTAAAAATCTTTTACCCTACAAACCATTAAATTTGGGCATGGGAGTGAACATAAAACCCTATGCCCAAACCCGTTTTTGATTTTTTTTTTTAGTCCCATTGAGGTAAATTAATCACTTGAAAATGCTCCCCTCCTTTTTTTACCCTTCCCGATAATTTTCCCCCTTTTCTCGATCCCCCAAGAGAATCCTTGGTTTTTTTCTAAAAAAAATGGATGCATTTGCATTTTTGAAAAGTCCCGAGGGTTTAGTTTTGCGCTGTAATTTACCAAAACCCTTTTCCCTTTCCCCGCCCCTGATGGCAATTTTTTGTATTGCCATTTTTAAATCATTGCCCCTTTCTCCCACACCATTGGGGCCCCCACCCCCACAGGAGCAGAAAAGGACCCAAAGTATTTGATCCCATGGGCCTTCTCCTGATTGGCTTCTTGAGGATTCTGATCTTGTACTGTTTTTGTAGATGGGTTTTTTTTTGTGTTTTTTATTTGTCCCCAACCCCCGTTTTTTCTCTGATCCCCTTTCCCCCAGCCCGTTTTTTTACCCCGCGTATAAAAATTTTAATTAAGGGGGGGCCTAAAAGGGGGAAAATTTTTTCTACCAAAAACTACAAAACAAACCATACGCCTTCAGGCTAAAATATAAATTTTAATAAAAAATAACTAATAAAAAGGACCTAAACAAAATCCCTATATATCCCCCGGAATACTAAAACCCGGGAAAAAAAGGGGGGTACCGCCCTGAAGAAGGGGGGACCCCCCTCGGGGAACCCAACCCCACCAATCCCTAAACGACCCCTAATCTAAAAGTACAACATACAAAAAAAAACCATAATAGTGTAAACCCCTTTTTGAAAAATCAATAAAGGGCCCCCAAAAAAAACAAACAAAACTTAGAATAATAGGGATACTACAAAGGATAACCCCAAAAATATATTTCTAAAAAAAACCCCCAAATCAAAAATAAAGTTCCATGTACGTTCCAAAACGTGGCTTATACCATCACCCATAGTGGCACAGTGGATCCACTAACTCAAGGGTGCGCCTTCCACGTGGCTAATACTGTAAACCACTCCTGGAACAAATCTGCACGGAAAATCCACAGCAAATCTGTCCCCGTGTGAAAAACACCCTTTAAGGGGGATATTCCACGGCTTATTTGGGGGCCCCATTTTGCCCTGTATTTTGCGCCGTACCCAAAAAAACGGGCCCCCCTAAAATTTCGAGAGAAAATTTGGGCCCCTTCCCTTTCGGTATTTCCCCACTCTCATAGAGGGAAATATGGATTACGCCTCCCCTCCCTAGGGGGTACAATACAACGAGATAAATGACATGTCATTTTTCACGCGCTTACCTGCCCCGAGTAAAAGACAGTCCCATGAGGCCCCTCGGGCTTGGCCTCCCGCCCCCGGGGGGTATGCGGCGGTGAGCCCAAACTCTTGCACCCCCCGGATAATTGGGAAAGGGGGTCCCGGGGCCCTCCCCCAATTAAGCCGTTTTGAATACCCTAAAGCCGAAACCCCGTGGTGCACCTTCACAAGGTTTAGCCCTGTTGCAGCTTTTCCCTTAACCTCTCCAGTGGCCCCTTCTTTATTAAATACAACAACCCTTTTAATTTCCTCCCTTTAAAATATACATATCCATTTTGAGATTCAGATTTGTTTATACTGTGTAAACTTAGACTAGTCAGTCTTAAAATGTATGTAAATTGGTTTCTTGGTTTAAACGGGTTTTGTTTCTGGGGGTTAAAACCATTTTTAATAGTTGGCTTAGTTTGTTTTTTTCGCCATACAGAATCCTATGTTAAAGGTGTTGTCTCAATACAAGGATTGCTTTTTTTTGTTTAAAAGATTTTACAAAAACAAGTCACTTTGCAAAATGTGTCCCCTTAAAAGTGTCCTACCTATTCTGAATATCCCCCCCTTGTATGGGCTGTATCAGCTCCTCAGGTCGCTATAGCTACAGACCTGTTTGATCTCTCCTGATAGGCTGCCAGCACTGGTTGCTATAGCTACAGACCTGGCTTTTACTGCAGCCTAGTAGGCCAGTAAACACACCCCTGAATTCAAAGTGACACCAAGAAAACAGGACTGAGGTAAGTTGAATCAATGTAGTGAGACAACCCCTTTAAGCCATGTCTACTTTCCATAAAGCCATGCCCCTTTTAGCTAGGTCATACCCGTTTAGTCGGATTAGGCAAAGAAATGTCTAAAAACTGTCTAAACATATAACAAATGTGGTTTAATGCATGCCAGTATTTTGCTGAAAATTGTGCCAGAATTCTGACACAATTTTCATAATAAATATGCCACTGTGTTCAGTTTATTCACATGTAAATTTTATGTTCAGCAGACACATTTCCTTCAGCTCTGCCTATGGGCACAACCCTAATATGACTATAGGTAAATCTATCTATCTATCTATCTTTCTATCTATCTATTCTTCCTTCTATCCACCCTTGTGTCTGTCTATCTATTTATCAATCAAGTGGAGAGCTGTAAATCCATCTAGGTATACAAGCCAGACTGAGATTTTAAAGTCCACATTTTAGTAAAGCAAGAAAAATTGCAGCAGTCCAAATGTGGCTCTATTTTGGCTCTATCCACATTTGAGCACCATTTTTTATGGAGTACTGCAGTTTTTCTTGGTCTGTCTATCTGTCTGTCTATTTATCTGTGTATCTAATCTAGCCAGAGAGAGTGCAGCTGTATGAAAGGAATAGGACACAAGACCGTTGATCATACGATGCTACTAATACAGACATAACACAGTCAAAAACCATGAGCTGGTGCAGATTTCTAGTATAATTCACTCCACTTTCTGGTACCAAGTAAAAGTGTCAGAGCCTCCTTCTGAGCAACACCAACTTTCTCCAAATCCCTGAAAACATTTGAATGCCACATAGCTGCCAAACATCACTTAATAAAAATCCCACTCAATAGGTTTTCATTTTATTATTAGAGTTTGTACCGAGATTGTTTAAGACTTGTGCTAAAGATGTGACATAAAGTATTCCCTGCTGCAGGCTACTGAGGGATGGGTTAATAGCAGGTAAAAACAGATTTGTCGTATTTTGAAGGGAGATAATTTTATTTGTTTTTCCTCTCAAAAAATGTCCCTAGTTTGAACAACCTGACAGAGAATCACATTGGTGATCAAGGCGTAGAGAAACTGGCAGAGAAATTTCCAGAACTTCGATGTCTCCAATCCCTGGAGTAAGTATTAGAGAATCATTAATGTATTTAAGGAAGTGATTTGTATTTTTCTGAACTAGAGGAAGGGAATGTTGATTTTGGCTTTTGGTCATTAGTGAGACATTTCAAAGGTCATGGAAAGTTATAGTGATCTAGTTTAGTGTGAACAGCAGTTTTGTTGGAGAATATTACAGTATACTATATTATACAGTATTCTATTATAAACTCTTCCACTGTTTCTCCCAAACTAGTAGAAATTTCTTATTTTTCCATCTATTCTGGCTGTGCACCAGTTGATAAGGACACAGGGTGTGGGTTCGGAAATTTCCTAATGGAGTCCCAATAAGTTAACACCTTAAATCATAACTTCTCTGCTCAAATCCCCCCAATAGGTTTATTCTGCACACAAACCCTGTACTTGTATTGAAAGATTCTGGTTGACCCAGCAAGTCCTAGTACTGCTTTTAAGAAAAGTGTATTTATTATCATTGTACATACCTAGATATATTGTACAAAAGCATTGTTCGGTGTTATCCATATGCAAGAGGCCACGTAACCCCCTGTACCTTTGCTTCTTCACTGTAAAGTGGTTATCCGGGATAAGAAAATCATCGAAAAACAGCAGAACCTTTGTATACAGAATTGAAGCTTAGCCCCAATACCTTCAGTAGAGTTGAGCTGTAATAAACACAACCCATGAACGGGTATGTGTTACATGCTCCATATTTATATTCAGATAAGCTCCAGGGAAGAGACCTATGTCGCTGGTATCAACTATTGGAGGGAGCGTCAATTTCAGTCAAATCTGGCACACAGAAAGGAGAAGTGGCTGCCCATGTTCAGCACTGTCTGTTCATTTCAATAGGAGTTCTGCATGAAGGCGTGCGCGACACTGATTATTTCAATGGGAGTTGAGAGTTCAGCAGAGCACACTTGGAAATCCCATACAACAGAACAACAAGTTCTGCACATGTGTGGCCACTTCTCCATTCTCTGTGGCCAGCTCGTTCCCATCTGCTACCCTGGAAATTGGAAGCTGATAATAACCTCAGGGTGCTTTCACACGGTGCGTTTTTGATGCGTTTTTCAATGCATTTTTCAATGCATTTTTTGTGCAGAAAGGTACAGCAATTAATGCTGTACATTGCTGCACAAAAATCGCGGCAAAAATCGCAGTAATTACCGCGATTTTACCGCGAATTTATCGCGATTTTTGCCATTATTGGTGTGCAGTAATGTACAGCATTAATTGCTGTAGCTTCCTGCACAAAAAATGCATTAGAAAACGCATCAAAAACGCACCAAAAACGCACCGTGTGACAGCACCATTAGGGTACGTTCCCACAGCAAAGACCCAATACCAGACCGGTATGTAGTCTTTTTTTGGCATGTAGGGGGATGGCTTTTGTCCGTGGTTTGCAGATTCAAACCCTCCCCTTTCACACCCACATGTTCATGTTTTGCCCGAAAACCGGGCGGAAGAGTAAACATGTTAAAAGTTTTTAGGAACGCGGAAAAACACGGCGGAAAATCCATACAGTGTGAACTGCTGCATGGATCTTCTATTAAAATCAATGTAATAGGCTGACAGTCTCTGTACAGATGTTTTTCAAATCCAAAAACCGTCTGTAAACCCGACTGAAAACCCTGACGTGGGGACCAGCCTTTACAGTACTGTAATATGTAGCATGTCTAAATAAAGCCCTTTAGAGCAGGGAGCACGGCTGCAGAAGGGGCATGGCTGTAATGCATTGCTTACACATTCAGCAGCATACATGGACATGATAAGTTCACAGGGGACAATATGCATCCAGTCTCTTATCAATAAAGATTTATGGCGACATATCCGAAAAGTGGTGGCGCCGCGGCAGTTTTTAGGTGCATTAAATCAGTGTAAAGTGCGGCAGAAGTAGCAGCACATAGCATATCATTGGTGGTGTATGTAATGCGCCTATCCAGGCGCATTGTGCAACAGGGGCACATAACATATCATTACTAGTATATGTAATGCGACTCAATAGGTGCATTGCATTATGGAGGCGCACAGCTTATCATTTTTAGGCGCATTACAATGTGTCGTGCCTGACGTATAATGCGCCTAGTTTTGGTGTACGATAGTTCATTTACAACAAGAATATGACGTCAAAAGTGTTTTCGGCCAAATAACCAAAAAATGAAAAGAATATGGCGTCAAAAGTGTTTTGCCAAAATAGACCAAAAAACTGGCATTTGCGTATTGGGACACGTCGCCTTTAAAGATTGTTTTACCAAATACAGACCTGCATGCCTGTTAACAAACTATAGGCTGGAAGAAACGCAGCATGTGTGGTATTGAGAAAGCGGAATTCCTGCCTCTCATGTTCCCATCCACAGAAGAAAGTGATGCCAGTACTAACACTGTATTAAGACTTTAAGCTGGTGATTTCAGCATGGATTGAGTGCACAAACCTAAAACTTTGTAGAATCTATAAAATCAGTTAGATTGTCTATTGTATCAGTAAGAACTCCAGCTAACAGTCTTTATGTTTTTCCCCAGTCTGTCACAGAACAATATTACTGGTGTGGGAGCAAAGAAACTAGCAGCTGCTCTTCCATCTCTGGCCTCACTACAGACACTGAGGTAAATGGAGAATGATTGCCTGCCAGCTGCCATAGTGATGCGTCTTCTCTATGCCAGTCATTATGAAACTCTAAAATCATATCTGTGTACACGGCAGCAGCCAGCACTGTGCATTTCCTGTTAGTCTTTCAGAATGAGCTCAGATTGTAAATCAGTTATAAAAAGTTTTACAAACCGTTTAACGGAGGGGATATTTCTATGAGCAGATTATGATTATGGTTACACCTGCATGGCAGAATGATGGGAACTAGTGGAGCAGTGCAAGTGTTGTATCAAACTGATTTCCGCCTGAAGACAGTAATAAATCATATTTGAATGATAAATGTTAATATTTTTGACATGTTATTACATTTTAACAATTATATGAATACATCCACTGCATGGAAAGAGAAAGAAGCAATAGCCACTTAACATTCAAGTAAATTGAGGTCCACCAAGAAATACATTCTCTCAGGTGTCACCTCAAGCTTCCTGGATAGAGCAGAGAGAGGTGTCCAGTGACCTAGGGAATCTTGTGTAAACAAGCAGGAGATAAGAACTGCTCTATCTCAGAAGTGAAGCAAAATTTAGAATAGCAATGTATTTGGTAAGAATCACATGAGAAGTGACAGCTGACGGTAAATAACATTGATTATCTGATAACAATGGCATTTGTCATCTGTGCATACCTCCCAAGTGTTCCTAATTATAAATGAAAAACTTATAAATATGTTGTTATATAGATTTCTTACAATGCACCACAAATCTCTATTTTTTGATCATTCAAAAACTTAGGAAATATGAGCAAGTGTATAACCAGTTCTTAAAGATGAAGGTTGATTGTTCATTGATCTAGGTGGTTTTGATAGGAGACATGATGAAGGCTAACAGACTGGGCCAGAGCAACGTCAAAATGGCAGGTCTTGTGGGGTGTTCCTGCAATACAGTGGTTCAAGGAAGGACCCACAAAAGGGTTTTGAGTGCCCGGGGCTCTTGATTTGCATGGACAGTGAAGGCTCGCCAGTCTGGAGTGGTGCTACTAAAAACTACTGTAACACAAATTTCTGAAAAAGTTAATGTCGGTTTTAATAGAAAGGTGTCAGAGCACACAGTGCTGTGTATGGGGCTGTGTAGCCTCATAAGCCTGTGCTCTCGCTGACCACCGTCTATCATTACATTTTTAGCAATTGTCTGAATACACACATTGCATAGAAAGGGAGAAAAGCAATAGCCACTTTACATTCAAGTAAATTGAGGTTCACCAAGAAAAAATTTCCCTCAGGAATACATTCCCTCTTGTCCACTTGTTACAAATTGTCAATAGCTTAATAATTTATCTTCATGTGTAAAATCTTGGCTATAAAATTATCTGACCTTTAAAAGAAAATGAAAACGGCAGAAAATGTGGTAAAATAACAAAAATAACTCGCCAAAAAAACCTTTCCCAATCACCACCCATCCGCGAAAATCAGCAACCCCCATCTTTTTCCCCTGTTTACAAACGGCCTGAAGCGTTACCGAGGCAGGTATACCGGAATACAGCGAAGTCACGGACGAAGGACACGACCCCAACACAAGCCAAAATGGTTTGTTTTAAAATGAATTTTCTAACAAGAGGGAAAAATCCCAAACACAAATTTACAAATATTGGGCCCCCGTCTCACACGCGCCGAAAGTTTTTCTCTGGGGCGTAAATTTTTCCTAACCTGGGGGCGGAAAGCCATAACCCCTTCCTTTTTAATACCCTAACACCAACGGGAACAATTGTTTTGGGGCCCGTTGCAGGGGTCGTGGTGAGCCACGCTTAAAAAAGGTTAAATGATTTACCCCCTTCCCTCCCAAAACCAAGTGGGACAAACTTTTCCCTCACAATGAACCGGTTCAAAAACTAAGGTGTGATATCAAACTTCCAAACCCGACAGGGGATTTATTTGGGGGAAAACCCCCCTTTTGGGCCCGTAACTGACCTAACTAACTAAAAATATCAGCCTTCTCACAGTCCTGACTGTTTGGGGTGCACCATCCGCTGAGGTACCTTAAAATGGCCGGGGAATTCTGCCCCCGGGGCAGATCCCTTTTGGTGAAGGGATGATCCGGCTAACATCCTCTCTTCTTGGCAGTTTCCTTCTGCAAGGAGTTTCTCTCTCTCTCCCCCCCTCCCCTCTCTCTGCGATGGGTCTTATAGAAGTCGGGCTCTCCGCTGTCTTTTTGAACAACTCGAATCCGTGTTCTTTATAGCTTGTTTTTTGTCTTTCTGTTCTCCGCTGAGTCCAGACTTCCAAAATGGCTCCTGCCATGTCCCAGTCTTTTTCCCATGTCCCTCATTTGCATAAGGGGGAAACGGGACATACGGCATTTTTGGGGCCCAAACAGAAAATACAAAAAAACTTTTCAAACTGTCATGCATGGGATTTTACTTGGAAAAGACAGTGAGGCTGGCCCACTATCCCACAGGCCAACCAAACAGTGGTCCCAGCGGCCACATACTATACCTTTTGCAGCATGGCTTCCATCATTGAGTGGTAATGCCAATGCTTCAGCACATGACACGAGGTAATTATTTAGGCGACAGTCGAAAACATTTTAGGTATGTTTCACATGACGCATTGCTGCGCACACAAGTACACACCCCAATACTCCTTTGTTGGCGATGTTGAAAGTATGTACTTTCCAAGCATGTACAGGCAGTCCCCAGGTTACAAACGGTATAGGGACTGTAGGCTTGTTCTCAAGTCGAATTTGTATGTAAGTAGGGACAGGTATTTTTATTAAATGTAACTCCAGGGAAGGGCTTTTACATCTGTTTTACCTCCTGTGCCCCTTTTAAGAAGATTTCACCTCGTGCTGCTGTGGCATGCTGGAACTTGTCGTTCCACAGTTACTATCTGCTATGGAACTACAAGTGCCAGCATGCCCCATAAGTCTCCGTTTGTAACTAGGGGACGGGTGTATGTCGAAACGGTGTAAGTCAAGGACTGCCTGTACTTTTGAAGCGAGGCAGCTTTTCTGTTTCCTACACATTTCTATTTCTCAAGAATCTGAAGGACGATGATGATTTTGCACATCACTCAATGACTGCTGTACTGTATTTGCGGGTTGTACTTCAGAACAAATACGCTCTGAATTGCACCCCTCAAATACACCTTGTGAATATACCCTTAAACAAAGACGCTATCTACAATTCAACACATTTTCAGAAGGAAAAACAGCATGTAAGTAGCATACACATTTATGTAATATGTACATGTGTCTGGACCTCCAATGTGGAGTTATGCCTCTGTCCTGACTGATGGTTCGTCCGCGATGGGTCGTTTACAATCTGACATATTTGTGTCTCATGTGACTGTAAAAAATAACGGTTTTTGTTTTTTTATCATTTGCAGCCTATTTAATAACAATGTCTGTGATATGGGAGCCGAGGAGTTGGCCAATATACTCCCTGATATGACATCACTTGAGGCTTTACAGTAAGTATGTGGG
Source organism: Phyllomedusa bahiana (assembly GCA_025379985.1). Lineage (NCBI taxonomy): Eukaryota > Metazoa > Chordata > Amphibia > Anura > Hylidae > Phyllomedusa > Phyllomedusa bahiana. Next base: position 22,936 of record JAODAL010000117.1, on the reverse strand, counting down.
GAGAGAAAAACATGTTAAGAATTATTAATAAGGTTTTCTTAGTACAGACATTGATGTGTATCACTAGGATAAGCAATTAATGACGAGCGCTGCGCTCTGCTGCCACTGAGAAAATGGCATCCCCCCTCGTCTCCAGGTGTCTCTGCTTTTTTAAAAAAACAAATGGTTTATAGTCTGTTGCAGACAGTACAGTGCCCAAATAATGCCCAACAGAGATGTCAGCGATTAGTGGTTAAAAGACGCCCGTCAGGTGGTTTATTTTGCCCTATCTGAGAGCTGGATGTAATAGAGGAGAGAAGCTGAGCTCTGTGATATATAGGGTTATATGATAAAGGGAGAGGATCTGAGCTCTGTGGTATATAGGGTTATATGATAGAGGAGAGGAGCTGAGCTTTGTGATATATAGGGTTATATGATAGAGGAGAGAAGCTGAGCTCTGTGATATATAGGGTTATATGATAAAGGGAGAGAAGCTGAGATCTGTGATATATGGGTTATATGATAGAGGAGAGGAGCTGAGCTCTGTGATATATAGGATTACCGTATATACTCGAGTATAAGCCGACCCGAGTATAAGCCGAGGCACCTACTTTTGCCCCAAAAAACGGGAAAACTTATTGAATCGAGTATAAGCCTAGGGTAAAAAAATGCAGCGGCTACTGGTAAATTTTAAAAATAAAAATGGATACCAATTAAATTACATAGGCAGTTTAATGTCCCCCATAGGCAATTATAGGCAGATATATGGCCCTATATGCAGGTATAGGCAGGTATATGTCCCAAAAGGCACGTATATGGCCCATAGCATGTAATAGCAGTTATATGTCCCCCATAAGCAGGTTATAGGCAGGTATATGGCCCCATACGCAGGTAATAGGCAGGTATATGGCCCCAAAGGCAGGTAATAGGCAGGTATATGGCCCCATAGGCAGGTATAGGGCAGGCTGTAGGCAGGTATAGGGCAGGCTGTAGGCAGGGTATAGGCAGGTATAGGGCAGGTATAGGGCCGGCTGTAGGCAGGTATAGGGCAGTTATAGGCAGGTATAGGGCAGGTATAGGCAGCTGTAGGCAGGTATAGGGCCGGCTGTAGGCAGGTATAGGGCAGGTATAGGCAGCTGTAGGCAGGTATAGGGCAGGTATAGGGCCAGCTGTAGGCAGAGGAGAGGAGCTGAGGTCTGTGATATATAGGGTTATAGGATGGAGAGAAGCTGAGCTCTGTGATATATAGGGTTATATGATAGAGGAGAGAAGCTGAGCTCTGTGATATATAGTTATATGATTTAGAGAGAAGCTGAGCTCTGGGATATATAGGGCTATATGATAGAGGAGAGAAGCGGAGCTCTGTGATATATAGTTATATGATTGAGAGAGAATCTGAGCTCTGTGATATATAGGGTTATATGATAGAGGAGATAAGCGGAGCTCTGTGATATATAGGGTTATATGATAGAGAAGAGAAGCAGAGCTCTGTGATATATAGGGTTATATGATAGAGTAGAGAAGCAGAGCTCTGTGATATATAGTTATATGATTGAGAGAGAAGCTGAGCTCTGTGATATATAGGATTATATGATAGAGGAGAGAAGCGGAGCTCTGTGATATATAGTTATATGATTGAGAGAGAATCTGAGCTCTGTGATATATAGGGTTATATGATAGAGGAGAGGAGCTGAGCTCTGTGATATATAGGGTTATATGATACAGGGAGAGAAGCTGAGCTCTGTGATATATAGGGTTATATGATAGATGGAGAAACCGAGCTTTGTGATGTATAGGGTTATACGAGGACTCTATATATCACAGTATAATTCTATTAGGGCATCAGACTGATTTTACTAGTAATTTTAAAATGTTCTCTTTAAGGATTTTACAACATTGTATAATGTGATGTTATTAAGAGATATTTACACAGTACATTTCAAAGACTAAAAAGTGTGACAACGCGTCGTTAGGCAGTAGTTCAGTGAAATGAACTTCTGCATGTGGGAGAAGGGAAGTTAAAGCAGCACATGCTGGAAATTTAGGAAGTATGTGCAGTGAGCGGCCCATGATCACTTTGTCAGTATTGAAAGGCATTAAATCCACAGCTCTGTGATTGTGAGTGTGTCAATGGGCAGGAGTTCAAGTTTCTCAGCTCGCAAAATGAGCAGTTTAGGGCTTGGAGAGATTTTTCAAGTACAAAACATACTCTCAGCCAGTGTTGCCCCCCATAGATCTTAGTTACAACAAAAAATATACCAAAAACAACTTCACCATGTGGGTTGTGATGTTTTTTTGTTATACATTTTTTCAACTCATTTTGAAATTTTAATCTCTGTCTGAATAAGCTCATAAAATCTGTCAATTTTGAACCTCATATTCCCCAATAGAACACTGGAAACCATTTCCAAAGCGTCCTGAGAACTGACACTCACATATGAGCATGGTTTACTGAAAATAATAGAGAACAGGGGCAGGTCATAAACAGGATATAAACATTCTTGCCCAAATGTTGATTGTCTTCCTTCTAATACAATGTACTACACTCACCGGCCACTTTATTAGGTACACCTGTCCAACTGCTCGTTAACACTTAATTTCTAATCAGCCAATCACATGGTGGCAACTCAGTGCATTTAGGTATGTAGACATGGTCAAGACAATCTCCTGCAGTTCAAACCGAGCATCAGTATGGGGAAGAAAGGTGATTTGAGTGCCTTTGAACGTGGCATGGGTTTTTGGTGGCGATGGGGCTGGTCTGAGTATTTCAGAAACTTTTGATCTCTGGGATTTTCACGCACAACATCTCTAGGGTTTACAGAGAATGGTCCCAAAAAGAAAAAACATCCCGTGAGCAGCAGTCTGTGGGCGGAAATGCCTTGTTGATGCCAGAGGTCAAAGGAGAATGGGCAGATGGTTCGAGCTGATAGAAAGGCAACAGTGACTCAAATAGCCCCCCTTTACAACCAAGGGAGGCAAAGAGGGATCTCTGAACGCACAGTACGGCGAACTTTGAGGCAGATGGCTACAGCAGCAGAAGACCACACCGGGTGCCACTCCTTTCAGCTAAGAACAGGAAACTGAGGCTCCAATTTGCCCAAGCTCATCGAAATTGGACAGTAGAAGATGGAAAAACGTTGCCCGGTCTGTGAGTCTCGATTTCTGCTGCGAATTCGGATGGTAGGGGCAGAATTTGGCGTCAACAACATGAAAGCATGGATCCATCCTGCCTTGTATCAATGGTTCAGGTGTGGTGGTGGTGTCATGGTGTGGGAAATATTTTTGGCACTTTTGGGGCCCCCTTGGTACAATTGGTCGTTGAACCCTTGTGGAATCTATCCCACGAAAATTAGCAGTTCTAAAGGGAAAAAGGGGGGCCCAACCGTTACTGCATGGGTCCCTAATAATGGGGTGGTGTATTCATTATAAACGGGGTTGTGCATTCCCTATTCATCTTGGGAAAGGGTACAGAGTTGTAGGGACTAAAAATTGTAGTCCCTCCCTACAAATCAAAGTATGGTTTTTTTCATACAAGATCTTAATTGAGGAAATGACGCATTACCTCTACCAAATATTGGGGGGGGTTTCCATGTGGCTTTTTTTTTTAAAGAGGGGCAGCCTTACAGTGTTTGGGCCCCCCCATTTTTGATGGGTTGAAAGCATAAGCTTGATGACATTTCCCCCTTGCTAGTGTCCATGAGGAGGTTGGCTGTAAAGGGGAGTGCAAAGGTAATTGTTGTAAGCAAAGTTGTAAAAAGAGCGTATCTTTCATTTACACATTTGATTTAATTAGTGTACTCTAGATGGGGGGGAGCCAAAAGGCTGGATTTTGATTGGATAGAGCAGAAGGAGGTTTTTGGTGATGGGGAATCTTGTTAAAAAAGCGGGAAAAGAATGCTCTATCCCCAAAATGAAGCAATATTTAGAATAGCAATGTTTGCTGTAGAAATAATCTTTTTCACCCTTTACTGATCATTGAGATGGAAAAATCCCCGTAGGGGGCCGCAACGGTAGGGAGCGTGGGCTTCAGCAGACAGAGAAAGGGACAAACTTACAGTTTAAGTCCAGGGTTTTCCTGGGGTTTTTTGCGCAGAACGGGAAAACAAAAAGCCTGATTTAGGAAAACAAAATAAAGGGCCTGCCGCAGAGTCTTACTAGACAAGGATTCCCCGATATATTGACACGCTTAAGCCCTTTAAACAGGGTTTTTTCACAGAGGGTTTTCCTTGAGCACAAAGATAAAAAGACCCCGGTCGGCTGCAGACCCAGGGTTTATAGGCCGACACCCGTCACCGGGGGGGGGGTGGCACCCCCCCTGCCTTGACCACTAGGAAAACCAAACCGACCAAAAGCGGATTGGAACCCCTTATACAAACTGTAGTAAAATTTTTGTTTTGACAACCCAAACTGTCGGCTTCCCTTACCCAGACCCGGTTCTTGGGGACAAATTGCTCCCATATCCCCCCGGCCCATAGAGAGATTCTAGGGAAATATATCTTCCCCTCAATAATTGTCACTGTTTACACCCCTTTTAAAATAATGACGAGAAATAAAAGTGAAAATGGAAAAATACTATTTATACAATGGTACTGGGGAAAAAAGTATTTTAAGCAGCACCAATTTGCAGTTTCCCCCTTAAAAAAATGAGAGGGGCCCCGTAATTGACATCATAGGTCGACCTCAACTATGAGAGACAAAATGAGAAAACAAATCCAGAAAATCACATTGTCTGATTTGGAAAGAATTTATTTGCAAATTCTGGTGGAAAATAAGTATTTGGTCACCTACAAACAAGCAAGATTTCTGGCTCTCACAGACCTGGAACTTCTTCTTTAAGAGGCTCCTCTTTTCTCCACTCATTACCTGTATTAATGGCACCTGTTTGAACAGCATGTGCCAACCTTGTGAAGACTTACAGAAAATGAGGAAGGTTATCAGTGGTCCTGTATGTCTTTCATTTTCTAATTATTGCTCCCACAGTTGATTTCTTCACACCAAGCTATTTGCCTATTGCAGATTCAGTCTTCACAGCCTGGTGCAGAGCTACAATTGTGTTTCTAGTGTCCTTCGACAGGTCTTTGGTCTTCACAATAGTGGAGATGGAGTGTGACTAAATACTTTTTTCCCCCACTTTATCTGTCAAGAGGTGAGATACTGCATATTGGGCAGCAATTGCATACCTCCCAAGTGTCCCTTTGTTAGAAGGATAGTCCCTATTTTTACCCAAATGTCCCTGTCCCTCCTTATGTCCCTTTTCTGATTTCATAAATAAGCTTGCATTTATAAACTTACATATTATCTAATCATTTGTTGCATTTTGGACCATAAAATGTCTTTATTCAAGTGCTACTGAAACGAAAGATATATGTTAATATGTTAATAGATGTTTCTCACAATGCACCACAAGTCTTCCTTTTTGACCACCTATAAACTTGGGAGATATGAGTGAGTGTATAACCAATTCTAAAAGATGATGTCTTCAAAGCAGGATCATGCTTGTAGGATCTAAGCAGTTTTGCTAACAATGATGGCTAACAGACTGGACCAGAGCAACATCTAAATGGCAGGTCTTTTAGGGTGTTCCTGCTGCACAGTGGTTAGTACCAGGGCCGGGACGATGGGTAGGCAAAGGTAGGCTATCGCCTAGGGCGCCACTTCATCCCTGGCAGAAAAGGGGGCGCAAGATGGCAGGGGGGGCTGAATCTTCCATTTGGGGGCGCTTTGTGCCTTATTTGCCTAGAGCTCTAGAATACCTTGTCCCAGCCCTGGCTAGTACCCACTAAAGGTGGTCCAAGGAAGGACCCACAAAAGGTTTGAGAGCCCAGGGCCCTTGATCTACATGGGCAGCAAAGTCTGGAGTGATACTAAAAGATACCATAGCACAAATTGCTGAAGAAGTTAGTGTCGGTCATGATCGAAAGGTTTCATAGTACACAGTGCTGTGTATGGGGCTGTGTAGCCTCAGAATGGTAGTCTGAGAGCCCTTGATGATACCCGTATATCATCTTAAATGAGCATATGAAGATCTGAACTATTACCAAATACGTTGCTTTTCTGATTTTGCTTCCCTTCAGAGCTAGAGCAGTTATTTTATCTTAGTTCTTATCTTGTGTACACAAGCTTCCCTAGGTTACCAACAACATCTATCTGCTTTAAAGTCCTAGCCAAATGGTGATGTCACACCCTGCTTTTTCTTATGAGCAGCAAAGGAGCTTGACTATGTTTCTTATTGACAAACTTTAACCCTTTGCAGCTCTGTAGCCGTGTGTACTGCTGTTTAGACTTCTCCATCACCAATGTCCCTCTAACAGGTTCAGCTAGGAATAGCAGAGCTGAAACATTAGTCACTGCTATAGACCCACCCACAACCTGAACAGGAAGCATCTGAAGGATGTAGTGCAAAGAATATCTGATTCATGGAGGCCGCATGTTGCAACTTAAAGGATTTGAAGAATCTGATGATAACTGCTTGGTGCAAGATACTACAGGGGGAGAGATGGTCTAAATTGCCCCTCTCACTATTAGCCAGATGCCATCTAATTCGAATGATGAGCTTCCCAAAACTCTTATACCCCCTCCAGACTATCCCATTGCTCTTGAAACACTCCGATATCAGAAAGCTGCAGTCGGGATTTTCAAAATTTATCTGGGCTAATAAAAAACCCAGGATCGCTTTGACGAAGCTTATAGCCCCAAAACATTGTGGAGGCATAAACCTCCCAGACATTAGAAAATATAATTTAGCCTGCAATCTTAGGCATTACCTGGATTGGATAAAGGAAACATCTTATTACTCCAATACAGATTTGGAATCACTACTTGCCTCTCCCTGGGGCCTTTCCGCTCTCCTACACACCAGATTTAGTCACATCCCGCCTGACATTAGATCTTGTACCCTAATGCGCGACACCATTGCTACATGGAAGATTTGTCGCAAATTATTTAAACTCCCGGGTTCTTTAGCAAACATATCCCCCTACTAGGTCATCCGAATTCCCACAGGGGGTAGAAACACCATCTCATAGAATGGAAAACATAGGCCTACAGACGGTAGGACACCTCTACAAAAAGAGGTCCCTTAAATAAATTCTTCCCTGCCTGAGCTCAGCATTCTCATCAATTCCTAACTCTCACTTCCTTACCTTAGTCAGGTAATTAGCTTTTTGAGATCTAGGGTCATTAAACTAGACAGAGAATTCCCGTCAACCCTTTTGACGAACTCATTGGACCGTCTCAAGCCGGCATTTAAAACTATGTATATTATACGCCAAACTGAGAAACTCAACTGTCCCATCTGAGCCATCCATGATGTTCTCTAGGTGGGAAGTGGACCTACCCAATAGTGATATCCCGCAAGCTGCCTTGGAAGGATGGAATAAGATATGTAAATCAATTATTAGCGAGAAATGGCGGGAAACTTATTTTCGCATTATCCATCACGCAATTTACGGGTTCAATATCCCGCCACATCCCCAAGCCCCTGATCGTAAAACTGCTTGCCCCAAGTGTCGCCAACCGAAAACGAATTTAATTCACGGCTTGTGGCTGTGCCCGGACTCTCAAGCGTTCTGGCTTGAGCTGCTTGCTACCCTAAAAAACAAGCTGGGAATAGACGGGCCCCCCACCCCCAATTTCCTACTCTTCCATGACTTACCGGCCCCCAGCAAATACCGTAGACTCCTTCACATTTTCCTTTTAGGGGCCAAACGATGTTTGCTTAACAGATGGCTAGACGATACTACACCCACTATGGGTTGAGGTCTGGGGCATGGTGAAATCTTTTCTCAATTTAGAAAAAGCAGAGGTAGAACGGGCAAAATATACATGAACGGAAGGGTTCTTTACAACTTGGAAGCCCTTTATCGACGCCTTCCTGAATGAAGCTGAACTTACCCAACTAGTATATCCGTTCCGCCTTACAAAATGGTATCTGGAGGGGGAATTGACCAATACCTTGGGGAGATTAAAATTGAATCAGCGGGATAATGGTAACACTGGGGGAAGGAGATGAAGAAAAGGGGAGACTGTGAGGACTCATACACTTCTTCACCCAGTGGGCGAACACCTAAATCAGTTTTATGGGAGACGTAGGGAAACCTTTTTCCCATTCAAAATACTAATATGCTAGAATCCCAGGGCTTTCTTTTAGCGCAGCGGTTAGAAGTTGGATGTTAACGTTGCATATCTTTGGTTTGGGAAATTCAAAAAAAAAAAAAAAAATTTGTGGAGGTTTCTTCTCTTTTGCATCACCTTCTATTGCGCACATATTGTATTTTAGGAGGACCAGGGGATAGGCGGGTATTATTTCTCGGGTACTTTCCGGAAACGTTTATAAGCCGCATGTCACTACTGTCGTAAACTGAGACCTTTGGACTTGCTCGTGACATGTGGGCTATGTGAAAGTTCATGCATAATGCCTATAACTGCGACCGCATTGTTTCAATGCCCTCATTGAAATGTAGGATGTGGTAATTTGACTGTATAGACTCCCCAAATTGTGTACTAAGTTCATCTGTATGGTGTTTTAACTGTGCTGGGAACCTCAATAAATATATTTTGAAAAAAAAAAAAAAAAAAAGATACTACAGGGACCTCAATATTACAATGGAATAATATGGTGCAGCTTATTAAAGACAACTAAAGTGCACCTATGGGACGAACCTACTTCATTTAAACAGAGTCTGATTTTTTTGTCTCATTTCTACAGTTTTAAATATAAGTAAATTACTTTTATAGTGATTTTTATGTTTTTTTGTTTTTATTTAAGTTTGGATTGCAACAGGATCACATGTACTGGGGCCGAAAAACTTGCAGCAAGTCTTCAGATGTGTCCAAAAATGAGAAGTCTAAGGTTTGTGCATGGTTTCTTTCTGTTGTGTTTTATTTTGTTGTTCCGCCATCTACTGTTGGAAATGCAGAAGGCAACACAACAATTCAGAAAATGACCTAACATGATTATAATATAATAGGAAAGTGTAATACACTTGCAGCTTAAGAAAATAATTCAATAAAATACATCTGAGAGTTATTAAAGAGTATGTCTATCTAAAACTGTAAACCATCTGTAATCTTAGAGCTGCCTTCTGTTACTTTACAACTCTAATTCCAAAAAAGGGGACGGTGTGTGAACTGAAACGATAACTAGAAAGCAATTTGGAGATTTTTTAAAGCCATAGTTTATTCACAGCAGAACATAGAACACATCGAAAATTGAAAGTTAAATGAGGAAACCAATTGCTGGAGTTTTAGGAGAAGAATGTTGTCTGATGTAGGATCCTGGCTGCTTAAGGCCCCGTTCACCACGGCTTATTCTGCCGCGGATTGGCCCCGTACTGCGCGCCGGATTTGCGCTTCAGTACGGCGCCAATCCGCGGCAGCAATTACGGTAATCCACTGCTCTCATAGAGAACAGTGGAATCCGTCGCTCCTCCCCGCTCGGCGAATCCGCCGCGGGGGGAGAAAGTGACATGCACATCATTTACGGCACGGACGCGCCGTAAACAATGCATTGTCTATGGGGCCGGGAGCGGCACCCCCCGCCGCGCTCCGGCTCCTCCCCCGTCCCGCCCCTTATTCACGGCGGATTTGTGCGCTCAATACGGCTCACAAATCCGTTGGGAATAAGCCGTGTGAACACGGCCTAACAGTCATGGGTCTTCTCTGCTGGATTTTTCCTTTTATAATCTGCCAAATGTTTCTGATGGTCAAAGGTCTGGTCTGAACGTGACCAGTTCAGCACATAGACTCTTCTTCTGGAAGCCATGATGTTACGCATTAACATTATCTTGTTGATATATGCAAGACCTTCCCTGAAAAACATTGTCTGGATGGGAGCATATTTTGTCCTAAAACCTCTATATACTGCTCAGCAGTGATATTGCTTTTCAAATTGTGTAATTTGACCATGCCGCAGCACTATTGCAACCCCATGAAGGCTTTTAAACTGTCCACTGATAAGCTGAATGATCCCTCCTGTTTTGAGTCCGCAGGAAACTCCATCCATGGTGTCTATAAAGAGATTCGAATTTTGATTCATCTGACCATGGAAGAGTTTTCCGTTTTGCATCAGTCGAGTTAAAAGGAGCTGTGGCCCAGAGAAGATGGTGGCATTTCTGGATTGTATTGATATATGGCTTCTTTGCATGATATAGTTTTCACTTAATTTGTGGAATGCACAATAAACTGTGTTCACAGACAATGATTTCTGGAAGTATTCCTGAGCCCATGCAGTGTTCTGCATGACTGAATCATGTCTGTTTTTAACGCATTATCCTCTGAGGGTCCATAGTTCATGAGGATTCAATATTGAACGTTGGCTTTGTCCATTGTGCACATGGATTTCTCTTCCGTGCTTTTTTTTTTTAATACACACTCATGTCACTTAATTGCAGATTGACCCTGCAGCTGTTTTTAGCGACATGTTGTTGCCAATTTCTAAACAAGTTGGAAAAATGTCTTTCAGATTTTGATATGATCTATGTTCTGTTGTGAATAAAATATGGCTATACGAAATTTACAAATCATTGCATTCTTCTTTTCTTTACATTTTACACAGTGGCCCTAATTCTTTTAAGATTTTATTGCGGGTCACTAGCAAAATGCTTGGAGAGTGTATTTATTTGGTTTGGTGGCCAGTCATGCCTACAGCAGTTTGATACAAATCTTTTGGAGGTACCAGATTAGCCCATGAATGTAACACAAAAAAAGGAAAGCGGCTAAGCATATAAATGCACACCCAAAGTAACCCATATGCATTTTTATTTAAATACAAAAAAGAGGAACAGTAATAAGGATAACACAAGAAAGTGTTTTTTTTTCAAATAGTGGATAAAATTGTCTAGGAGGTTTATGCTAAATTGAGAATAAACAAACGAAGTATATCCCAACACACAAGCAAAAATCAATCTTGAGTGTCCCAAATTATTCCAAATGTGGACTATAGAGAAAACAGTAACATGCTCAAACAAAGGGTCCAAATAGAAAGATAGGCCCAAATTCTTAAAATATACAAATCTGCATAATACAGGACAAAAAAATGCCTATAAATCTTAATACGAAAGAGTCCCCATGCAATAAATCGACATCAATAAACAAGAACTCCATACAGAATGCAACAGTGCAACAAATGCAGTGGGGCCGGTGTGTTTGCTAGAAAGATCCAACACGTGTGGCCTTTTACAGATACTTTCAGGGATGATGATAACAGACTTACCGCCTCCTTAAATTCAGGATAAACGCATGTTGTGAACAGAAAACCAGGAGGCTCAAACCAAAAATGATGAGCCATGGGTTTTCAGCTTCCCAAACTTTGTAACCGTCGCGTATCACCTTTCAAAGCCAAAGCACAAAAAGCAAAATATAGAAAAGAAGTGCACATTATAAAATAAAGATACTAAATCCCACAATCACCTACTCAAAAAAAAAAGGGGACAAAAAGCAATCCCAGGACCCAAAATGTCGGCAGTCCTTAGACAAAACGTGCTCAAATATAGAAAATGTCAACAAAATAAAAATATTATCAATAAGTATTGTAACGGCAGTGGTAGTGGATCCGCTGGGCCACCGCAACGAGGGGTGGAAGCCCTCGCCAGGGAACGGAATCTAAGTAGAAACCCTTTTCACCAGAGCCCGCCGCAAACGGGGGGACTTTCTGCGGGGGGGAGAACTACCAGGCGTTTCCACTTGGGGGGACTTTGCCGCGGGGGGTAGCCAAGGATAAGCGTGGTACAGAATCGAGGCTGAGGCTGGTCAGGGACATGCAATAGTCGGACAGGCGGCAGAGGTTCCGTGGTCAGGAACAGGAGCGAGACGTCTGCGTACAACGGTAGGAGGCCAAACAAGGAACAAGACGCCTTTCTCTAAAGCATCAGCGAGGCAACTAAAGATCCGCAGAGGGCTGCCGGAGGCGGAGCCAATATATACGGTTCAGTGACCGGTAACCAGCCATTTCACCCGGCACGGCCACACCACACGGCCCTTTAAGAGAGAGGAGACTGGCGCGCAGCGGCGCCTTAGTGGAAACGGGAGCGCGCCCGATCGGCGTGATGAGCGCGCCTGGGTCAGAGCGGGGTCAGGTAAGCTATTATGCACCCCGGGGCGAGCGAGCCTGCCCACGACCGGACCACCGACCTGCCGCCACTCGCCCTTTTGTACACGAGAGGGGGCCGGTGGAAGCGCGCGCACCGCAGCCCGGGAACGGTCTGCCGAACAGCCGTCTGTTACAGAACCCCCCCCCCCTTAGGCCCTACCCCTCTTCCCAGCCCGGAGGAACCTCAGAACAAGTTGACGGTCTCAGAATGTGTCCTCCGAGTCTCCATGACCTCTCCCCACGGGCCCGAACCCCTTTCCACTCGATGAGAAAGTATCCTTTCCGCTTCCCCCTGACCACCTCTCTTACCCAGATCCTCTCTACTTCACCGCGAATACAATAGTATGCATCTCCGCCACCTAAGGGGAAGGAGGAGCAACCTTATACGAGACAACAACAGCGCTTTAAGAGACCAGGGGTTTTCGAGAGGAAGCGACAAACATGAAAGGATTCGGGATGGCGCATGAGGACGGGGAGCCGGAGTTTATATAGGCCACCGGGTTAGACGTCTGAGCACTCAAAGGGACCTATCGTACGCGGGGACCCAATTTTATAGCTTGCGGGATCTTCTAAGCCAGACATAATTGGCAGACAGCAAACTTTATCGCCATGAATAAAAAATTGAGGAGGACTCCTTCTTTATCCGCCAGAGCTTTTCCATGCGTGCCGAAGCACGGAGCAACAGACTGGCTGGTCAGGCCCAATAGTCCTATCAATGTCGCGGACGCATTGTATCTGCATCAGGACTCATCGACTGAGATGGCTGGGGAAGGGGCGGGATGCCGGCCGTACAAAATATAGAAAGGGGAGGCCCCCTCGACTTCGGTAATCTAGGGAATTGTTAGGAAAATTCTGCCCATGGGAGTAGGTACAGCCCAGTCATTCTGGCGACGCACGAGAACAAAGTGGCGCAATTAGGTCCCCCAGGACAGTGGTTAACCCTTCTACTGGCCATTAGTCCTGGGGGTGATAGGCCGAGGAAAAATCGACTTAACCTGAAGCAGGGAACAAGGCCCGCCAGAAATTGGAGACAAACTGGACTCCGCGTCCAGAGACAACTGCAGAGGCAATCCTGTGAAGGCGAAAGATGTGGGATAAAAAATAGGTTAGCCCGGCGCGGGTGCCGAGGGCATGCCCGTCAGTGGGACAAAGTGAGCCATCTTAGAAAAACGATCTGTAACTACCCATATCCCGGATGGTTTTACCAGAGGATGGGGGAAGATCGGTTTATAAAATCTCGCCATAAAAACATGCGACCATGGCGAGTAAAAGGGATGGGCAGGGAAGCAGGAGCCCGACAGGCCTGTGACGAGGTGTTTTTGGTTACTGGCACCAGGTGGAACAAGGCCACAACAAATTCATTTAAACGTCCTTAGCAGGTCCCGGCCACCAGTAGAACCGTGAGATAAGGAGATGGGTTTTACGGGCCGGGGTGTCCACCACCAATGTCAGTGCCCCCAACCTTCATGATCTGTCTGCCGGAGCAGCGGTGGCCCACGTATTTCTTCCCAGCGGGACATCGCCGAGGTCAACAGAGGGCAGAGAGGACAAGACGTTCCGGGGGTATTATGTGCTCCGGGGACATGTTTCCTCTCCCGACCACATCAGAAGCGCGAGACCACGCATGCCGCCTTCACATTCTTCTCCGCCGGGACGGAATGGATTAGGAAATCCAAATCGGGAAAAAAAGTAGGACCATCCAGCTTGCGTGGATTGGTCGCTGGATGGCCGTCTGGAGGTTTTGTGGGTCAGAAAGTAGATACTGATGGATGCGAGCACCCTCCCAGTAGATAACGCCATTCCTCCAGGGCTAGCTAGATGCTAACAACTCCCCGTCTCCGATCGTATAGTTGAACTTTCCCCGTGAGGAAAGTTTGGAAAAGAAGCCGCAGGTGACCGTTCTCCCTCTTATACCCCTTTTGCGTGAGAACCGCACCACCCCGGACCGACGAGGCGACACACTTCAAGTGCAAACGGCTAGTAGGGTCCGGCCGTGACAGGATAGAAGCGGAGGCGAAGGCAGACATCAAACTCGAGAATGCTCCTCGCCTCGGTGGCCAGCTCGCGGGTTAGCGTTCTTTTTCGTGAGCGCCACAATGGGTGCCACCCTGTGGAGCAGTGTGGGATAATTGGCCGAATAATTACAGAATCCCAGGAAGCAGTGTATAGCCCAAAGACCAACTGGGCGAGGCCAGTGCAGGACAGCGGACCAGCTTAGCTGGGTCCATCAGCAACCCTTGTCCGAGATAATATATCCCCAGAATGGCAGGCTGGTCGATGAATAGATGCACTTTCCCAACTTGTCGTAATAGGCGTTGGCCCGAGGCCCTCAGAACTGCGGACATCATGAACACGGTGGGTCTCCAGTCAGAAGAGTAATAACCAGATGCGTCCAGGTACCACTACGACACACTATACATGAGATCCCTGAAGATGTCGTTCACAGAATTCCTGAAGAGACGCTGGGCGTTGAAAGCCGAATGCATGGACAAGTAATCGAAGTGCCCGTCCCCTGGTGTTAAGGCCGTCTTCCACTCAACGCCCTCCCCCCGGATGCGGATGAGATTATAGGCTCCCCTTAAGTCCAATTTGGAGAAGATCTTCGCCACCCCGTAGGCGATCAAAGAGCTCAGAATCAACGTCAGAGGATACCTATTCTTCACCGTATCTTATTAAGACCCCGATAATCAAATGCAGTCGCAGGGTACCGTCCTTCTTTCCCACGAAGAAGAATCCCCCCGCCCCCGCGGGAGAGGAGGATTTCCGTATGAACCCTTCTGGATGTTATCACCGGACATATTCGACCATAGCTTGAGTCTCGGGAACGGACAAGGGATAGACACGGCCCCGGGGGAAACTGGTACCCTGGCAGTAGTCTCGATCGACAGTCATAAAGGTCGATGAGGATGGAAGATCTCCGCTTCTTTCTCCGAAAAGACATCAGCGAACCCCTGATAATCGACTGGCAGAGGCCGGCCAATAGTTTCGCTGGGGGTTGTGCCGAGAGTCGGTAAGCACCGTGCCGAGGTGCCACCAGGCAAACGTCTCAGGCAGTTAGGCCCCCATCGAGTGACTTCACACCCCAGACGGCCAAGGTCAAGCGAAAGAGAGTGGAGTCGCAGCCACGGAAGTCCGAGAAGACGCGCCTACATCCGAAGAAAGAGCGTGGCAACACATAGAAGGCGATCTTCTCCTTATGCAGGACTCCCACGTGAAGAAGACAGTGGCTTGGTGATGAACTGTAAGTGTCCGCTTTAGCAGCTCGCCGCTGACCGAGGATATGACCAGCAGGGGGTTATTCCACCGGACCACCGGAAGACGGTACTCGACAACCAAGAGCGATGAATAAAGTCCCGGCCTGACGCTCAGAGTCCAAGAAGGTCGGAGGTCCGAATGTGAGACCAGCATCAGTCCCCAGACTTGAACAGCAGCATCATGCGTGGAGAGGAGGAATTTGCCAACCCAGGGACGCCTCTTCCCGAACTCCTAGGTGCGGAGTTTGCCCGGAACTTTTGGCGTTGGGGACCAATTCCTCGGAAGTGCTCCGGACTGCCGCAGTAGAGGCACATGTTTGCCAGACCACGTAGAGCCAGTTCTTGGTCTGAGAGATGTACCTATCACCTGCAATAGGCTCCTCAATAGGGAGTGGTGCGGATTGCGTAGGTTGTCTCTGGAACACGGGAGCCAGGCGATGGATACCGGCGTGGACGTGCTCCATCTCGTATCTGCCGAGCTCCTCTCGTCTCTCACGGCAAAACGCACGTCAATCGCGGGTAGCCCAACTGAATTAACCCGCTGAGAGAGACGAAGTCTCTATGCGGCCGCACATCCTTAATCCTGACTCGAGAGACCATTCTTGAAGTGGCGCACAAGGCAGCCTCGTTCTCAGGATAACTCTGAGGCTAGTGTGCGGAACTGCACTGCGTATTCTCCCACTGACCGATTCGCCCTGGCATTGAGTGCGGAGGGCAGTCCTCCGCGGGAAGCCCGGGCCGGTTTTCCTCAAAACAAGCTGCTGGCGGAACACTGGAGGAAGGACAGCAGATCCGTTGTCCACAGGTCGTTCCGGTCCCACAGAGGTGTGGCCTCATCTAAGGCCTTTCCGGAAAGCAGGCTGAACCTACTAAGCCACTTTTAGAACGCTCCCGAGGGAACTGGTCAGCCATTAATTCAATGTGCATTGAGCACTGAGTGATGAAGCCTCCGCACTGCTTTGAGTCCCCCTTCAAACTTGGACGGTAGCGGTAACCGAAGCTTAGGACCCACCCGTTGCGGGGGGCGACGAGTCGGTGTAGCACGGATTGGAGTTGGCCTGGTTCGCCAAGTGGGCTGTAGCAATGACGGTCACTGGTCCAACTGCAAGCCTGGTGCGCAAATTTGACGTGACTGTTGCGCGACACTGCGGCAAGGTCCCGCATCACAGCAGAGGCACCTTGGCGGGATCCCCATGGCCGGATCTTAACTGTAACGGCAGTGGTAGTGGATCCGCTGGGCCACCGCAGCATGGTGAAGCCCTCGCCTAGTGAACGGAATCTAAGTAGAACCCGTTTTTCACCAGAGCACCCGCCGCAAAGCGGGAATGGACTTGCTGCGGCGGGAACTACCAGTCGTTTCCATGCGACCCTTGCCTTGCCGGTGGTTGCCAAGGCTAAGCGTGGTACAGATCGGAGGCTGAGGCTGGTCAGGACAGGCAAATAGTCAGGACAGGCGGCAGAGTTCGTGGTCAGAAAACAGGACGAGACGGCTGGACACGGTAGAGGCAAACAAGTGAACAAAGACGCTTTCTCTAAGGCTCAGGAGGCAACTAAACGAACCGTCAGAGGGCTGCCGGAGGCGGAGCCATTAATATAAGGGTCAGTGACCGGTAACCACCAATTACCGGCACACTGGCCCTTTAAGAGAAAGGAGACTGGTGCGCGCCTTAGGGAACGGGAGCGCGCCCGACGGCCGTGATGAGCGCGCCTGGAGTCAGGAGCGGGGTCAGGTAAGCTATTATGCACCGCGGGGCGAGCGCGCCCACGGACCGGGCCACGGACCGTGCCGCCACTCGCCCGCGGGGAGCGCCCGCAGCCCGGGGAACGGTCTGCGGCGCCGCTTGTTACAAGTATAAAACATGTGATTGCATGTAAAATAGCAGCAAAATTAGGAAATATGTGATCTATGCATATGTATATGCACCAGAATTGGAGCTCTGCATCACCATATGCAAGCATCATACAGAATAATAAAAACACGTCCTCCACTAGGAAAAAAAATGCCAACATACTAGATATATAAATAATAATTGTGACATTTCATGCAGAGTCTTACCTATGACTTTGGTTTTTGGCAGGATGTATAGTATGACCATCCCTCATGCTACTCTACAGCGTCTTCAGCAGCGGGATTCACGAATCAGCTGTCTTTCTATTGGGTAACAAGGTAATTTTTTGTTTTTATGTTTATTTTTTTATCAAACTAGTGAGCACTGGATTTATAATGCACAGGATGGTATTTACTTGTAGCTTCTTTCTATCGGTTTGTCTTGACTAAAGTGCAGCACAATGTAAAGTTCGCTTTACGTTTAAATGTAAATAACTAAAGGATGTTAAAATCATTTACAATGCTCGTCAGTCAGAGATTCTAAAAAAAGAAAAAACCTTTTAAACTTGCTCTGTTCCATCTGATGACAACACCGTGCTGACATGCGGCTGCAGCCAGTCACAGGCCTCAGTGGCACAAGCCATACATCCTGGAAGAGGCCACTGCAGCCTGTGAGTAGCTGCAGGATCACGTGCACAATAAACGTCCATCCAGAAGTGGCCCACCTGAAACAAGCGGGTTTAAAAGATTTGTGACAATAGGGGTCTGCAATACATTGAAGGACTACAGACTCCCATAACCTGACTGAGCTACAAAGCAAGTGTGGTGAATTATATTACGAAATTAATTGAATTCCCTAATATAATTTATTATATTACAGCATTTACGAAATTATAGAAAGTGGAACAAAGCTGGAGTTTTATTTAGTTATGAGCATGCTGATAAATTTCAATATGGCTCAGACTATAAAATGTCCTATGATAATTATTCCACAGATTATACCAATATTTCAACATATTATACGACATATTTCATTAATGGGATTGTATAGGATTAGAAACACATGGCTACCTTATTTGAGAAACAGTGCCACAACTGGTTTTGTGTGGTATTGCAGCTCAGCATGATTCCCTTAAGGATTGTCTCACTACAGCTTTTCAGCCTACCTCAGTGTGGGTCTGGCAGCATAGGATTTTTGAATTCAGGGGCGGCTTCTTGTCTGCCTCTTCTCCTCCTCCTTCCCCCTCCCATCAGCACACAGACAGCTCTCCTCCTCTGACTGCAGTAACTTCTATACAGCAGGGGGAGGACGAGGGGGTTTTCTGCCAGAGTTAACCCTATGTGTGCCTGCTCGATCTGCTGCTCCACTGCTGGACAGCTGCACTGTGCTCAGTGGCCGAGCTCTTGCTGCACCCCTCCACAGAGTCAGGAGACACAGGGGAGAGGGCTGATCTTATGAGTGTGGAGAGGTCTTGAAGCTGTGTTGCTAATAGCAGAGCAAAGGATAAATGTTATTATACCCCCTTGCTTAGCATACTCATCTCCTTAGGATATCTCAAGCAACAACAAACACAAACGCAGTCTCCCATCAGAACAGGCACAGGGCACTGTGAAGTTGTGGTTACTATAATTCAACAATGTGTACTAATACAGCAGAGCAGGAGGGATATGAAACCGTTCCACAACCCCCCCTGATCTGTTCTGTTAGTAATAGACAAAGCTCCACAGACACATCATGATATAGTAACACAACATCACTGCTGTCACATCGTACTGACCCCAAGATCAGCCTCACCCTCTGCTCACCTCAATCTGTGTATAGAGCAGGAGGGAGCAGGCACACACAGGTTATCCAGGCAGCACAGCTCACAGACACAGAAGCCATCACAAGTGGCCTCATAACTGTGCCAGGAGGGCTCTGTGCTCCTGACCTGTATTGAGAACTGATGAGTCACCAGGCCCTGGCAGCCAGTGAGATAAAAAATCACAGGTTCGGTGGCTATATAGTGATTTGAGGAGCTGATTGCACTCCTACTACCAGGTATAACTCAAAATCATAGACATTTGTAATGGACATATATTGCAAGCTGCTTGTTTTTTAAAGATCTTTTAATTAAAACCCAATCATTGTAGCGAGACAACCCCTTTAAATGGAGCTGAACTGCAATACCAGGTGCAACTCATGTGGGCCCTAAGGAAAATCTTGTTTTGTTAACCACAACAGAACCTACAGTACAAGTAATTTACAACATTTGTGTTTTGTTTTATTTTACAGATATGAAGAAAGACCAAAGGAAATATTTTCTAATAATAAAATTGAGGAAGTTTTCAGTAAAAAAGTTAAATATTTGCACATTTGTATGTTTAAGAATTGCACTCATAACCAAATGAGATTGGGTTGTTTTTCTCATCTATGCCATAATAACAAAACTACTAATTATGGGGAGAAAACTGTGTAAGGTCAAATAATCTCATTTGTTACCTGCTGACTGATAATTGCTTTGTGATACAAAAGACCAGAGGTATAGGTATATTAATGTAACTGAATGATAGAAAATGGAGAGTAAGATCATCGTTTAACCAGCTCACTGCTTGAGATACAGGAACAAAATAGCCATGTGAGATGCATCAAACCTGGCCTGCGAATTGTGCATCAAAAGTCACCATGTTGCCAGAGCCTTATGATTACTGGGCACCCGTTTGCCTATGCATACAATGGTACATTGCAAAAAGGACAGCACCATTATGCACTTCTGCTTTTAAAGGGCCACTCCATTTTTTTCTCCTTAGTTCACTGGAAAATGCTTCGAGGTAAATAGAAGTACCAGTAAATGAATTTACCTCCAGCTGCATACTTGATTTTTCATTGCTGCAATCTGGTCAATGGTAATCTGGCACTCTGATGTCCCTGAAACACACATTCACAGAAAGCATACTCAAGAGTCACATGACCCAACAGAAGACTAGTGCAGCAGTGCGAAATCCTTATTCAGCTGCAGGTAAGCAAGATTACTGGCATTTCCGTGGAGTGGTCCTTTAAAGGGGTTGTCTCACTACATTGAATCATCTTATCTCAGTCCTGTTTTCCTTGGTTTCCCCTTGAATTCAGGGACGAGTTTACTGGCTTCTACTAGGCTGCAGTAGAAGCATCTGTACTATAAGCAACCAGTGCTGGCAGCCATCAGGAAGATCCAAACAGTCTGTCTGTAGCTATAGCGACCCTGAGGACTGATGGAGACCATACAAGAGGGGGATATCTAGGAATAGGTAGGATGCTGTTGATGGACATAAATTGCAAAGTGACTTGTTTTTGCAAGATCTTTACATAAAAAGCAATCCTTGTAGTGAGACAACCCCTTTAAGAACCCAAAGAAAGTTTATCAAAAACATCTTTGGAAACCATATGAGAAACTAGACTAGCTGTTATGTACTAGTTTCCAGGAAAGAGATAAAACTAAGAAATGACATTATAGTTTATAGGTGAAGCATTGATATTTAGGCTAGATTGAGGTTACTGTAATACAGGTATGTACAGGAAAGGTAACTTGAGTGCCATGTAAGAGATTAGATCCTGTCCAGTGGAATCTTTTCCACCACATACAGTCTGTGTGACAGCCGTCTGAATGCCTATTGCTGGTCAGCTGGAGAAGTTGCAGATTCAAGGGTTTATTGATTTCTAGTAATGTTTGACTGTTTCTAACGGCCTTTCTAGTAGAGCATTAATTAAGAACAGTGTAGCACTCGGGGTAGTTATAGTTCCATTGACCAGGGAGGAGAGTTTTATGTTCTTGGACTATATTGTAGATTTGTAAAAAGAATTTTTGTATGTTTTTGCCCTTTTTCTGCAGTCTTATGTGAATTTTTTTCTCATGCAAATCTGTAAACTGACAGTTTTAATAAGAGCACGTCCTTGTCCGTAAAAAATCTTACAAGTTGCGGCTTACCTTTGATAGACCTGTGATTGTATGTTAGGGGATTGTATTTCCATTAACTACTACAGTGACTGTGAAATAAAATCCCTTACGTTACCTCGCCAATCCTTAAAAGGAATGTGTCATCAAAAAAATGAGTCATTGTTTAAGTCCAATTTTTATGTTAAACATTTTTTTTTAGGAATTTTTTATTTATTTTTATTTTTCATATCACTTTCAATATTCTTTAATAATTCTTAAGTCTTGCAGTTTTCACTTTGGCCACTAGGCCTTGTTTGCACTGCTTTAACAGCAGAGATGCTTTACAGTAGCTTCATGGACATAGGAGACTTAAGACTGACTCAGTCCCATTGACATCTATAGGAGAGTTTTCTTTTCATGCTCTGTGACCTGGGAAGAAGTCACCGTGCAGGGAGGTGAAAGGGTGAACTGTGACTATCTCCTCTTGTGACTGGTGGATCCTGTGTTATCTATTCACATGGTGTCCCCTTTCGTTTGCCCCTCTTTGTTGATTATGAGCAGACAACTGGAATTTTTCTGTAAAAAACGGAAAGTGACGGGACTATTATAAGGCCTAGTGGCCAAAGTGAAAACTGCAGGAATTATTTTAAAAATATTGAAAGTGATATGGAAAATAAAAAAAAATATAACCAAAAATTCCCTTTTTTAAAAAATTTTTGGGGGTTTAAGTTTTTTTGTGACACATTCCTTTAATAAAATATATGCCTCCATTTGGGGCCTTGTGTTTGTAGGCACAGAGTATTGAAAAAAATGTCGTCTGGTGGGATGTACTGCAGACACAAGGCTGTAGTCAGACATCTCAATACTGAGTCACCTTCACTGGAAAATGTATGGTATTAAACAAATAACCATCAGTGACATGTGACGGTAAAATAGCTGGGCTTTTTGTTTGGTAAAACGTCTTTTTAGGAGGTTCTGCATTAGGGTATGTTCACAAGAATCCTCCGCAGAAATCCAGGGCAATACCTCGGATTCCTGTCTCGGGTTTTCACTTTATAGAGGCAGTTTTTGCCTCTGATTTGGACGCGGCTAAGCCCCATTGAAAAAGGGTAACCTGTCACACCCGCCCAAGTGGAATCCAAGAAAATTGCTTCAAAAAAATGGCTGTCATTCTTTTTTTTTCCGCACCTCGGATTTGAAATCTGTGTTGTGTCCATGCTGAAGTCCACAATGTGAAATTTCAGACGGGTGCCATTAAATCAATGGGGTTGGATTACCAAAAATTTTTTTGTGGGGGAAACTAAAACCCGGAAAACTGCATTGAATTCCTTGGTAAAATGCCTCATGTGAACATACCCTTAGTTTAAAAAAATTATCTGCTGGTCATGTTGGCTTCAAACAAAACCACTTAAGTCACCAGTGAAACCCGCTCCGTTCCACTATCACTGATGACACCCTGGTGCTCTCCGCCGATGATGATGTCATATGACTCTGCAGCCAATCACAGGCTTGAGCAATGACATGCCATTCATACAGGCCAGGCCAGTGATGGCTGCGGTCACATGACCATTTATGACTCATCGGTGGAGGCACCCGGGGCCCCTTTCGGGTTTTTTGGGGTTTATTTAGCTATTTTTTATGCCTTTTTAAAACCAATGGGCAACTCCTCCAAAATTAGGGTTCCATGGTGACAGTGTTATTATAGATAGATTATTGTACTGTCACGAGTTTCTTTTTTTTTTTCCCTGTGAAAATAAAAAAAAATTGAAGCTTTTTGTTGACAACCTAGGAACAAAATCAAAACCCCTTAATTACTAAAAGAAAAAGCTGCATTGTTCCCCCTGAAAATAGGGAAAAATGGACAATTCCCCTCTTCCCTTTCAAAATAGTAGGA